>LPNX010392674.1:40692-79795 GCA_001517045.1 Pseudotsuga menziesii | reverse complement strand
ACTCAAGGTCCTCAGATCTGACAATGGTGGTGAGTATGTCAATTCTGATTTTATTAACTATTGTGCAGATGCAGGTATTCAGATGCAACATTCTATCCCTTAGACACCACAACAAAATGGTGTTGCTGAGAGGAAGAACAGATCACTGAAGGAGATGGCAACATGCATGATGGAGGCCAAAACTTTGCCACCAAATTACTGGGCCGAAGCTATCAACTGTGCAGCCTATATTCAGAATAGGTGCCTCACAAACAACTTGATGGCATGACTCCCTTCAAAGCATGGAGTGGGCACAAGCCAGATGTGACCCATTTCAGGATTTTTGGCTCAAAGGCATGGGCTAGAATCTCGACAGAGAAGAGGAAGGCTTTGCAGCACCAAAGCCAAGAGTGTCTTTTTGTTGGATACTCTTAAGATTCAAAAGGGTACAAGTTGATAAATTTGAGCACAAACAAAGCCTTCATTGAAAGGTGTGTTCAGTTTGAAGAAGAACCCCTTGCAGAAGTGGAAGTTGGTGAAGCCTCTTCACCACCTGAACCTCAAGAAGTAAGTAAAGAGTTTGTTGAACATGCTGATTCTAATTTGTCTGATGGATATGAGTTTATTGTAGACCCTAATAGCCCCAAAAGGCCTAAATGGGCAGCCAAGACAATACATGCAGCAGGTGAGCTAGCTGGGGATCCCAATGACCCAAGGAGGACTAGATCTCAATTTGAGAGTGGTCTGTGCATGAAGGATCCTATGTTTTCTGAAAAATTCTATTTGATGGTAGAGTCTGATCCTCAAACATATGAAGAAGCAATAGGAGATCCAAGATGGCAAGCTACCATGAAGGAGGAGTTCAGCTCAATCCAGAAGAGCAACACATGGGAGCTAGTAGATCTTCCTCCAGGGAGAAAACTAGTACAGTGTAAGTGGGTCTATAAGACCAAATTTGCTGCTGATGGTTCACCACTGAAGTACAAGGCTAGATTGGTAGATAAATTCTACTCATAGTTTCATGGCATCGATTACAATGAGACCTTTGCCCCAGTGGCGAAGATGGATTCCATCAGGCTAGCTCTAGCCATTGCAGCCTCAAGGCAATGGGAGGTACATCACATGGATGTAAAATGTGCCTTTCTGAATGGATATCTCACTGAGGAGATATATATGCAGCAGCCTCAATTTTTTTCTACTAACCCTTCTCTTGTGTGCAGGTTGAGAAAGTCATTGTATGGGCTAAAGCAAGCCCCCAGGGCTTGGTATGCCAAGATAGATAGCTTTTTGCTATCTCTGAATTTTGTTCGGTGCAAATCAGATCCAAATGTCTATTTGAAGTCTGTCAATGGTTCATTAATGATCGTTGTGTTATATGTTGATGACCTCCTCATTACAGGAAGCTCACAGGCTGAGATTGCTTCCTTAAAAGGAGCTATGAACCAAGCCTTCTCCATGACAGATTTGGGGCTCTTAAGTCAATTTCTGGGGCTTGAGATTGCTCAAACCAAAGATGGAATAAAGGTGCACCAGTCCAAGTATGCCTTGGATTTGCTGATCAAATTCAGAATGCAAGATTGCAAAGCAAGCAAAACTCCTTTCCTTTCAGGAGTGAAGCTGGAGGAAGATGATTCTCCACCGATGGTAAACAATACACTGTATAGACAATTGATTGGATGTTTATTGTATTTGACACATACTCGACCTGATATTTGTTATGCAGTAAGTGTTGCTTCTAGATTCATGGATCAGCCTCATGATATCCATTGGAAAGCAGCCAAAAGGATCCTTAACTTTGTTCAGGGAACAAGGACACATGGAATCCTCTATAAGGCAAAATCTGATCTTGATTTGATTGGATTTACTGACAGTGATTGGGCAGGTGATAGCACATACAGAAAGTCCACTTCAGGGTATGTGTTCATGCTTGCAAAAGGGCCAATCAGCTGGTCAAGCAAGAAACAGAGTGCCATTGCACTCTCATCTACAGAAGCTGAGTACATAGGAGTTGTTAATGCAGCAACTCAGTGTTTATGGTTGCAGGGTTTACTTGGAGAGTGTGGTTTCGAACCTAAGCACTCAACTACCATCTACTGTGATAACTAGAGTACCATTTGAATCTGCAAAGATCCAGTTCAGAAGCAGAGAACTAGACACATTGAGATTCACATGCACTACATCATAGAGCTTGTGCATGATGGCACCATTCACCTACTCTTCTGTTCATCTTCAAAACAAGTAGCTGATATCTTCACCAAAGCATTTTGTGAGAAGACCTTCAGCAATCTCAAATCACTGCTAGGGCTTGCTGATCATGATGTAAAGGCATGAGTGGAGACAAGATTCTACAATTTTGTTTTACAGTCCATGTTTAAGGGAGGATTTTCCCAAGTTGGTTTTGCCTCTTTCCTTGGTTGTATGGACTTGTAGTATGTAAAAGGGTGACTAAGCCTTGTTGCCAGGCCCTATATTTTTGATTTATTACTCATAAAGTCAGGCTTAAGGGGGGGTGTTAGAATAATCAACCCATAGTTTACCCACTTAGACATTAATTCATTTATTTTTGTCTTATTTGCCTAGTTCATGTGTCCCACCTTGTGCAAGTTGCTAATTGCCTATCCATAGAGGTCAAACTTGACATCTTTGACTCATGTAGCGCTTGGGAAAGCCTTAGGAATCAAATCTGATTTATTCCTGGCCTCCTAGGCACCCTTCTGCTTTTTCAGTGTTTTAAGGCACATAGGAAAGCAAGACTAGGTGAGGTGAACTAGTTTTTTGTCCTCTTCATCCTCCACTCTTTTCTCCATGAAAAAGCATGTATGAGTTGCCATTCCACTACTCTTTAGCTTTCCCATGCGCCCTTGCCAATTCATGATCTCCATGACAGATTTGGGATCAGCTTTTTACACCTATGGGGGATTTGCCTATTTTGAGTAAGCCTGCTTTATGCTAGTTTTGGATGCCTCCTTATGTATTCGACCTCTTGATGTATTTTATATATTCAGCAACCTATGTTATTATAGGGTTGGCTATTGTACACTCAGTTAATATAATTTTGTGTTACAGCTCCATATTCAGTCTCTCTTGTTAGCAATTTTGCATGATCAATTGATAATTGTTGTGGGTAAAATTAATCTATTGCTGGCCTAAATTTCTACAAATAGTACACTCCTTTATAGGATGTTTTTTCAACATTTGGGACAAGAAATGGCTATAGTTTTTTCCATCTTTATCTGTTTCTACTTGATTTGCAAGTTGTCATTCTGAGATGCTAAAGAACTCAAAATATTAGTTTTAAACTTATCCAACAAATTGCATATATTAGCTCATGTGATCCCTCCAGTAGCTGAGCTTGTAACTCTCGGTATCTCCTCTCGAATGCTCTTCCCTACTTTAGTCCTCCCTCTTGAATATCTCCTGTAAAGTTCACAAATCTTATCAAAGTAAATTTTTGAGTCTCACTTCCCCCATTAGGTTCATAATATCAACATATGTTGGAACACACAATCATATTGAGAGGGGGGGCAAGTGAATCAGTATCAAGCACAATTAATCACTTTTTATTTCATCAATCATATGTTGTTATGCATTCACCGTCAACCATGAACAAGATAGACAACCAAAAATGTGTACACAAGATCTATATGGAAAAGTCGATTGATAAAAACCATAAAATTTTACAGCAAATAGGAGACACCAATTTCTGTCAATTACCAACACCAACAAGAAGGAAGCTACAACTGCCTAATTTATCAGCTCCAATGAAATGGATCCAACACTATGAATTTTATTAGTTTCAATCCAACCCTATGAATTTTATTAGTTTCAGTTGATGGGATGATCCAACATCCATATTTTCTAGCTAAAACTGGAAGGGCTCCAATCCTCACTCTCTTTGTTATCTACAACTAACAAGAATCTTTGAATCCCTTGGTTTTCCATCTAAAACTGGAAGGAGGCTTCAACCCCTTAGACACAAGCTCCAACTTATGTCAAATAATCTCAAATGTAGTTTGTTCCACTTCCTCGACAAATAGGTATTCTCTATTGTCCTATAAAATCCCAAGTTTTCTCAATGGTGGATTTCAACTCTGTCAAGATTCTTACAAAATATGATCAAACACACTTTCTATAGTCAATTATTCTACAACCTCTGCCTCAATGACTTCACAAATTCTGTACCTTTTTTTTTCACAAGGTCTACATTAATGTTCACAAGACATGTACTATGAAGTTCATAGGGTCTTCAACACATCTTTGCTATGCGACTATATCTACCCCAGATCTGTACTACGATCTTTACAAGATCTGTACACACTCCACTTGTTCTTTGTTAGTAGGAATATTTCACCTTCTGCAGACAATAAGGTGTTCCACTGGTTTGAATGGTTTAGATATAGAACAAATGAACAACAAAGGTTGAAAACCATCCCTGGACACCATAGATACCTGGAATGTGGTGCTTTGATAGTAACCATGTGTACCTACAATCAGATTAAACATGCAAACACATCAAAGCTACCAGAATATAATCTACTGATCCATGTTAGTGACTAAGGAATCTAACAACATACACATGTGAAATCAATCAACAACAGTAATGTGGGATGGAAATCAGCTTTGCATTAAGATAAAATGGAGAAGTTTACAACCAATTAAGCCTTAGTGTTGACATGCATCTCCATGAAACCAAACACTCTCATCCCCATCAGCCCCAACTTTTGCTCTCTATGCTCTCCAATGGCTTGGGCCAAGTAATCAATCCAACCATGGACATGAGCTCATATTTTATAAGGCTCAATCGATAGGAATGGTTGAGATATTTGTGTATGAGGTTGCCTCTAAGATCCTATGATGGGGGATCTCGAGCTCAACTGACCCACAATGACAGGGATAAGGGAGGACATGAGGCTCATGATCTAGAAGCCTCCAGAATCCTCTCTTTTTCCCCTTTTCCCAGGGTACCGCGTTTCTCCTCTTATGACAGAGCGGTTTAGGTAAGAACCGCTTATGAACCAAGGGCAATAGGTGATGGCACTGCTTATGGAAAATAGTAGAAAGGCAATGCGAGCAAGGAACCGCTCATGGCAAACAGGGAAAGCATGGTGCAAAGCATTTTTATGTAGAATTGATAGACAGCCTGGGTTTCCACTCCAAGTGCTGGGATTAAGGGAAATTAGGTATGTCAAAGGTCTTATCACATGATGATGACAGGATTTTGGTATAATAGGATGCCCCCCAAAGCATGAGTCTTAGAGGGATACGATAAACAAGAGCTTTGAGAGAACAAGTCATCACTATGAGGTGAAAATTTCGGCTCGATCGGAGCATGTTGTTAAGTAGGCATCTGTAGTACATCAGTATGTTGACTCATAGACACAAGTAACCAACTCATGGCTGCAGAATAATACAAGGCAAATCCACGAGAGGAATAAACAAGCATGGCTACTAGAATACATCATAGATACATGTGATAGAGGACTCAAACTTGGACATAGCTACCAAACATACAATGTAGATCTATGTCATACAGATGCAAATTTGAGCATAGCCACGACCATACAAATGTGGATCCATGCTAGATATACAAAACTCCATCGCAACCTAGGGAAAGCAATGAACGCTTTAAACAAATACCCAAGGTCTTCGTCTCATCTTCCACAAAGTACGATTCTATCCATGTGATTACAATGATCTGAAGTCGAACATGGTAGAAACCACTTGATTACCGGCTAATGATGTGAACCGTTAACAAGTGCGAGGGAGATCACCATTAATGTCAATGATTCCTAAGGTACTCTAGTACAATCTACTGAGTGCGAATAGGTGTCCTAATGTCAAACACCCAGTCGATTCTATCGATCAAAGGTCAATGATGTGAAACTATGTCAAGAGCGAGAGAATTTGTCATTAAGGCATACAGATCTCAAGGTACCAGATATTGTTTCTAAGACTATTTCTTAGATGATGAGTTGACGTGGACAGGAATAGTCTCATCGAAGGAGGGCCATGATGAGTCCCACATCGACGACACGAAACTCGAAACATAGTTATGGAATGATGTGAATGTAGTAACCATAAGACTGACTCAAAAATATTGACACAAAAACTGTGTTGACTGCAGAGGTAAACTTCTTCAAATCCCCTTTGAACATTAGGTGGCACGACAAAAGACTTGGCAGCATGACTGGATGGAACAAACACACAATGCGACAGTGGATAATGCATTCTTTTGAAAGACTCAAAGGAGTGACATGACTCATGAAAGTGGATTGTTGCGGAGATCAGCTGGATACCCAATTGACTGACATGATGTGTAGACAAGTGCCATGTTCAAAGGTAACGTCAAACTACTACCATTTATTTGCAAAATGATTCCTTTCCCATTTCCCCCATCATGATCAATGAGTGCCTCTTTTCAGTTTTATGAGTTCAAAGAGGGGAACAAACACTTGATATAGCTTGTCGGAAGACATGTCTAGACTCATGTGTTTTACAAACCTGAGAGAGGAGGGGTTCATTCCCAAAACGGGCCTCTCAATGTTTAATTTAACGAGTCCACTTAAAGAAAACTCGGTATCGTTCATGTTTAGAGAGTCTGAATGAATACGAAAGAAGACTCCATAGGGGTCCTTTTTCATATGGTTTAGTCCCTAAGGCCCGAAAAATTATAAAATCATACCTTAGGGAACTCTTCCAGTCATGATTGGCTAGAGTGTTCCTTTTTCATAAATAGTCCTATCTGAACCGAAAAAGAGATAGCCTACCATCAGATGGACGACTCTTCAAATACTTTAACGAGCGTGAAGAAGAAAAAATCACTCGACGAGTTTTTCGTATTTAGGGAGCCTGAAAAGAGTTTAAAGAGAACTCCATGAGTTTTCTTTACACAATATCACTTTTTACGAGCCTAGAAAGAATCGGAAATGGACTCGATGATCTTTTTGTGTTTAAGGATCCTGAAAAGGAGTTGAAAAGAAGACTCCATGACGCTTCTTTACACAATGTCAATTTTTTACGAGCCTGGAAAGAAACTGAAATGGACTCGGACCTTTGATATTGGGTTTAAAGAGTGTGACCAAAGTGTCGTAATAAACCCTCATTGACCTTTTCCGTTTTATGGAAGTGCGAAAAAGTCATAAACAAACTCCCAAAGCTTCTTACTATAGGTCTTTTATCCTGCAATCGACTTAGAAATAAGTGTCAAATGCATTCATAACTAGCATTAAGGGATTACGACTGATAAATTTAGAGTAAAAAGTAATTTTACATCAAAACTATAGTATATCAGACCCAAAAATGCCTATATAAGTCATGTAAATAGTAAAAAATCAAATCATTTCACTATTTACCCATAGCAGAGAGCATTTGGAGCACTTTCTTAGCCAGATCTTCAGCAGCTGATACCGGGAGTTCCCACTGTCCGTTTTGAGCACCATCAGTTGCAGGTAACATCTAAAACCCTACTCTTTCATTTCATAGCATTTATTTTGAGTTTTGATGGGGTTTTGGGCTCATATGGCAAGCCCTAAAACCTTAAAAGCGGGCACTGCGCCTACCCCTTGTGTGATACGCGGTACCTCCCGAGAACCGCACCTATAACATAGTTGACAGGTAGTGCCACCGCTTGTCTCCAACGGTGCACAGGTCGTGCCGGCCGTGGAGATTTTAAACTAATAGCATGAGCAATATAAAGTGATTCTTTTGATTTTTAATGATTAGGGATGATTCTAATGCATGCTATGATTGTTTTTTACAGCTCTTGGTTGCTCAAAATATGGTGATATGGAAAGAAAGATCACATAACAATGATTATGCTTTTACCAAGAGAAATGCAGGTTGTATAGCCACATTATGAGATTGTGGGCTCCTGAAGTTCTTTCGGACCCCAAGCATGGTGTCACACGAGTGGTTATTGGAGCACATGCTACAGATGTGGAATCCAGAGAAGCAATACTTCGAGGTGGGGGCCCATATTCTTACAGTGGAAGTAGAGGATATCTACTTCTTGACTGGTCTCTCGATATGGGGTGCTCCCATCTCATTGACAGGTTCCTGTGGAGGGGATATTACCACTCGAGAGCTTATAGATTGTCACTGTGCTCCAAGGACGAAGACATCGGGGAAGAAAATCACCATTGAAGTAGTGACATATGGGCCTCTGTGGACCGTCCTATTTACTATGCAAAGGGTGGCCGAGAGTCAGGGTGTGCACCAGGCTTCTAGGGCACACATGTATGCCATAGAGGCCATGGCATCCACGGTATTCAACTGGGTGGAAGCCATGCTTCCAATATTCAAAGATCAACTGACTAAGTGTCGGCAGGGAGAGCTAAAGCAGTTTGGATTTGGTTCCATTTTAGCCTGCTTCTTCTTCAAGCGGGTACCACAGATGAGACCTCAGGTGGTCTTCTAGAGTCTGAGAGCGCAGGACCCCCATATGCTGAGGTGGGTCCAGGTCATGGCTCATACAAGAGCAAGTAGGGGAAGGGTGAAGTTTGGTGACCCATTCTTCAGATGGCTCTGAGATCAGATCCTCATGGTTGAGGATTATGCTTACACAGGTACGGACTTCAAGGGAGATCCTGACCTACCACTCCCACCTCGCGGACAGTGGGGCAATATTGGCAAGAAAATCTAAAATGGATGAAATGTTTTTATGTTTTTTAATGTTTTATACTTTTTATGTTAAGTGACGAGACCTGTATATTCTCATGCATATGTTGGAGCAGTGCGACCTGGAGGAGCTTCTCTGTTGGACAGGCAAGCTGGAGCCCACTTTGTGTCATAGGTTGATGATATCATCGGGGAGTTAGAGGAAAACCTAGATAGGTTTACCTTGGATATCCCAGACGCTTCCATAGATGACCTCCTGATGAGATATCAGAGATCCACAGCGGGAGTACCGGGTCGATTTAGTAGGCTGCTACGTAGAGTAGATCAAGCAGTGATGTGCTATCACGAGCACCACTAGTGTATGAGATATGTACTGAAAGCTAACAACTTCAGGATTTTGTATGATGATTTTGCTTGAAAGCCTATGTGCTTCAGATGAGGTCTCGGGACTTATTTTTTGTAAACTTTTTTCGTATATATATATATATATATACAGAATTTTACCTGATGTTTATATGTCTCAAATGGTCAATGTATTTTTCATGAGTTTTATGTGTCTTTAAATGTTTATTTACAATGTACCATGTTTGATTTCAATGTCAGGAATGGTTAATATGCCAATCTAGGATGTAATTAGCCAATGAGTCAGCAACTACATTATGTTGCCTAGGGATATGCCTATAAGTGATGGTTTCAAATGATATTTCTAGCAAACGTACTCTCCGGAAGAGACAGAGGAGAACATGGTTTCTAATGGTGTAAACATGGTTTAAATGGAAAATCACATGCTGTGAGTCCATCAAGACTACTAGATCATGAACATCCTGGGAGGTAGCTTCAGTCAGAAGACCAATGAGTGCTTCATACTCGGTGATGTTAGTAGTAGTGGGACCTATACAAACCGCTCCTGAACTGACCAAATATTTAGCTAGGGAATAGAGGACCCAAGCAGCCGAGGCAAGATTCAGGGTGTGGCGGAAAGCACCATCAACAAAGTCATAGAAATCCATCTGCATGACCAAAACATGGTATAAACAGATGCATACACTAAACTCAAAACCATCTTGAAAATACTAAAAGCACACTGAAAGTCAATCAATATAAATATATACAAGATACTATCCAAGAAAGACCTAGGAATAGTTCCTTTTTACATACAACCCATTGCGAGGTTGCCCCAAATGGATTCCATCATAATCAACGAGCTCGTAGGATCCTTTCTCTAAAACCTTAGAAATGACAAAAGGTCCGTACCACATGGACTCGAAATTACCCTTCCCTAGTTTGTCATATCTCTGATCATGAGTCAAGACTAGGTCACCCTCGTTAAAGACACAAGGTTGGATGAATTTATCATAAAGCACCTTGACGCTTTTCTTATGTGCCTCATTAGCCAAGGCAGCATCTCTTCGAGTCTTGTCAAGGTTATTCAAGTACAAAAATATTTCTTCCTCTGTGCAAGTATTTGGGAGAAGTTCGATGGCAAGTTGTAAAGACGGAATTTGACAATGAATCGATAGGACATATTCGAGTCCATAGACAAGCTAGAATGGCGTGAAACCAGTGGTTGTTTTCACCAAAGTCCGATAAGCTCAAAGAGCGGAGAAAATAACATGGTGCCAATTGGATTTATGATCTCCAACCATCCGACGAAGCATAGTTTTCAAAAATTTGTTAATGGCCTCTACCTGACCATTAGCTTGTGGATAATACGGTGTAGAGTTTTCATGGAAAAAACCTAGCTTGGCACTTAGTTCTTCCATCACTTGATTACAGAAATGGGATCCGTGATCTTACGATGGACTCCAAATCTAGCTATGATATGATTAAACAAGAAGAGAGAGGCAGTCTTACCATCTTCTGCGTATGTAGGCATTGCCTCAACCCATTTTGTGAAATAATCAACGACTACAATGATGTAACCATGCCCCCCGACTGAGGTAGGATTACAACACATGAAGTCAATTCCCCATTTGGCGAATGGGCCAATGGCAATGACAGGGTGTAGCAAAGTAGGATGGGTGCACTTTTTAGGATAAAAGTGTTGACAAGCTAGGCATTTCTTAACAGCCTCATGACAGTCTTTGAAGACAAATGGCCAGAAATAGCCAGCATGAAGGATTTTCTGGGCTGTAGCCATCCCAGATAAATGATCGCCACATGCTCCAAAGTGGCAATAATTCAACACATGTTCATCCTCCTCATGGGTGAGGCATCTCCCGAGAATTGATTCAATCCCATGTCTATATAAGGTATCATTCAGGATGAGATAGTATTTCGTGTGGTGGCGGATACAGCGGTGATCATCACGTGATAAATGCGGTTGAAATCGTTGTGTTTGGAGATAAATAAGCAAATATCCATACCAAGGATCGGTAGTGCTAATTAGGAATAGGAATTCACCCGGGAATGAATCACTGGGCTTAGATTTCATTGAAGCACAGGGAAGATCACACATAAGCTCTACAAAGACTAAGGATTTCTTTGATGTGGCTTTGGAAAATTCCATATCAAACTCCTGAAGTATGACTATCCAGTGGGAGTACTTGCCCCCGAGCACCTAACGAGTCAGGATGTAATACATCGGGTTCTGTTTTGCCAATACAGTGGTAGTGCGGAGCAGAATGTAGTGATGAAACTTTTGTACAGCAATGACCGTGGCCAATGCTAACTTTTCCACATGTGAATAGTGAGTTTCGAAATCCATGGGATTCTTACTGGTGTAATAAATCACGTCCTCCTGACCGTGGAGATTTTCCTGCACTAAAACCATAGCGATGGTAGTAACGGAGGCAACAATATACAAGAGAAATTCCTTTGAATAATCTGGGGGGTGTATCACGGGTGAATGAGTCAGAGCATGCTTAAGATTATCAAAGGCACTTTGGGCCTGGTCATTCCAGAAGAATGGGGTATTCTTCTTGAGGAGACGCATATAACCGTTCGTTTTCTCTGCGAAATTGCATATGAAATGGCAAAGAAAGTTTGCCTTCCCTTGTAAAATTTGGAGTTCAAGGAGATTAGTTGGGGTTGGTAGATCTAGAATGGCGGAAATTTTCAAAGGATCGATCCAAATGCCATCTTTGGATACCACAAAACCTAGTAGACATCCCGTCTCAACACAAAAAACACATTTATGCAGATTGAGCTGTATATTATAATTACGGCATCTCAGGAATATCTCTCTAAGATGACCAGAGTGGTCCTCCCGTCACTGTGAATGAGTAGGGAGGTCGTCAAGGTATGGTTCAACAATATGTTTAATATCGTGAAATGCATAGGACATCATGCACTGGAACGTGGCTCCAAAAATTTTCAAGCCAAAAGGTAACTTCTTATATGCAAAGGTTCCCCATGGGAAAATGAATGTCGTCTTGTGCTGATCGGAGGGTAATATCTCAATCTGATTATAGCTAGAGAAGCCATCCATGAATGAAAAGATGACACTTCTAGCATAGTTGTCGATAATCTGATTGATGTGCGGAGTAGGAAATTTATCCTTGGGACAAGCTTTATTCAAATCCCTAAAGTCGATATAGACTCTAATGGTGCCCTACTTTTTATTGACAGGGATAACGTTTGATACCCATTCCATCAGGGGTACAGGATAAATAAACCTAGCTTTAAGAAGTTTCTCAATTTCAGCTTTAATAGCTATGGCCTTCTGAGGATGGACTTGCCTTAGTTTTTGTCTGACAAGTTTAGCCATGGGATAGGTTTTAATCTCATGGACCACAATGGATGGGTCAATCCCCGACATCTCTTCATAGGACCAGGAAAAAATATCACAGAATTCTTTGAAAAGTGCCTTATAGGCTTCAGATTCATCTGCCAAGCAGTTCTGCCCAACATGAACATGCTCGATAGTATCAGGCTTGGCTGATATGTCAATCGGATTTGTCTGAGTAATGCTGCAAAGGTTTCCTTCAGAATCTATATCTTGCAACAATATAGGACTTTCGGGTACGTTAACAATATCAGTAGGAAACAAGGATGCAAAATCATGGCTAACCGAACTGGTGTTGGGGAGGAACATGGATCTATGATGGTGATCCTCCCAAATGGACTCATCTGTATTCATGATCTCCAAAATGGACTCATCGAAAGGGAAAGTCTTAGAGAGATAATCTAGAACAGGAAGAGAAGGTTCTAACTAGTATGGTAAATGGTAAGGATCCGAAGCCACTAGATGAAGGTAATCTGTGTGATCATCGAAAAAGGTTTGAATGGTGTCATACAGTGCTTCGTGTGAACTCAACGAGGTGGATTCAACAACTTGTTTACCCTTAGGCTCATAATCAAATGAGGTGATCATATGGACTGTCGCAGTATTCGTGCTAGAAGGAGTGGAGGGAAAAATCCCCATAAGGGATGAATCCTTCAACATGCCTACCCCAATCAACTGGTAAGGAGGAGGGGACTGGCCTAACATGGGGATGTTATTAGCTATGGAGGTAGTAACATATGGTGTACAGAAATCAAGTTGGTCAATAGTAACAATTCTCCCTAAATGTGGAAATTGGACTGTTTGGAATACTGTTGAGGCGACAACAGTCATGGCATAGAACCAATTTCTTCCTAGAAGGAGGTTGTAATCTAAGGGGGCATCTACCACTTCTACTTGAATGGAAATGGTTTTTCCCCCCAGCTCGACCGCTAGGGCTGATATGAGACCATGGGGTTGGAAACCCCGTCCATTAAAGGCTTTAAGGGTCATAGGTGATGTTACAAGCTCGGGAGAGCTGAGAGCCTTCCAATAAGGCAGAGACAAAACTGAGGTTGAAGCTCCTTCATCTAGTACCATTCGAAAAACCTTCTTTCCAACTACTTTCGTAATGATCTGAAAAGCAGGTTTATGAGGTAACCTAGACTTATAGTTCTCAACATTGAAATGAATAAAGTTAGTATTATCCAGGTCTAAAGCTCCTAATGTTGTTAACAAGTTTTTGCGTTGTGTAGGGTAACTTTGGAGTACTTCTAAGGTAGACATGGCACAAGGTGCCTGAGTGATATCTTCCACTATATTATAAAATTGAGCAGCTCAAGCATTAGGGTTAAATACTGCCTTCTAAGGAGTAATATTAGGTGGACGCAAAATCATGTCGAGCATAGGCTTCTCGATAGATAAGGGGATAGTAGACGAGGATTCAGGAGGACTAGTAGAGGGAGCTTTCCCTAAAGAAGAATGATCTTCTTTTTTATCTGCGGGTTTGTCATACTTCTGACTTCGAGTTTTCAGATTGATGGTATCTAAGGATATCATACGAATTTCCTCTGACGAACTAGAGTTACCCTGATTAGACATGTAGTCTATCAGTTGTTGTTGAGAGGGAAAAGGATTTGTAAGTACTGCGGGTGCGGGATTGGACTTCAGAAACTGGGAGATTTCGTCCCGATGAGGACACTCCTTTGAAAAATGGTCACCTCCGCATAGCAGACAGGGATATTTTGCCTTTCTTTTCCCTTTATTGGTTGGTCTTGAAGTCTCCTGTTGGTTTCCAGGTTTTTTATTTCTATTTTTACCTTTATTTTTATTATTACCTGAGGTTTGAGTACTTTGAATAGAGTTGACCTCGGTGGAAACCTTAGGAGTAGGGGTAGCAGTTTGGGGCTGCTTGGCAGGTTTCACTGCTAACGGGGACTGGATTGAACCAAAAATCCCATCAACAGGTACTTCTGCTGGTGGCTTGGCGGGATCGGTGCTTGGGTGAGGAGCTTGAGGAATCAAATCAAAAAGGGTTCCAGACTAGGAATAGACCAAGTCTAGATATTGGGCTCGACTAATGGCCTGCTCTTCAATAATGGCACCGCCCATAGCCACATCTCGGGCAATAAAAGACAACAAGAATTTGGTAAACCAATTAGCTAATAACTGATCCAGAATAGGGGCCTTAATAAGCCTTCTCCGCCTTCTCCACTCATGAATATGATCGGATATGTGGGTGGAGGTGTTCTGTCGCAGAGAAGTTAAAAGATCAGTGCCTGTTTCATAATGAATAGGGAGCTGAAAGTGTGTAAGAAACACGGTTGCCAACGAGCCAAAATCCACAAACGAATGTTATGGGAGTTCAATGTACCACTTTGCATTTGCACCGGTCAAAGTTCACTGAAAGAGTCGTAATCGAACAGAGTCATCCATGAGGGTGTTTGAAGAACATCACAAATGGAATGTCATAACATGGTTCTTTGGATCATCTCCTTGCTTCCCATCGAACTTCAGGATATCTGATGGTAACTTTACCGGAATGGGAGTCCACAAGGGATTGTGTCGAATGGGGTCATTAATCAACTTGGACAAGCTGGGTAAGTCCAAAACCATTCACTTTTTCATATATATATATATATATATATATATATATATATATATATATATATATATTGAGTAACAATAAATCATATTTTATCATAAAATAGGTTTCTAAATAAAAATATTATAAAGCTTAGACCGGATGTTTCTCTTCGTCATCTTCCCAATCAGGCCTGGAATTTCAATTTTTCTATGCCTGTCAATGAATATTTAATGACGGTTTCAAATTTTTTATGTCTATCATTTTAGGTTTGAGGTAATTTCACTGAGTGTCAAATTGGTTTTTTGTAGCCTGTTATTGGCAGCTAGAAATTACCAGAAATGCAGAGCAACTTGACATAAGTATACAAAACACAACACAACACAACACTCAAGTAAATAAAACACAACACATTATAGCAATATTTTTTAACACAATGGGGAAGGGTAATTATTAGCAATGATGAGCAGTGCAGGAGTTGGCCCAACACAACGAGCAATGGTAACTAACTAGAGTATAGTAGGAATCATAGATATTAATATTTTTGGCGGGACTCTTAAATTCATAAACGTCAAATAAACATTTTATATATTTTCTTAAGTGTCAATGCTGACAGGTTCATCTTAAACTTGAGTGTCAAATACGTGTAAAAATGAAAAAAGCGTTCTATGGCCCGTTAAATTCCAGGCATGTTCCCAATCCTATTACAGATCAGGTGTTGAGTTAGCACATTGAAATAAGTGTAATTAGCATGGAATTCAACATCGAACCCAGATTTCATAAGCTCCTTAACTTTCCTCTTTAGGCATAGAATTATTTGGCAGAAAACTCATTTTTTTTTCAGAATTTTCTTGCTCGGAGACTCTTTTTAACGTGATATTTTGTTATTTGTTTTTATTAGTTAAGATGGAATTTGATAAATAATTTGTTTGGCAGAGAGCTTATTCTTTTTCAGAATTTTCTTACTCAGAGACTTTTTTTAACATGATATTTTGTTATTTGTTTTTATTAATTAAGATAGAATTTGATAAATAATTTGTTTGCCAGAAACAGTTTACCAATCAAATAACATTACACATGTTCAATAAAATTCTTGAATTTGATTTTAATTTATTAACCAAATATTATTATACATCTTTAATAAAAACATATTATATAACTTCACTAAAATTCTAAATAGTTCACTTTCCATTTAGTTATTAATTTTACTTCTATTTGAAAAATGGTTTTACAACTAGTATACCATTTTATTTTATTTTGATAAAATTACAAGTTCTATCAAATGTTTTTGTAATCGCATTAAAATAAAGAATTTTTAAAAATAAAAAAATGTTTTAAATTTATTTATTAATATTAAAAAAAACAAAAATTAAAAATAACATTGAATACAAAATTTATAAACTAAACACATTTTTAACAAAATTTAATACAAAATTTATAAACTAAAAACATTTAAAAAAATAATTAAGACTAACTTTTACATATATATATAAAATATTAAAAAAGATACATACTAAATAAATAAAAAATGATTAAAATGAGATTTTTATTAAAATATTTATTTAAAAATGAAATTTTTATTAAACATTTTAACAAAATTATTTTAGAATGGAAAATTTTATTTTAAAAACTTTTTTTTAACATTTGAAAAAAAAATCATATTAATTTAATATTTAAAAATGTAAAAGTTAGTTTAACCTAAACCCCTAATTAAATAATTAAAACTAACTAAACCCCAACTACTCCCACCCGCTCCCTCTGCACTCCTCGCCACCCCTTTCCCTCTTCCTCCCTCGCCCTCCCTTGCCACCCCCTGTAGCCACATCTATCCTCCCCCAACCCCACTTCCACCCTCCCTCCACCCCCGTAGGTACCCATCGATGCCCGCGGGGGTGGAGGGAGAGCAGAAGTGGTGCATGGGGGTGGGGAGAGAGGGGGGTGGGGAGAGGGGGGTGGGAGTCGCATGGGGTGGGAGAGGGGTCTNGGTGGCGAGGGAGGGAGAGGGGAGAGGGGGGTTGCAAAGGAGGAAAGAGGGGGTTGCGGGGGAGGGAGAGAGGGGGTGGGGGGATGGAAGCAGGGGTGAGAAGGGGAGGCAAGTGAGGGAAAGAGGTTGTGGGGAGTGGAGGAGGAGAACGGGTGTGGGTGGTTAGGGTTTAGTTAGCTTTTTTTTTCTTCAGTTTTTAATTTTTTTAATATTTTATTTTATTTTTTTTGTTTTGTTTTTAATTTTTTTTAAATTTAAATGTCTTTTTATTAATTTTTTTAATATGTATTAAAAAAATGTTCAAAATTCATTTTTTCATAAATTTATTTTTTAAATTAAAATTTCAAATTCTTATTAAATGTTTTTAATAAAAAAAATATTTCTTAATGAAAATAATTCATTTGTTTGTAATTTAGTTTTTTATTTTATTTTTATGTTTAAAAAAAATTATAAAAAAATTCAAAAAATAGGGAGGGGAAGTGATAAGCACAAAAGTGGAGAGACCTAACTTTTTAAGGTCATGGTTTCAAAATTTTGCAATGCTAGCACTACTTTTCGATTTGGAGGTTGATTTTAATATTTTTTAACCAATAATACTATTGTTAAGTCCATGCTTTCAAAAAAGTTATAATTTTAGAATTTGAAAAAAACAATGTGCTGCTAGTAGCTTTAGTTTTCTATTCAAGGGTTTATTTTAAGGCTATTGTTAGCAACTGTCACGTCCCCACCCCTCATACCGACGATGGAGAGGATGCGACCAACACACACTGCTGTCAAACGGTCAAAATAACCCCATGAACATAAAATCATAATAAATAAAATGCACTGAACATAACTATATACACAGATGCATAATGAATTCTATAGCGGAACCAAAATTCATTCATTCAAACATTCAAACATTCAACATGTTCATATTAATTCATAAATCCAATCGTTTGCAGGGATTAAGCACAAGACTACTTATCTTGAAAGAAGTCGGCCCGCAACTAGCTATGTCGCTGCAATGTTCCACCCAACCATAGGCCAATGTGCTCATTAATCTCTCAGCATCACTGCCACCCTCGAGCTGAGCATGATTCCACAAGGCACTAGGGAACAACAGGCTCACACATAGCCAAAACCATATTTTCACAGTCAAGCCAACACACCGTTGAGTTTCACAGACTGTTACGGAAACAAGCCAATAACATGGAGGGGTCCTTAGACTTACTTAGTCAAGCCAATCCATACATCAAACACACAGTCATCCAATTAACAGATGGTTCCTTGGGCTTACCCATCCAAGCCAACCTCTTAATCAAGCATAGACAACCATCTAATAGATGGGTCCCTTGGACTTACTTAGCCAAGCCACACTTTGCATCATGGCACACAGTCAACCAATTAATCAAACACAACCACACACAACTGTCGCACATGAACAAAACATTTCTGGGCAACCAAAATGAAATGGCTGAGAGGAAAACAACCCTGGATGAGCAAATACATTTTCAGGAAATGTCCTTGGGCTTCCTAGATGTAAAAACGACCTCATCAAGCCCTTAGATTGTGGATCTATTCTCCCATCCGCTGGGCATTACCAGAAATGGAGCTTGCAACCACAAATGACTTAGTAAAATGGGGAAAACATCCCTTTGACAGCAATTTGATTTTCAAAAACTTCTAGGGGTTTCACATGGGAAAAAACGGACTCAACAACCACCCAAAAATGGTGGGTTTCTTCTCCAATTCACCGACAACCCAAAAACAAAATTCCCAACTTGGAGAAAATAGGAAAAAATGCAAGAAAATGTGAGGGAAGCTCCCAGCCTACTCACAGTGGAAAAAACGGCCTTCACAAACCTCAAAATCGTGGCTTCTTTCTTCCCATTCGCCCAACAACACAAAAAACCAATTCTAGGCATGGAGAAGTGAAGAAACATCATCAAATCGTGAGGGAGAGAGAGAGCTCGATCAACTTCTTGCTGCGTGAGAGAGCCAAAAATCCACGAGGATGGGTGAAAATGAAAGTCATGGGTGAATAATGGCTTGGGCATGCATTTCCAAGCATTTACTTGCCCCACAAGTAAAAAACACGCTTTTAAAAAATGGGTGACTTCCCAAATTCGAATTTGACCTCCATAACTTTCCCATCTCGAGGATATAACTTCTTCAACCACTTCTATATGACTGGGCACAAAAGGACAAAAAGGGTAGTTGACAACTTATGGGTTTTTCCCTTGACATTGGTTTGCCCCCCTCCCCATTCCTTGTGAAATCATGCCCCCATCTCTTTAATGTTGCGGCGCATAGCTAGTTGTGGTATTTTTATTAATTTGCATTTTACATGATGTCTCAAACATATATTGTTCCTGGCTAGCACATAAACCGTTGGCATCGATTTTAATTGCTGAAACATAAAATACTAAATACATGGTGGGGCCTTTTCCTTGAGCTCCACACCATGATTTATTAACGTTATTTACATCATATGCAATTCAATACCACAAGGTCAAAACCAGGGTGTTACAACAACAATATGGGTTTTTAAGGCAATGGTGGCATTTTTAATATTCAAATAAAAAAATTTGCTACATTTAGCATCACTTTTGAAATTGAAGGTTGGTTTTGATGTTTTTCACACACAAAAATGGACTTTTAGGTCTAGAGTTCTCACAACTCTTGTTAGTATATAGTTCTTGTCATGTTGTATAATCTGTTTAAAATGTTTAAAACATCTTTAAGTCAATAGTAGTTTAGATATTATATGAGATTTTGGACCATTTTAGAGTGTAACAAGTGTGCTTTTGGGATTTATTTCATGGTAGTCGTATCTTGTTATGCTTAAATTCATCTTGATTAAGATTTAAATATTCTTCACTTAAGCGGTTGTTAAAGAAAGGGCTAACAATAATGACTTTGTTTTTTTATTAAATAACATTTGTTTTATCTTTATATCAATTAGTTTAATGTTTATCTTATATTATAAATGGATAACTATAACAATCTAGTAACTAGTTTAATGTTTAGTCTTTGTTTAACAACTAACCATATTCACAAAACTAAGCAGCTAATGAGAGCTATGAATATTCAATGACCACTTTACTTATAACTATACTAATGTAAAATAGATTGAATTTAAAACTTTGACCGTGCTCATTATTAACCGTATTTCCATAAACGATACTCCCAATTTTATTTTTACCAATCTAAATCAACCCACCAAATGTAATATTGGCAAAAATAAAGATGTGCACCAATCCTTAAAAAAAATAAGAACAAAAGGTTAATTTTTATTGCGGAGGAAGCTTTCGAATCTTGAAAGATTTTAGATACAATGGCTTCCATTGTCAAACTCATGAGAGTACTTCTTGGTTTCTTTGTGTAATTTTTTTTGTAAGTTCAGAGTCTATTCTATTGATTCATAATAATAATACAGCCAAAAATACAAGCCATCATGACAGTTTTGTGGACTGAAAAAAGGAGAGTGAAGGTGGGAGCCTTCCCATCACGAGAAATCAGGCTCTTAACATCAAAAATATCCTCCCTATAGGGAAAATAGATCATACGAATAACAATATAAACAATGTTTAAACAAAAGAGCAGTGCTATGTAGCTACAAAAAATTAAAGAAATTAAACCCATAACGACCATGAAATCTAAAAAAGAAGACCCCAGGAACCTGTACTCATTGCTTGGTAGGAGTCTCCTCCTCGATGGGTACGCCAAAGTCGAAGCCAATTTGTGAGTGCGTTTTTGGTCTACTATCTGTGGGGGAAGCCTGTTGGGTGGTGGTGGTTTGGCCTCCATCTTTGCCAGGGATTTTGGAGTCATTGTTGGTGTCTTCTTCACTGCTTGACGCACTGGTGGTAGAGGGACTTTTATTAACCGAAAGTGGCCATGTCTTCCTATAAGCCGAAGAAATGGTGGTGGATGCTTTGCCTTGTTGAGTAGCAGTGGGATTCGTTGCCAGAGGGGGAGGAGGTCTTTGCTCTGTGTCAATTGGAGCATTAGGAGAAACCATGGAAGACATTGGAGGATGTTCTTGAGAGCCCGTTAGACAAAGAAGAATCCTAGCCATGGGGTTCTTCACCACCCAAAAATTTCATCTGCGTAGAAATTTTTTGTTGACCGCAGAAGGGGAGCCTAGGAGCTCATCCTCGTAGTCGTTCATGCATTGATGCAGGTGATTAGAAATTTCCACGTCAAAGGCTTATGTATTGGCAATTGAAAAGAGGGTCCTGACACACTCATTGTCATTTATTCGACCTACATGCCCTCGACGAGGGGTGGCTCATAGTCTATGTGACATAATTATATGGGAGCAGACTCTAAGAGTTAAGGCTGGCTGTGAGAGCAGAAGTCGAAGGAATAAATCTACTGTTTTCGATGCTCTCTGAGAACATTGGGGTGCTGATAAAGTCCACAGTCGTGCTTGAAGGACAAGGAATGAAATAGGAAATACCATGCACCAAAGAAATATTAAACCTGCACTCACAGATGAGTTGCACATTCCTCACATAAGTCCCCATAAACCTACGTAGGAGAGCTCGGGACGACATGACGTCAAGACTGTCACCTCCCATCAAGAACCAAGGATGCAACATTGAATAACCCTGCTACTTGGGAATTGGATGTGTTGTCAACATTGATGGCATTATAATGGGACATCGAAGCGGTTGTGTTGGGGGAAAGTTGTGCCTCTGGTTTGCTGCTTCCATGCGTCCTATGACAAGAAGTGCCACTCGCTTCTAGGTTGTTTCTTTGTATAATTAAAAATATTGGTATTTTTATTTTGCACTCATCCTTTAAGAAAAATGTCAAAATAAATTTATGGGTAAGAGGCTTTCAAATCTTCTATAATTTTATATTGACTTCAAGTTTTCTCACTTCCATCATCAAACTCATGGTGATAGTTCATGGTGTGTTTGTTGCACTGAGAGAAGTGAGGTGCTCTCTAGCTTAGTATGGAAGAGATGTTGTCACGTTTGTACATGATGCTCTAATAAAATAATAATAAATTTTATACCCAACATGTCGGCCTACACAAAATTAAAATTAATAATAAAAAATAAATTTTTAATTATCCCTAAAAAACAATGTCCGCCAGGCAAACAATCCAATATGGGGATATGTTGTAATGTTCATACCTAAAAAAATAATAATAAATTAATAAATTAATTATCGGCAAAAAAATGTTGAAACCAAGTGCAAGGCGTCCTAAACAAACCATGGTTTTATTGTACATGGTTTAGTAGGGACTTGCAAATGGTTTTAAAACCATGTGCAAGGCATCTTAAACAACCCATGGTTTTATTGTACATAGTTTAGGAGGGCCTTGCAAATGGTTTTAAAACCATGTGCAAAGCCTCTTAAACAACCTATGGTTTTATTGTATATGGTTTAGGAGGGCCTTACACATGGTTTTAAAACATGTATGAGGTAGATGTTTTGAATACTAATATACTTTAATTTATTCAATACGTGAGAACCATATTAACATGATACTATATCTCACTTGAAGTTATATTTAGAATAGTATTAAAATGTATGTAATCTTTAGGTTTGAAACTATTTAATGTTTTCATTTAGGATAGTATTGCAAGGTTTTAAAAAAGTGTTTTTAAATTATGCGACTATGAAATATAACTATTAAAATATGGTTTTTAACATTTAATCATTTATAATAAAAAAAATATTTAAAGAAATGTATATCAATAAGTTTTTGCTTCTATTATATTTTAAATATGGTTTTTAAAATATAATTGGAATAGTATAATATAATATTATAATGTTTTAATAATTATAATGTTTTAATAGATATAATGTTTTAAAAATTTGAATAGTAAAAATGTTTTTAAAAAATAAAGATTTTAAAATATAGTCTATTTATGAAATAATATAATATTATAATGTTTTAAGAAATGTAATGTTTTAATAGTTATAATGTTTTAATTGTTTAAATAATAAAAAAGTTTATAAATCACATTTTTTTCAAATATATTTCAAATAATATTTTTTTTAATTAGACTTGCAAATATAGTCAAATTGAAAAGTGTCATATTTAAAAATATATTGAATTTTAGTAACAGATTTTTATTAGCATTTCATTAACTTGCATAATGAGTTTTTTCTTTACATAGGTTTCAGTGTATGATGTATTAATATTAATGCATAAATTAGTAGCTACATTGATTGGTTTTAATGGTGTATTAATATCTGGAGAGGTTTGCACCTAGAGAGTTTGATCCCTCTCAATGCTTGATAGAGCCTACGATTTAGATCTATGCCGATATAATTAATAGTATTAATGATAAATTTAAAGGAATAGAATTGATACGATAAGTGCATTATGCACTCTCCTATTATTATATTATGACGTAAGGGGCATGTTTTTCTTATTGGGACAACTATATGTGATTTAAAGTTGTCAGTAGCTCATAGCAATCAAAAATTCATTGGACAATTTTTTTTAATTAAAAAATGTGTTTTTCATCATCCACTTTCTTAATATAATATTAATTGCATTTTACTATTTTTATATCATTTATAATTTATTTTAAAATTAATAAAAATTCATTTTTATTTTAATAACATTGAATATAAAATTAATAATATTACTATCATTTTAAACATAACATAGTGGAATTTAAGTTTTTCAATTTAAAATAAACTAAGTGGTATTAATATTATTGCATAATAAAATACCAAAACAATTTAATATATTTTTTAATAATTAAAAAGAATAAATTATTTAAAATTTAATAAATATTTAATATTATGACTAACACAAAGATTTTAATTTGTTTATAAGGTGTTTTAGATCTGAGTTTCATAGTATTTGTTATAATACAAACATTTATAACCTTCTAACTTGCCAAAACTATAATGAGTTTGGAAAGCTTCTTGGCAAATCTTTTGAGCACATAAACAAGATTTTAAAATAAACCAAGTATTATCTTTCTTAAGGTCGGATAGACAAAAGTTCAAGCTCATCATCATCATCATCATAGACATTACTCCATATAACTTTTAATAGTAAAACAAAAATTAATAAATAATTAATTAATTGGGAAGCAATTTTACCACCACCACTATCATCATCATCATCATCATACTTTGTCATAGACATTACTTCATATCACTTTTAATATTAAAATAAAAATTAATAAATTTTACTTTCACCATCACCATCATCATTATCATCACTTATTTTCATACTTTGTCATAGACATTACTCCATATAACTTTTAATATTAAAATAAAAATTAATAAATAAATAATTAACCAAATAGCAATTTTAGTTCCTTAAATAAACCCACCCACCAAATATAAAATTGGTCAGAAATAAGGGTTTGCACACATAATTGAATAAAAAAACACAAGGTCAAAAAATACATGTATGGGTAGGAAGCTTTCAAATCTTGCTTTTATGTTTGATTGCATAGAATTAAAAAGAAAAATTGCACCCATCCTTGGATAAAAGAAAACACAAGGTCAAAATACACATATGGGTAGGAAGCTTTCAAATCTTGCTTTATGTTTGATTACAAAGAATTAAAATAAATTTGCACCCATCCTTGAATTAAAAAAACCACAAGATCAAAATATATTTATGGTTAGGAAGCTTTCAAATCTTGCTTTTATGTTGATTAGAAAGAATTAAAACTTTATTCCGTCGTCAAACTCGTGGGAGTAATTCCTCTTATTTTGATGGTTTGATTTGTACATTTAAAAATATCGATATTGTTTTGCATTGGAGTAATTCCTATTATTTGGATGGTTGAGTTTGTAATTAAAAATATCGATATTTTATTTTGCACCATCCTTAAAAATAAAATAATAAGAAGCCCAAAATATATTTATGAGTAAGAGGTTTCGAATTTTGTACATATTTATATTTAAAAATATAAAATTCGATTTTTCTCTCTTCAATTGTCAAACTCGTGGTAATTCATGTTATTTTGACGGTATGATTTGTATAGTTAATAGCATTGATTTTTTATATTTTTATTGATAAATTTGAAGTATTTTATAAATTTTGTTTATCAAATAACCGCATTATGCAGCCCCTTGTTATTAATATATTATGACTTAAGTTGTAGGCTTTTCCTATGGCGACAACTAATGTGATTAAAACTTGTCAATCGCTCATGGACTCAAAATCCATTGGGTGATCATCTATTCAACTCTATCGACTCACCAAATGCCCAGTGGAAGTGGGATCGCTTATTGTGATGCATGGGCACATGGACTTCATGGAGGGGATCGCTTATTGTGATGCATGGGCACATGGACTTCATGGACAAGTAAGTGGAGGAGTAAGCTATTGTTTCGACCATTTGCATTTTTAATTTGGCGATTTTTTGGGTTAAAATTTGGCAAAAATTGTTCAAATAGGAGTTTTCAGTTGTTGGAACTGCATAATTGGGGTGCCCCAAGGGCAATTGAGGGCGTTGTATCTTTTTCTGCAATCAAAATTGAAATTTCAGCAATGAAAACCATAATTTCAGCAAGAAAACATCTCATTAGATTTCGACGAAACTCATTGAAAAAGGTGCAAATCGTCTAAACTTTATCTTATTCTACTTCATGGATGGAGACTATGATATTCAACCTATTTCAATGCATTCCTTCAAGCCATTTCAAGGCAGCTCAACGACCCTCTTCACTTCGTTGATGTGTTGTTTTTCGTCCTTCAAGATTTTTTGCAATTCGTCCTTAACTTTGTCTCTCAAAAGAGGGTTTAATCAACGTTGTGGTTTCCTAGCTAGTCGAGCATTTGGTGGGATATAAATGTGGTGAGTACACAAATCATTGTGTATACCCTTCATATTTATATACTCCCATGCAAATGCCTCATTTTGTTCCCTCAAAAGAGCAATCAACTAGGCCTCATGTTCAGAGGATAATTGCGGGTTAATATTTAAAATTTTTCTTTGCTCAATCTCTATCGGTATACTAGTAAGTTTAGTTTCGGGGCATGAGATTGTAGCTAGAGAATCCATGGGTGGTTCCCCACTTATTGCTCTTGAGCAAAAGGTTGGATGACATCATCTAGGAACTGAAATTTTGGTTGAGAGAATGAGGTTGAATAACTAAGGAATTTACTAATCACATCATCCTCAATTTCATTCTTAAATGACAATGCCTTCTCAACGGTTAAAACAACTTGTATAAAATGAGTTTCACATTCCTCTTCACCTATCCCCAAAAAGTCCTTAAAATCAGTGCTAGGCCTAGCAGGGGGATACAATGTATGCTCCATTGTAGAGTTTCCATGGGATATTGTCATGTTACCGGATCTACATCCAATGGAGGCATCAACTATGGCCAACCATGGCCTTCCTAGTATCAGAGGGTGTCCTCCTTAACGTGATTTAGGACACAAAATCATGAAGTCAATTAGATACTCCCAAGAAGCAATAGAAATGACTATATCCTCAAGAACTCCAACTACTCGAATTGTATATCAATCAACCAACTCCAAGACCGGTGCAAGACCATTGGGTTCCTCTAGGATCTAGTCTGAGGCGGCCCACTATCTCCACAGTCATTATGTTAATGACATCCCCAAGATATATCAAGGTGTTTGGAATGTGAATGCCTATAACATAGACTTCCACTATCGGACTGCCAAGAGCTTAATATTTGGGAGTTAAGGTTTTTCCAAGCATTGAATCTTGGAATTGTCTAATCACATGGTTGGTCTTTTGGTTTCCTGCCAAGATTTTTGACACAAAGTTATTTCACTACTTTAGCAAAGATGAAGATGTCCTTGATTGCTTGAAACAAAGGAATTTTGACACATACATTCATCAACTCTCTTAATAGATCAAATTTAGATTGAGTACTAAGTAGGGGGTCTCACACATCCCAACCTTTTAGGATAAGGAGGGGATCGGGAAACCTTTGTCATTAAGGGATGATCTAAATTTTGAGGTGTAGCAAGTTATGGATCTTCTAAAATCTAGTGTCCAGATTGTTTTGTTTCTTGATGTTGGGTCTCCTCCTCTTCATGTTATATAATAGCTGGAGGATTCACTTGATTCAACACTTGTTCGGATTTTAGGGTGATCTTTTGACATTCTACTGGAGAGACATAATAGGTGGGAAAACATTACATTTCAACAAAATAAGTTGGTTGAATTGTTTTATTGTTAGGGTTAGGAGTTGGTTACACATGTAGTCAAGGTTGAGGGGGACTACTGGGAGGAGGCTGCAATTTCAATTGTTGAGGTGGTTTGTACAAGGATTTGTTGGCTACCAGATGATGATCCCCACCATCCCTATGGCCAAGTTTAGATTTGGTTCATTTGTGATGGCCGTTGTGTTGAAGGTGAATGGGGGTACCATTGGAAAGGATATTACATTTGCCGAGGATACTTAAATTGTGAAAATTGTTGATTAATAAGCATTAGAAAACTGAGTAGGTTCTTGCATCATACCTATCAACCTAGGATGCCAAGGCCTTTTTGGATTAATGCAACAAGACTATTTGGATTCAATCTTTACTCCTTCATACACTAATTTCAAACTAGGAAAAGATGGGCATTTGTTATTTACATGATCTTGTCCACAAATACCACATATTTCGACACTATTAAGAGTACACTCCTTTATAGGGTGTTTTGTCAACATTTGGGACAAGAAATGGCTATAGTTTTTTCCATCTTTATCTGTTTCTACTTGATTTGCAAGTTGTCATTCTAAGATGCTAAAGAACTCAAAATATTAGTTTTAAACTTATCCAACAAATTGCATATATTAGCTCATGTGATCCCTCCAGTAGCTGAGCTTGTAACTCTCGGTATCTCCTCTCGAATGCTCTTCCCTACTTTAGTCCTCCCTCTTGAATATCTCCTGTAAAGTTCACAAATCTTATCAAAGTAAATTTTTGAGTCTCACTTCCCCCATTAGGTTCATAATATCAACATATGTTGGAACACACAATCATATTGAGAGGGGGGGCCAGTGAATCAGTATCAAGCACAATTAATTACTTTTTATTTCATCAATCATATGTTGTTATGCATTCACCATCAACCATGAACAAGATAGACAACCAAAAATGTGTACACAAGATGTATATGGAAAAGTCGATTGATAAAAACCATAAACTTTTACAACAAATAGGAGACACCAATTTCTGTCAATTACCAACACCAACAAGAAGGAAGCTACAACCGCCTAATTTATCAGCTCCAATGAAATGGATCCAACCCTATGGATTTTATTAGTTTCAGTTGATGGGATGATCCAACATCCATATTTTCTAGCTAAAACCGGAAGGGCTCCAATCCTCACTCTCTTTGTTATCTACAACTAACAAGAATCTTTGAATCCCTTGGTTTTCCATCTAAAACTGGAAGGAGGCTTCAACCCCTTAGACACAAGCTCCAACTTATGTCAAATAATCTCAAATGTAGTTTGTTCCACTTCCTCGACAAATAGGTATTCTCTATTGTCCTATAAAATCCCAAGTTTTCTCAATGGTGGATTTCAACTCTGTCAAGATTCTTACAAAATATGATCAAACACACTTTCTATAGTCAATGATTCTACAACCTCTGCCTCAATGACTTCACAAATTCTGTACCTTTTTTTTCCACAAGGTCTACATTAATGTTCACAAGACATGTACTATGAACTTCATAGGGTCTTCAAAACATGTCTACTATGCGACTATATCTACCCCAGATCTGTACTGCGATCTTTACAAGATCTGTACACACTCCACTTGTTCTTTGTTAGCAGGAATATTTCACCTTCTGCAGACAATAAGGTGTTCCACTGGTTTGAATGGTTCAAATATAGAACAAATGAACAACAAAGGTTGAAAACCCTCCCTGGACGCCGTAGATACCTGGAATATGATGCTTCGATAGTAACCATGTGTACCTACAATTAGATTAAACATGCAAACACATCAAAGCTACCAGAATATAATCTACTGATCCATGTTAGTGACTAAGGAATCTAACAACATACACATGTGAAATCAAACAACAACAGTAATGTGCGATGGAAATAAGCTTTGCATTAAGATAAAATGGAGAAGTTTACAACCAATTAAGCCTTAGTGTTGACATGCATCTCCATGAAACCAAACACTCTCATCCCCATAAGCCCCAACTTTTTCTCTCTATTCTCTCCAATGGCTTGGGCCAAGTAATCAATCCAACCATGGACATGAGATCATATTTTATAAGGCTCAATGGATAGGAATGGTTGAGAGATTTGTGGATGAGGTTGCCTCTAAGATCCTATGATGGGGGATCTCAAGCTCAACTGACCCACAATGACAGGGATAAGGGAGGACATGAGGCTCATGATCTAGAAGCCTCGAGAATCCTCTCTTTTTCCCCTTTACCCAGGGTACCGTGTTTCTCCTCTTATGACATAGCGGTTTAGGTAAGAACCGCTTATGAACCAAGGGCAATAGGCGATGGCACCACTTATGGCAAACAACAGAAAGGAAATGCGAGCAAGGAACCACTCATGGCTAACAGGGAAAGCACGGTGCTGAGCATTTTTATGTAGAATTGACAGACAACCTGGGTTTCCACTCCAAGTGCCGGGATTAAGGGAAAGTAGGTATGTCAAAGGTCTTATCACATGATGATGACAGGATTTTGGTATAATAGGATGCCCCCCAAAGCATGAGTCTTAGAGGGATACGATAAATGAGAGCTTTGAGAGAACAAGTCATCACTACGAGGTGAAAATGTTGGCTCGATCGGAGCATGTTGTTAAGTAGGCATCTGTAGTACATCAGTATGTTTACTCATAGACACAAGTAACCAACTCATGGCTGCAGAATAATACAAGGCAGATCCACGAGAGGAATAAACAAGCATGGCTACTAGAATACAGCGTAGATACATGTGATAGAGGACTCAAACTTGGACATAGCTACCAGACATACAATGTAGATCTATGTCATACAGACGCAAATTTGAGCATAGCCACGACCATGCAAATGAGGATCCATGCTAGATATACAAAACTCCATCGCAACCTATGGAAAGCAATGAACGCTTTAAACAAATACCCAGGGTCTTCGTCTCATCTTCCACAAAGTACGATTCTATCCATGTGACTACAATCATCTGAAGTCAAACATGGTAGAAACCACTTGATTACCGGCTAATGATGTGAACCGTTAATAAGTGCGAGGGAGATCACCATTAATGTCAATGATTCCTAAGGTACTCGAGTACAATCTACTGAGTGCGAATAGATGTCCTGATGTCAAACACCCAGTCGATTCTATCGATCAAAGGTCAATGATGTGAACCTATGTCAAGAGCGAGAGAATCTGTCATTAAGGCATACAGACCTCAAGGTACCAGATATTGTTTCTAAGACTATTTCTTAGATGATGAGCTGATGTGGACAGGAATAGTCTCATTGAAGGAGGGCCATGATGAGTCCCACATCGATGAAACAAAACTCGAAACATAGTTCTGGAATGATGTGAATGTAGTAACCATAAGACTGACTCAAAAATACTAACACAAAAACTGTGTTGACTGCAGAGGTAAACTTCTTCAAATCCCCTTTGAACATTAGGTAGCACGACAAAAGACTTGGCAGCATGACTGGATGGAACAAACACATAATGCGACAGTGGACAATGCATTCTTTTGAAAGACTCAAAGGAGTGACATGACTCATGAAAGTGGATTGTCGCGGAGATCAACTGAATACCCAATTGACTGACATGATGTGTAGACAAGTTCCATGTTCAAAGGTAACGACAAACTACTACCATTTATTTGCAAAATGATTCCCTTCCCATTTCCCCCGTCATGATCGATGAGTGCCTCTTTTTGGTTTTATGAGTTCAAAGAGGGTAACAAACACTTGATATAGCTTGTCGGAAGACATGTCTAGACTCATGTGTTTTACAAACCTGAGAGAGGAGGGGTTCATTCCCAAAACAGGCCTCTCAATGTTTAATTTAATGAGTCCACTTAAAGAAAACTCGGTATCGTTCATGTTTAGAGAGTCTGAATGAATACGAAAGAAGACTCCATAGGGGTCCTTTTTCGTATGATTTAGTCCCTAAGGCCCGAAAAATTATAAAATCATACCTTAGGGAACTCTTCCAGTCATGGTTGGCTAGAGTGTTCCTTTTTCGTAAATAGTCCTATCCGAACCGAAAAAGAGATAGCCTACCGTCAGATGGACGACTCTTCAAATACTTTAACGAGCGTGAAGAAGAAAAAATCACTTGACGAGTTTTTCGTATTTAGGGAGCCCGAAAAGAGTTTAAAGAGAACTCCATGAGTTTTCTTTACACAATGTCACTTTTTACGAGCCTAGAAAGAATCGGAAATGGACTCGATGATCTTTTCGTGTTTCAGGAGCCTGAAAAGGAGTTGAAAAGAAGACTCCATGACGCTTCTTTACACAATGTCAATTTTTTAAGAGCCTGAAAAGAAACTGAAATGGACTCAGACCTTTGATATTGGGTTTAAAGAGTGTGACCAAAGTGTCGTAATAAACCCTCATTGACCTTTTCCGTTTTATGGAAGTGCGAAAAAGTCATAAACAAACTCCCAAAGCTTCTTACTATAGGTCTTTTATCCTGCAATCGACTTAGAAATAAGTGTCAAATGCATTCATAACTAGCATTAAGGGATTATGACTGATAAATTTAGAGTAAAAAGTAATTTTACATCAAAACTATAGTATATCAGACCCAAAAATGCCTATATAAGTCATGTAAATAGTAAAAAATCAAATCATTTCACTATTTACCCATAGTGGAGAGCATTTGGAGCACTTTCTTAGCCAGATCTTCAGCAGCTGATACCGGGAGTTCCCACCGTCCGTTTTGAGCACCATCAGTTGCAGGTAACATCTAAAACCCTACTCTTTCATTTCATAGCATTTATTTTTAGTTTTGATGGGGTTTTGGGCTTATATGGCAAGCCCTAAAACCTTAAAAGCGGGCACCATGCCTACCCCTTGTGTGATACGCAGTACCTCCTGAGAACCGCACCTATAACATAGTTGACAGGCAGTGCCACCGCTTGTCTCCAATGGTGCACAGGTGGTGCCGGCCGTGGAGATTTTAAACTAATAGCATGAGAAATATAAAGTGGTTCTTTTGATTTTTAATGATCAGGGATGATTCTAATGCATGCTATGATTGTTTTTTACAGGTCTTGGTTGCTCAAAACATGGTGATATGGAAAGAAAGATCACATAACAACGATGATGCTTTTACCAAGAGAAATGCAGGTTGTATAGCCACATTATGGGATTGTGGGATCCTGAAGTTCTTCCGGACCCCAAGCATGGTGTCACATGAGTGGTTATTGGAGCACATGCTACGGATGTGGAATCCGGAGTAGCAGTACTTCGAGGTGGGGGCCCATATTCTTACAGTGGAAGTAGAGGATATCTACTTCTTGACTGGTCTCTCGATATGGGGTGCTCCCATCTCATTGACAGGTTCCCGTGGAGGGGATATTACCACTTGAGAGCTTATAGATCGTCACTGTGCTCCAAGGACGAGGACATCGGGGAAGAAAATCCCCATTGAAGCAGTGACATATGGTCCTCTGTGGACCGTCCTATTTACTATGCAGAGGGTGGCCAAGAGTCAGGGTGTGCACCAGGCTTCTAGGGCACACATGTTGTATGCCATAGAGGCCATGGCATCCACGGTATTCAACTGGGTGGAAGCCATGCTTCCAATATTCAAATATCAACTGACTAAGTGTCGGCAGGGAGAGCTAAAGCAGTTTGGCTTTGGTTCCATTTTAGCCTGCTTCTTCTTCAAGCGGGTACCACAGATGAGACCTCAGGTGGTCTTCTAGAGTCTGAGAGCGCGGGACCCCCATATGCTGAGGTGGGTCCAGGTCATGGCTCGTACAGGAGTAGGTAGGGGAAGGGTGAAGTTCGGTGACCCATTCTTCAGATGGCTCTGAGATCAGATTCTCATGGTTGAGGATTATGCTTACACAGGTACGGACTTCAAGGGAGATCCTGACCTACCACTCCCACCTCGCGGACAGTGGGGCAATATTGGCAAGAAAATCTAAAATGGATGAAATGTTTTTATGTTTTTTAATGTTTTATACTTTTTATGTTAAGTGACGAGACCTGTATATTCTCATGCATATGTTGGAGCAGTGCGACCTGGAGGAGCTTCTCTGTTGGATAGGCGAGATGGAGCCCACTTTGTGTCATAGGGTGATGATATCATCGGGGATTTAGAGGAAAACCTAGATAGGTTGACCTTGGATATCCCAGACGCTTCCATAGATGACCTCCCGATGAGATATCAGAGATCCACAGCGGGAGTACCGGGTCGATTTAGTAGGCTGCTACGTAGAGTAGCTCAAGCAGTGATGTGCTATCACGAGCACCACTAGTGTATGAGATATGTACCGAAAGCTAACAACTTCAGGATTTTGTATGATGATTTTGCTTGAAAGCCTATGTGCTTCAGATGAGGTCTCGGGACTTATTTTTGGAAACTTTTTTCGTATATATATATATATATATATATATATATATACAGACTTTTACCTTATGTTTATATGTCTCAAATGGTCAATGTATTTTTCATGAGTTTTATGTGTCTTTAAATGTTTATTTACAATGTACCATGTTTGATTTCAATGTCAGGAATGGGTAATATGCCAATCTAGGATGTAATTAGCCAATGAGTCAGCAACTACATTATGTTCCCTAGGGATATGCCTATAAGTGATGGTTTCAAATGATCTTTCTAGCAAACGTACTCTCTGGAAGAGACAGAGGAGAACAGGGTTTCTAATGGTGTGAACATGGTTTAAATGGAAAATCACATGTTGTGAGTCCATCAAGACTACTAGATCATGAACATCCTGGGAGGTAGCTTCAGTCAGAAGACCAATGAGTGCTTCATACTCGGTGATGTTAGTAGTAGCGGGACCTATACAAACCGCTCCTGAACTGACCAAATATTCAGCTAGGGAATAGAGGACCCAAGTAGGCGAGGCAAGATTCAAGGTGTGGCGGAAAGCACCATCAGCGAAGTCGTAGAAATCCATCTGCATGACCAAAACATGGTATAAACAGATGCAGACACTAAACTCAAAACCATCTTGAAAATACTAAAAGCACACTGAAAGTCAATCAATATACATATATACAAGATACTATCCAAGAAAGACCTAGGAATAGTACCTTTTTATGTACAACCCATTGCAAGGTTTCCCCAAATGGATTCCATCATAATCAACGAGCTCGTAGGTTCCTTTCTCTAAAACCTTAGAAATGACAAAAGGTCCGTACCACATGGACTCGAACTTACCCTTCCCTAGTTTGTCATATCTCTGATCATAAGTCAAGACTAGGTCACCCTCGTTAAAGACACGAGGTTGGACGAATTTATCATATTGCGCCTTGACGCGTTTCTTATGTGCCTCATTAGCCAAGGCAGCATCTCTCCGAGTCTCGTCAAGGTTATTCAAGTACAAAAATCTTTCTTCCTCTGTGCAAGTATCTGGGAGAAGTTCAATGGCAAGTTGTAAAGACGGAATTTGACATTGAATCGATAGGACAACTTCGAGTCCATAGACAAGCTGGAATGGCATGAAACCAGTGGCTGTTTTCACCGAAGTCCGATAATCCCAAAGAGCAGAGAAAATAACATGGTGCCAATGGATTTATGATCTCCAACCATCCGACGAAGCATAGTTTTCAAAACTTTGCTAATGGCCTCTACCTGACCATTAGCTTGTGGATAATACGGTGTAGAGTTTTCATGGAAAAAACCTAGCTTGGCCCTTAGCTCCTCCATCATTTGATTACGGAAATGGGATCTGTGATCAGTAACGATGGACTGTGGGACTCCAAATCTAGCTATGATATGATTAAACAAGAAGAGAGAGGCAGTCTTACCATCTTCTGCGTAGGTAGGCATGGGCTCAACCCATTTTGTGAAATAATCAACGACTACGATGATGTAACCATGCCCCCCGACTGAGGTAGGATTACAACACATGAAGTCAATTCCCCATTTGGCGAATGGGCCAATGGTAATGACGGGGTGTAGCAAAGCAGGATGGGTGCACTTTTTAGGATAAAAGTGTTGACAAGATGGGCATTTCTTAACAGCCTCATGACAGTCTTTGAAGACAAATGGCCAGAAATAGCCAGCATGAAGGATTTTCTGGGCTGTATCCATCCCAGATAAATGATCGCCACATGCTCCAAAGTGGCAATATTTCAACACATGTTCAGCCTCCTCGTGGGTGAGGCATCTCCCGAGAATTGAGTCAATCCCATGTCTATATAACGTATCATTTAGGATGAGATAGTATTTCATGTGGTGGCAGATACAGTGGTGATAATCATGTGATAAATGCGGTTGAAATCATTGTGTTTGGAGATAAATAAGAAAATATCCATACCAAGGATCGGTAGTGCTAATCAGGAATAGGAATTCATCCGGGAATGAATCAATGGGCTCAGATTTCGTTGAAGCACAGGGAAGATCACACATAAGCTGTACAAAGACTAAGGATTTCTTTGATGTGGCTTTGGAAAATTCCAGATCAAACTCCTGAAGTATGACTATCCAGTGGGAGTACTTGCCCCCGAGCACCTAACGAGTCAGGATGTAATACATCGGGTTCTGGTTTGCCAATACAGTGGTAGTGCGGAGCAGAATGTAGTGATGAAACTTTTGTACAGCAATGACCATGGCCAATGCTAACTTTTCCACATGTGAATAGCGAGTTTCGAAATCCATGGGATTCTTACTGGCATAATAAATCACGTGCTCCTAACTGTGGAGATTTTCCTACACTAAAATCATAGTGATGGTAGTAACAGAGGCAACAATATACAAGATAAATTCCTTTGAATAATCCGGGGGGTGTATCACGGGTGAATGAGTCAAAGCGTGCTTAAGATTATCAAAGGCACTTTGGGCCTGGTCATCCCAGAAGAATGGGGTATTCTTCTTGAGGAGACGCATATAACCGTGCGTTTTCTCTGTGAAATTGCATATGAAACGGCGGAGAAAGTTTTCCTTCCCTTGTAAACTTTGGAGTTCAAGGAGATTAGTTGGGGTTGGTAGATCTAGAATGGCGGAAATTTTCAAAGGATCGATCCAAATGCCATCTTTGGATACCAAAAAACCTAGTAGACATCCCGTCTCAACACAAAAAACACATTTATGTAGATTGAGCTGTATATTATAATGACGGCATCTCAGGAATATCTCTCTAAGATGACCAGAGTGGTCCTCCCGTCGCTGTGAATGAGCAGGGAGGTCGTTAAGGTATGGTTCAACAATATGTTTAATATTGTGAAATGCATAGGACATCGTGCACTGGAATGTGGCTCCAACATTTTTCAAGCCAAAAGGTAACTTCTTATATGCAAAGGTTCCCCATGGGCAAATGAATGTCGTCTTGTGCTGATCGGAGGGTAATATCTCAATCTGATTATAGCTAGAGAAGCCATCCATGAATGAAAAGATGACACTTCTAGCATAGTTGTCAATAATCTGATTGATGTGCGGAGTAGGAAAGTTATCCTTGGGACAAGCTTTATTCAAATCCCTAAAGTCGATATAGACTCTAATGGTGCCCTGGTTTTTATTGACAGGGATAACATTTGATACCCATTCTGTTAGGGGTACAGGATAAATAAACCTAGGTTTGAGAAGTTTCTCAATTTCAGCTTTAATAGCTATGACCTTCTGAGGATAGACTTGCCTTAGTTTTTGTCTGACAAGTTTAGCCATGGGATAGGTTTTAATCTCATGGACCACAATGGATGGGTCAATCCCCGACATCTCTTCATAGGACCAAGAAAAAATATCACAGAATTCTTTGAAAAAGTGCCTTATAGGCTTCAGATTCATCTACCAAGCAGTTCTGCCCAACATGAACATGCTCGATAGTATCAGGCTTGGCTGATATGTCAATCGGATTCGTCTGAGTAATGCTACAAAGGTTTCCTTCAGAATCTATATCTTGCAACAATATAGGACTTTGGGGTACGTTGACAATATCAGTAGGAAACAAGGATGCAAAATCATGGCTAACCGAACCGGTGTTGGGGAGGAACATGGATCTATGATGGTGATCCTCCCAAATGGACTCATCCGTATTCATGATCTCCAAAATGGACTCATCGAAAGGGAAAGTCTTAGAGAGATGATCTAGAACAGGAAGAGAAGGTTCTAACTAGTACGGTAAATGGTAAGGATCCCAAGCCACTAGATGAAGGTCATCCATGTGATCATCGAAAAAGGTTTGAATGGTGTCATACAGTGCTTCATGTGAACTCAACGAGGTGGATTCAACAACTTGTTTACCCTTAGGCTCATAATCAAATGAGGTGATCATATGGACTGTCGCAGTATTCGTGCTAGGAGGAGTGGAGGGAAAAATCCCCATAAGAGATGAATCCTTCAACATGCCTACCCCAATCAACTGGTAAGGAGGAGGGGACTGGCCTAACATGGGGATATTATTAGCTGTGGAGGTAGTAACATATGGTGTACAGAAATCAAGCTGGTCAATAGTAACAATTCTCCCTAGATGTGGAAATTGGACTGTTTGGAATACTGTTGAGGCGACAACAGTCATGGCATAGAACCAATTTCTTCCTAGAAGGAGGTTGTAATCTAAGGGGGAATCTACCACTTCTACTTGAATGGAAATGGTTTTTCCCCCCAGCTCGACCGCTAGGTCTGATATGAGACCATGGGGTTGGAAACCCCGTCTGTTAAAGGCTTTAAGAGACATAGGTGATGTTACAAGCTCGGGAGAGCTGAGAGCCTTACAACAAGGCAAAGACAAAACCGAGGTTGAAGCTCCTTCATCTAGTACCATTCGAAAAAACTTCTTTCCAACTACTTTCGTAATGATCTGAAAAGCAGGTTTATGAGGTAACCTAGACTTATAGTTCTCAACATTGAAATGAATAAAGTTAGTATTATCCAGGTCTAAAGCTCCTAATGTTGTTAACAAGTTTTTGCATTGTGTAGGGTAAATTTGGAGTACTTCTAAGGTAGACATGGCACAAGGTGCCTGAGCGATATCTTCAACTATATTATAAAATTGAGCAGCTCGAGCATTAGGGTTAAATATTTCCTTCTGAGGAGTACTCTTAGGTGGACGCAAAATCATGTCGAGAGTAGTCTTCTCGATAGATAAGGGGACAGTAGACGAGGATTCAGGAGGACTAGTAGAGGGAGCTTTCCCTAAAGAAGAATGATATTCTTTTTTATCTGCGGATTTGTCATACTTCTGACTTCGAGTTTTCAGATTGATGGTATCTAAGGACATCATACAAATTTCTTCTGACGAACTAGAGTTACCCTGATTAGACATGTAGTCTATCAGTTGTTGTTGAGAGGGAAAAGGATCCGTAAGTACTGCGTGTGTGGGATTGGACTTCAGAAACTGGGAGATTTCATCCCGATGAGGACACTCCTTTGAAAAATGGTCACCTCCACATAGCAGACAGGGATATTTTTCCTTTCTTTTCCCTTTATTGGTTGGTCTTGGATTCTCCTGTTGGTTTCCAGGTTTTTTATTTCTATTTTTACCTTTATTTTTATTATTACCTGAGGTTTGAGTACTTTCAATAGAGTTGACCTCGGTGGAAACCTTAGGAGTAGGGGTGGAAGTTTGGGGCTGCTTGGCAGGTTTCGTTGCTAACGGGGACTGAATTGAACCAACAATCCCATCAACAGGTACTTCTGCTGGTGGCTTGGCGGGATCGGTGCTTGGGTGAGGAGCTTGAGGAATCAAGTAAAAAAGGGTTCCAGACTAGGAATATACCAAGTCTAGATACTGGGCTCGACTAATGGCCTGCTCTTCAATAATGGCACCGCCCATAGCCACATCTCGGGCAATAAAAGACAACAAGAATTTGGTAAACCAATCAACTAATAACTGATCCAGAATAGGGGCCTTAATAAGCCTTCTCCACCTTCTCCACTCATGAATATGATCGGATATGTGGGTGGAGGTGTTCTGTCGCAGAGAAGTTAAAAGATCAGTTCCTGTTTCATAACGAATAGGGAGCTGAAAGTGTGTAAGAAACATGGTTGCCAATGAGCCAAAATCCACAAACGAATGTTGTGGGAGTTCAATGTACCACTGTGCAGTTGTACCGGTCAAAGTTCACTGAAAGAGTCGTAATCGAATAGAGTCATCCATGAGGGTGTTTGAAGAACATCACAAATGGAATGTCATAACATGGTTCTTCGGATCGTCTC
>LPNX010392674.1:0-40063 GCA_001517045.1 Pseudotsuga menziesii | reverse complement strand
TATTGTTAATTATTATTATTTTCAAAAATAATTATTTTTGGAAAAAAAAGAAGGTTATTTGACCTAACAAGAAATAGTCAAAGAATTTTTTTCTTCCAAAAGAGACATATTGAGAATTATTACAGCTTTTGTATCTACCCTTCTAGAAGAAACAAAGACAAAAGTGAAGTAGAAACATAGTCACAAGCAATGGCTACTACAGATTCGGAAATGAAGGCACAACTACAAACAGCAGTGGACGAGTTAGAACAATACAAGGCAATCAATAAAAGTCTACAAACTAAGGTTGAGATGAAAAAGTGGTTGAAAGAGTGGAAAGATGATGAGAATCATCGCTTATGGAATTAGAATCGGTAGCTAGAACGAACCATAAGAGATAACAAGAAAATGTTATCTGATTAGGATAAAGAAATATCATGTTTAAAAATTCATAATCAAAACCTAGAAGACCAGATCAAAAAGTCAAAAAATGACAACAAATCACCATATGGATGCGACAATGAATTAGAAGAAGAAATAAAGCATCTAAACAAACTCATCATGGAAAAAGATGCTGAATTGGAGCAAGTCAGGATGAGGTTAGAAAATCAAGGAGCAGAGTTATGTCATCATAAACAGCAAAAAGAAAAACTCTAGCAGCAGTATGACAACAGTAAGAAGACACATAAGTTATAACTGACAAAAGTCAACAAGTTTTTATCAAGCTATTACGAAGAAATTTTCAGATTAGGTAATCATAACAAGACACTAGTCACAAAAATTAAGAAGTTGAAAAGTAGTCGAAAGACTAACAATCTACAGAAGACATTGAAGGAAAACTTCTAGACAAACAGGAAGAAAATTGTTGTATCAAAAGGCATAATGAAGATCTTAAGGAACAACTTAAGAATTCTGAAGATGATAGAAAATCACATGTAGAAGTGATTAAGAAGTTTCAAAATGATAACATGCAGTTAGAAAACAAGTTGGAAAAGATACAGAATGAAACCTTAAAACCTCAAGAGACGAAAACATAACTTTCTACTAAGATCAATGCTAAAAAATTGACACTCATAAAAGACAATGACATTGTGAAAATTCCATTTCAACACTCAAACCATAAAAACAGATATTCTAAAAAGTGGGAAATGTCGAAATATAGCGGTACCAATGTGATCAAATCTCCTAATGATAGATCAGTATGGAATGCCAATAGTCCAAAACAAATCAATTTGGGATGGATTGACTCATCCACATATCGGAAGTTGTGCTCAACTCTTAGTAGTTCGTATCGACATGTTTCATCAGCTATGACACCACAAAAGATGATGCAGAAACATTATAAGGCTTTGAGGACAAAGCCTTTCTAAGGGAGTGGCAATGTAACAAACTTAAATAATAACAACAATATATATATATATATATATATATATATCAATATGAATTATTAATATTAATACATATTGATATTAATAATTAATAATTAATAAATAGTTATTAGTAAAGAATTCTAAAATGACGCATCCTTTCATGGATAGTATCGAAAGTGCCTTTACGATTAATATATATATGGCACTCACTTTGTAGTATATAATCATATCAATTCTATCATCAATTTATATATTATTATGGCTTATTTAATATTCCAAGTCTTTTGGTAATATTATTTGTGTAAGCGAATAATTATTCGCTTCAGGTGTTAGATAACGTAGGTCGTGCCAGGGGTTGCCCCCCAGCACTAGAAAGTACAGACGAAACAAGAATTGAAGATAGAGCCCCAAATGTAGAATCCCTAGGAAGATTAGGAACAGCCGTAATATGGGAGGTGGTGGAGGTGGTATTTTGACTTGGGTTTTGAGGTGTTATTGGACGATCTATAATCGGTTCAATGGATCTCGTAGAATCGATAAGTGAACGATATCCCATAGGAATAGATGTGGAACGTGATGGTGTTGGGCCTAATAGTTCATCTATTTGCTTGTCAATCTCCTATGCACTGAGAATGGAAACATGGTATTGCCTATGTTCTTCTTCATCTTCAGAAGAGTTTAAATGGGTGCCAAATGAGGCAATGGCATGTCCTATAGAGGTATCCCAAAATGGAGCATTGGGACCAAAATCCGGACGGGTAGTATCATCAACATGACCTTCCGTGGGAGAATGGAACGAAGTATTTCCTCGAGAAGGTTGTTGGACCAAGGGAGGTGAGAGTGAAGAATATGGTCCTCCACTTTCTGCAACCACATTATCTCCCACTTGGGAGGTGGTGGCAGCTCCTTGGTCGATAACTTCCATTGGATTTTCTCCTGAACCAGGAATAAAATAGGGTGGAAAGCCCCATACTCTTCTGGACTGTCTTAACTCAACTGGTTTGTATAGTTCCTATCTAACCTAGGGTCTGAAAAACTAGAAAACACACCAAAAATTTTCCCTACACAAGTTATAGGTCAAAACAAGCACACTTAAAATGATAGGAGGAGTTCAAATAGTCAGGTCTCTCACCAGGATTGTCAAGAAGGTGCCACTTGCGATATACCTTGAGGGTACATGCGTGGTAATCTCCCCGAATGCTGTTTTCGGTGTATGGATCCAAGCAAGACGGCCAAAGGGCTTTTCTCAGATAGATAAGGTATCCTAGTGGGGTCTCCCAATATACTCAAGGTACATGGGAGCTCGAATCGGTAGTAGTGCTATCTAATGCATAACCGTACACAAGGGACCTTCCGATATACAATCAAGTACATGAAGTACCTTTCTATATACCTCAAGCGTACATGAAATGTCATTCGATATACTGATGGTATGTGGAAGAACCGCGCGAGTCCCAGAATGTAATGCGGACAAATAATGATAAATCATACGCTTAACGACGCCCGAACACGTCTCTAATCTATCACTCCAATTGATACATAAATTTTAACCTATAAATACCATTGATTTTAAAGTGGACAGTTAGGTGAATGCATGATGTTTTGACAGAAAAGTAAAACCATGCAGTATGCTTATGCAAAATATTTCACTTTATCGCTCAGTATGCCTACTTTTTTTTTTTCAATGTGGTTCACGCGCTGGCTTGATCGACGGGCTACGTCCACGGAAATAAATTAGGCGGGCCCACCCGAAGGGGCCTCACACCTTCAGCACACTTCATGCCTAACCCCAATAGCGTCAATGAGAATTGAACCCGTGACCTCTATACCGAGAGGCCTAGCGATGGGTGCTCAACCAATTGAGCTAACTCTTGGGGCTCAGTATGCCTACTTACAAGAGGGAAAGAGAGTATTTTCTTCTATTTCAAAACCAAAAATAATTCCAAACAATAGTCTTGAACACAAAATCAAATACAAGCAACACTTTCCAAACTGATTTCTCTTTTCTGAAAGCAATAATAAGGGGGAGAATTTCTTTTCCTAAAAGAAAAACAAGAAGCGAACTACATGCAAATGCACTCTATTTTTTCAATTTTCCCTTAAAACATAGGCAAATCTAACTTAAAACTACCATATTTTTTTATTTTGATTGAGATAGTACTAAATGCATAAGAGACGAAAGAAAATGAAGAGCCTGAAAGCTTGTAAAGCCAATCAGAGATCTAATGTCCAATGCTCAATGATGATAACCTAGTCCCAATGAAAAATTTTCTTTTTTAAAGGAAGGAAAAAGAAGTTCTCTATGTAAACAAGAAATGAAAATAAGATGCTAATCAAATGTTCTTCTTTTAGTTTATATAACATAAATGAAAAGAGATCTTACTAACACCCTAAGCTTTTCAAAAAATAAGAAATTCTTTCACAATCACAACCAACAAGTACCAAAGTGTATGAACAATCAGAACGTCTAATCTAAATTTTGAATTTCCCAATCAAACCAATCTTAAACCATAAAATTTCAAACCACAAGCATCAGATTCTGTCACACAAGCCTAACAGTGGAGAACTGAAAGCAAAAAAACTCAAAGTTTTACAAAAATGAGGAAAAAGGAGGTCTTGGAATGATGCCTACCTGGCACCGCGCTTCTCGGGTGTTGATAGAGCTGTTCTATCATAGCACTGCTTCTCACCAATGAGATACAGGTGGTGGCACCGCGTACTTCCCACTCTGTTCAGGAAATGGCACCGCTTCTTACCCATTGCATAGGCGCGGTTCCCTGTAAAAATACAAAACACAAAGAGAATGATAGATCAAGTCAGAAAAAGACCAGATTAGGGTAAAGGCTGATAGATTGAGTATAAAAACAGAGCATAAAAGGTTGAAATGATTCAGATCTGAATGGATTTGGAAGTTTCAAACCCAAATTAACTGAGTCAGACACTAGATCTGACTGAAGAGAGTTGGAGAATGAGCCTGGATTCAAACAAGAGTTGAAGAACCGAGGAAGATCAGAATAACTGATACATATATCTAGTCCCTAGTGGAGTCACCAGATTTGTTAGCAGGAATATTTCACCTTCTGTGGACAGTAAGGTGTTCCACTGGTCTAAATGGTTCAGATCTAGAACAAATGAATGACAAAGGTTGAAGACCCTCCCTGGACACCGTAGATTCCCAGAATGTGATGCTTCAATAGTAACCCTGTGTACTTGCAATCAGATTAAACACGCAAACACATCAAAGATACCAGAATATAATCTACTGATCCGTGTTAGTGACTAAGGAATCTAACAACATATACATGTGAAATCAAACAACAATAGTAATGTGGGACGGAAATCAGCTTTGCATTAAGATAAAATGGAGAAGTTTACAACCAATTAACCCTTAGTGCTGACATGCATCTCCATGAAACCAAACACTCTCATCCCCATAAGCTCCAACTTTTTCTCTCTATGCTCTCCAATGGCTTTGGCCAAGTAATCAATCCAACAGCATAACAATACCTTAAGAGTTCCCCCCTCAACCATGGACATGAGCTCATATTTATAAGGCTCAATGGATAGGAATGGTTGAAATATTTGTGGATGAGGTGGCCTCTAAGATCCTATGATGGGGGATCTCAAGCTTAAATGACCCACAATGATAGGGATAAGGGAGGACATGAGGCTCATGATCTAGAAGCCTCGAGAATCCTCTCTTTTTCCCCTTTTACCCAAGGTATCGCGTTTCTCCTCTTATGACAGAGCGGTTTAGGTAAGAACCGCTTATGAACCAAGGGCAACAGGCAGTGGCTCCGCTTATGGAAAACAGCAGAAAGGCGATACGAGCAAGGAACTGCTCATGGCTAACAAGGAAAGGGTGGTGCTGAGCATTTTTATGTAGAATTGACAGACAACATGGGTTTCCACTCCAAGTGTTGGGATAAAGGGCAAGTAGGTATGTCAAAGGTCTTATCACATGATGATGACATGATTTTGGTATAACACATGTAGTTTGTTCCACTTCCTCGACAAATCGGTATTCTCTATTGTCCTATAAAATACCATTTTTTCTCAATGGTGGATTTCAACTCTGTCAAGATTCTTACAAAATATGATCAAACACACTTTCTACAGTCAATGATTCTACAACCTCTGCCACAATGACTTCACAAATTCTGTACCTTTTTTTTCACAAGGTCTACATTAATGTTCATAAGACATGTACTATGAACTTCATAGGGTCTTCAACACATGTCTGCTATGTGACTATATCTACCCTAGATCTGTACTGCGAACTTTACAAGATCTGTACACACTCCACTTGTTCTTATTCCAACTCAAGAGATGATCATTCATTAACAATATCTTGACCTGTTAATAGTTCTCAAATATGGAATCAATCTCTATTTTGTCCAGGTTTGAGGGTAAGTCCAAAATCTAGATCGTACCATCCATTTATCTCATGAGCAAGTCTTGCAACGGATCTCACACACCCTCTCTTTCATTGAATATACCTGCAATCTGTCACAAAGTGTAAACCCCAACAAATCACACCATTTGAAAGTCTAATGATCACCTTCTTTTATATCAATGAGTAATTGGTCCCCAAGATCCATGCCCAATATCCAAATCAGTTGATCATATTTATAGTTCAATTGTAATCTCAATTGACTTGGTCCTTTTACTTGGTAAGCTCAAAACCAATGTCATTACATCGATCTTCTTATTATTTTGACAATGGGATTTCAATGTTGTTATGTCGGTTCAAACTTTTATCATATTATCTCAAATGGATCTACATACTCATACATCATTCTTATAATCCAAATAACCAATGATTTGATCATTGAAGAAGAATATCATGTGGAATGACCATGGCGATGCCACTTGAACCTTTTCACATGATGAGCAGGGTCATCTTTGCTTGAGGTGGAACAATCAAAACTTGTCAATGCGAATATCTCATATCCAATGGTTCCAATAGTTCAAACATACTTCTGCAATTATGGTAGTTGTATCATGCATATGTAACACTGGAAAGTTACTTTAGTAGCATATTTCAGTAGTTGGAGTGAGTCTTGTCTACACTGTGTGATTAGCAGAACTTTGAGTTCCTATAGTTATGTCTCTTTGATTTTAGTAGTACCAGATCTTGTTTCCTACAATCGCTTCATTCTCTTCCAGTAATGAATCAATCTTCTAATGTTGAAATTATTTAGACCATCATTGCTTCTTTACAGTAATACCTAAATATTGTAGTTATTGAACCCCTTATTTCCATATAGAATACAATTTATTGCAAGGGCTGAACTTGTTACAGTTGATTGTAAACACAAAATTTTGATAGTGGTCGTATTATCTTCATTAGCACTACTAGTCTTGTACACTTCCTTTTCAACATCCACATCTTTGTCATCAAATGATTCTTCTACCACATCATTAGTTTACTTCTAAACACTATAATGCTACTTTGCTTGATATTATTGACATAGATCTCTCTTGTTGACATCAATGACAACTCACCTTCAACACCATATTCATATTTTAAGCCTCTAGTCATAATTGTTCTTTGATTTTCTTTGTCCAAATTATTATGTCTATATCTTTGCAAATTATATTGAAATATTTCTACACAATCTTCTAAAATTCATTTTTTCATTGTTACATCATGAATATATCCCCCCCAAAGGTATTTAGAGTTGCAATAGTCTTGGTACTTTTGGAGGAAATCTTGTTTAATTTCTTTCGATGTATGAATGGTCTGACTTCCAAGTCCGATGAGCCATATCAGTGTTGTTTCTTCCATTCTTCAATGTGGCAAGAAGAAACCTCAACTTCTGTACATTATAAAAAAATCATAAGTATGACATAAGACATCAAATTCAAACAAAAATGTGTCAAGGTCCTAAGAAGAAAAACCATGGAGAATGGACAGAGATGGAAAGAGGTATGTTTTTCATTGGTGCTTCACCTCTAATATTTCTAATGGATAACTCAAATTTTTAACTGGATCCTGTATCTTTCTCATTATCTGATATAGTTTCTTCTGAGCTTTTTGAAAATTTCCAAAAGTGAGGGTCTCCACTAGCTCTTGATCCTTGTGTGAGAGAAGAGTCTTATGGATCTTGGACATGATTATGTATAACTTCATATTCTAAATCATCCTGCTGAGGATGACCAATAATCAGCTCGTTTGTCACTATCCCTATGATGGGAGGATATTCTAGTCTAGGCGATGCAGATGATGATGGCGATACAAAATTACTTAGAGCCTTGAATGGAGGAATTTCTTGTTAATGAGTATTTGAATTTCCCCTTCCTATTCTACCTCTTCCTATTCTTCCTATAGAATTATTAGTAGTGGGTGCACCTCTTCTGTGTTGACTTGCAAAATTATTATTAGTGGGGGTGAGTCTTCTTACACTGTAAATTTCTTCTATGATTCATGCATTCTACATGCCTTGGATACAACGACATGAAGACTCACCACTAAGATCTAAGGGTGAATGTGTAAGTTCTTACCTCTCTTCCTACCATCCCATTTTACCATTCACTCAAGTCATGTTACGAATGAAATCAAGGAAGAAAATACTATGAAAACCAACACCAAATTATGTTATTGCACCTCAAAAACCTCCTTAGCAATGACACCAAAATGTTGGTGAAATTAAATGTTCTTTTCAAGCCATCAATTCATCAAGCAATTGATTCTTTCATTTAAAGGTTGCATGCAGTGTCTATGTAGGTAGCAAAGCTAATTTAACATTGATTCTTAAAAAACTAAGAGCAATAAAGGAAACTCAATCGAACAAAATGAAATTAAATGAATTACTCAGTCACACCAACATAATTCTATATTCTAGTTATCCCAATCAAGGATGAACATAGAATTCTATCCTTAAGATAGTTTTGAGAGCCTCTGTTACTCAAACATGAAGAAAACAAATCACTTAATAATGTGGTTTGGGAGATATCCTTGGTATTCTCACACAAGAATAACATAGGTTCTGACTCTTAATCCACTATGAAAGCTACTGTCAAATCACACTTCATGAAAGTAAATAAATCACACTGCATAATTGAAAGTAAAACTTGTGATCACATAATAACCCAATACACTTGTATCTAATTGATTTCAAATAAATGATTGTAGCAAAACATAGAATGCAATTATAATTGCAATATAAAGGAAATAACTAAACTAAACATATAAAATACATAGGGTACTTATCCAAGTCGAGTAAGCCCTGTTGGGCCTAGGGAAATATAGGAAGAATTCAATTAGATTTCTACCCAAAGATGGAAAATATTCAGGTTGCAAGAAGTAAAGGGAGTTGCAATAGAAGTAGAGAAGGAAGAATAGAAGAAGGAAAATAAGGAAAAGAAGGAAACTGAGCTGCGATAGAAGCAGTCGTGGAAGGAAGGAAGGAAGGAAAGGTAGAAGAAGTAGTAAGGAAGAAGGATGTGGCATAGGAGGAACATAAGTAAAAAAAGAAGAAAGAGCTAAGGAAAGACACAGTTAAAGAGGAAGATGTGACATGAGAAGAAGAGAGTTAGCAACATAAGAGATTCCACAACCGAAGAGGAACAATGACAGAAAGAAAGGATGCAATGAAGTTACCATGTTAGAAGACATGTAGTGGTGCAACAACCATAAATCAACAGTTCAAAAAAATTGTGGGTACAAGGTCGGCTAGAGTTAGAGAAACCCACACGTATGAAAGCATGTTTGTAATTCAGGTCGTTAGTTCCTACTGGCATGTGTCAATAATGATAGGAAAGACATCATGTTGGATAACTGTATGAAGTCGACTGAAAATGATATGTAAGAATCTATAAAAGGAGGAACCCAAGCTATATGCGGGTTAGCTTCTGGTCAGTTAGCCTTTACGGTATTTGGTCATATATACTCACTGGTAATTTAGTGAGATTTTGATTGTATTATATAATAGTGTGTTGAGTCATAGAGAATATTCGAATAACCTACGGGTGAGTGCACAAGAGTATAGAAGAGATTGAGCTGATCTAGGTTGTGTGCGGATCATTAGTAGAGTCATAGAGGAATTTGAGTCGGTCCAAGATATGTGGGGATCGTTAGTAGAGTCAAGTAGAGAAGGAATAATGCCATAAAACTAGAGAGCATGAGAGGAGGAAGAATTATGTATAGATAATAAAGAGAGATCTATAACAGAGTCTACAGCTTAGTGTGCAGACCAAAGGTGCCATATATTTCTCATGCCAGATGAAGAGCGACTTTGTGGTTTTTTCTCAGATGGGTTTCCACGTTAGATACTGTGTCAAGTGTTTGAATGATGAATGCGATTGAGTTTCATATATATGTTACTATGAATATGTGTTTTTGTATTTGCTTATGAATGAGTTTATATGTATTTGTCGCACTATTATTGTTGAATGCGACCATGTTGCATCAACTTTGTTGTTAAAATACCTATCGAAGTGCAAGTTGTACTGTAGCTTAACTATGTATAATAAGTATAAAGACCCACCCATCAACTTCTATCGAGTGCCTTGGTAGAAGACCAAGGGACATGAAATCCCCTGCCTAACTATGAAAACTTGGTTTTGGCAGTTACCTATAGAAAGATATCTTGGGTGAGACTACATCCGCATCGTAAGTGCTACCGACTAAGCCTTTCTCTATCGGTTCAATATCTTGGGCTTTGTTGTATGCCAAGGAGGGACTAAACCTGGGTTGAAGAGAGAGAAAACACCAACAAATGGTTGTTTCTGAGACCGTGAAACATTTTGGTGAGGGATATGTTGTGGCATTTATAGAAGGATGAAATAAAAGACTGGGTGGATTTTAAAGCATTAGAGTTTGCACAAGAAGAGAGTAAAGGATCTCAGTTGAATATAACAGAGTGGTTGGGTCGATATCTATACACAGATATTCACGAGATTTTCTTTTTCGAATTTCCTATTGTGTTGCATGAGTGGTTGTCAAAATTGGCAACCCAACAAAGAAATTTTTAAGGTGGATAACTAATAGAGTGGAACCCTTAGTTGATTCAGCGACCGAAAAGTGTGAGGAACCCTGTGTTACGAGATGTTGATTTTTTGGTGGATGACATTTTGCAAGGATATATTACTAAGTTTGTTGTTGATACAATAACCTCATATATTGAGGAAGAGAGAAAAAAAATTCAAGCACCCCGCAGAAGATATTCGTCATCCTTGAAAACTTGGATAAAGATGCTCGTATGTGAAAATGTAATCTTATGAATGTGACAGTTGAGAAGTGTGGATAGAAGGGTGGATATGTTTAAGAAAAACTGTGTGAAAAATGGTGGAAACTAACTTGAGATGTTTTCGATAGATAGTGGAACTGAACTAGAGGTTAGTTATTTAAGAAGTGGAAAAATATTTAGGTCGGGAAAGAGAAGAAAGACTGTCATGGGAATAGGAAGTTGTAGTACGACTAGAGGATAAGACTATGAGCTTGCATCACACGTATATGAGGGATATTGTGACGAATAAGAAGAGTATTAGCCAATATCTAAAGGAGAAGAAGAATCAGAAGAATCAGAAAAAATACGAGACCAAAACATGAGTACGGTACACCTACAACACCACGCATATCTCCGGAGGTAAGATATAGAAACTCATCTCCAAGAAGAGTTGTCAATACTAGTAATACTAATGATGTGAATAGTATACAAGGGAGTCCGACTACTCCAATTTTTTTCCCAAGTGTATCAAGATCCAACATAATGGATGGAACAAACATTAAGTTGCCTATATTGAATGGAAATGGGTTAGAAGAACCAGAGAAACATTGGTTTCTCAGTGAAGCCATATGGATTGTGCGACGGGTCCAAGATGTAGACATAAACAAAGAAAGGATGGTCATTACTTTGCAAGGTCATGCTCTAGACTCATAAATGAAGTTTTCTATAGTGCTAGTAGGAGTTGCACAAAAAACACTTGACCAGATTCGAATCAAAATGATATATGAGTTCAGAAATCCAAAATTTGAGTTGCAATGCATTAGAAAGATTAAAGAAATCCAACAGTTACCTACATAGTCTATCTAGGACTTTGACTAAATATTCAAGACATTAATGGCCAAAGTAAGCTTCCAAATGTTGGACGTACAACATAAGGAATGGTTCCTTGCTGCTTTGTTTTTGCACATCTGGGTTGCATTAATTCTAAAGAAGATCATGTAGCAGACAAAAGCTCTGGAAATAGAAATGAAGCTAGAATCCTTGGTGATTGGAGAATCCAATGTAGGAATGATGTAGATTCAATTGCAACTAGTTAACCTTACGGTGAAACTCCAAGACATCAAAAAAGGCAAAGAGGTTCAAGAAGAGCTATGGTGTACAAGATGTAGAACAAAAGGACACCATAAAGATAATTATCCGATACTCATGAACTATGTCGCAGTAGGAGTGCCAAACTCGATAAACACCCAAGGGATGACTTGGTGTAGAATATGTCAAACTAGAGGCCATCAGTCAGAAGAATGTTTGTATTTGTAGAAGATTGTAAGTACACCATCTAGTTTGTATTGTAAATTTTGTAATTCTATAGGACATGATGAGAAAGATTGCAGATCATTCTAGCTGCTGCAAGAGAATACGGTGAATACCTACTTGATGAAGAATGATGAGCAGATGCAAGATGAATGGGTGCAATATAAATACTAGCTTGATCAATATCCACCAACACAATTTCAACAACTGCAATATCCTCAGCTGCAATATCAACAAAATTAGTATCTGCTACAACAACACTACCCTTAACCTAGGGGGTGTAAATTTTCGAGGCCAAGGACAACAACAAAAATGAGGAGGAGGATTTGTTTGAGGAAGAGGCCAAGTTGTATGTTATAAATGTGGAAAACTAGGACACTTTGCTTGAGATTGTGCAAGTCTTGTGAAGACCTGTTCATATTGGAAAGCTTGAATAGTGGGAAATATCAACCCTATGCAGAATCCCAATCTGAACCCCAATCTGAACATCCATATGATTTTGGTCGAGCCAAGAGAAGCAAACATTGTTGTCGTCACAAGGGGAGGTACTGTGACTATAGCATACTAGGACGCACAACATGGACAACTAAAGGTGTGATCGATGGCACAAAATAAAGTATCGTTCGACATCCAAAAAGAAAAGAGGGTGTTGTTTGACATCCTACCATAATTTGTCGACACAAATCAAGTGTCGACATCGAGACAAGTAAGAGAGATGCAGGAAAGGTTCAATCAAATACTCAGGAATCAACCAATGAGAAAGGTTAGTAAGCTCAAGTAATTTTTCAAATGTTGCTTAGCACTAATACATGATAAATATGTTGTCGTAGAATAAAAAACAGTCATAAAAGAAACTCCATAAGAGTTGCGACCCAAACAAAGAGTTAACCATGTCGGGAAAAGATTAAAAAATGGTCGCGAGCTGTGAATAAATTCGCATATAGGAGACTATGGAATGAATTATATCATCTTATATATGTTCTCTGATGTGGATATCTTGACAAGGAAGACATGGGAAATCATCAACAAGCCTCGACTGGATTGGTCTCCCATTCAATTAAGGTTAGCAAATCATTCGAAGGTTCTACCCATTGGTCTGAGAACATATGAATACTTTCAAGTGATCGACATCGTCGATGATACAAACCCATTTCTTGCACCATTGGGGAATGTTTGGGAGATAGAAAACCATACCATCATAAATTTTAAGCGAAGAATCTTCTCATTTCAAGATTCAAAGATAAGGGTGGTCGCTCCAATTGATCCGTTGTAAGGATAGAGATATGTCGAACTAGTTAACAGTGAATGACAAGGTGATTACCTAGATCATATATATAGCATTATGTCCTCGTGAGATTACTATATAAATCCAATAGCTGATGGAAAGATGAGTTGGAGTAGTGTTAGCTCCTATCCATATGATTTAGGTGAAGCATTAGAAAATTGATAGAATTGGATGCACAAATCTTCTATGAGAAGGTGGACAAGAATTATAAGATATGTGCGATGGATAGAAGTTGAGGCAAGCGAACTACCCACATATGAAGGTTTGCATAACCTTGCATCTTTTCTAGAAGAATTAGAAGAAAACATTTTAGAATCACAATGATTGTCTGCTTTGGACTTTGTGCTGAAATTTACACCTGTTAGATGGTGGGGTACACATAAATAATCTATATCTGAATGGCCGCAATGTAGAATATTGATGGAGATTATATTTGGAGAAGAGATAAGTTATACTCGTTGCAAGTATATAGGATTGACAAATCCTGTCAAACATATTGATTATTATCGCATGACATAGCAGGAATATCCAAGACAAGAATGGGTTCATCACTTTATACATACATTGGACATGATACCAAGGAATTGGTATACATCTGTTGAACTGCGATGAGGAAATATTGAGTGGGAAGAGCTAGCCACTAGTTTCACACATAAATTCGAGTTTGCAGATGATCACCCAATATTTGATGATGCACTGCAAGTGATGAAAGATAATATATTTGAGGAAATCCCTATCACAGTGACAAATTTCCATCAATGCAACAAGAAAATCCACCATTATATGGAGTGCTACAATGTGACGAGAGAACTGGATGATGATGACCCGCTCGACATAAACACACCTGAGTTAAAAGGTATACACACAATGGAGGGATTTGGTGTTTCTAGTGACCAATTACCGAGTCCACTCAAAATCAAGAAGGTTAATATTGGTTTGCCTAAATATCCGAAGTTCGCCAATATTGGAGATTATTTGGATGAAGAGACTATAGGAAAGATCATTGATTTATTGCATGAGTTTTAGGATATGTTACTGCTGATGCCTAGAAAAATCCCAAGTACCAATAGTAGGGATTATCCACCTTAAACAATCCCAATTAGATCGTCCACCGTTTGGTGTGGGCAATCCGTCTGGTTAATAGTTCGGCTACCATAGATTAAGTTGTTTAAATATTTACCAGTTACGGCCCGGTCCACTATTTATGTAATTTTCTTTTAAAGATGAGATGCAAGTGCCTAAATGCATATAATTGATAAGCAGAAACCTCACAAGTGATGTGCGGGTTCTTACCTCTCGTCTTACCATTTTTTCCTTCTCAATTATTCTTCTAAACCTAAGACTAAGCTAATATATCCTATTCTAGATTATGCTATACCCACAAGGAGAAAATTTAAAGTTAGACCAATGTACTGTAACTATTCATATTAATCTCATAGACAGTAGTTTCATTTTCATATGCATATTTATAGTAGAAATAATATCAAAGGTAGCTATGACATAATAAAATAGTCATTGTTCATTTCATTCACATAAATTTATATGGAAATTAAAATCATTCATCACCAAAGAAGTAATTCAGAATACTTAGAACGATCTCATAGTTGCACGGAAACTAGAAGAAGTAATTCCACATTGTGACTTCCAAACATTCCAAGAAAATTACTGTGCAACCTTTCCTAGCAAAAACAACTCCTACTTTATTAAAAGAAAATTAGTTCTCTTACAAATAGTCCAGCCCTTCTTTGTGCTAGCAAAAAACACCTTCTACTGTACTTTCTACCTCTATTTATTACAATCTAAATTTTTCATTTTGTGACCTTTGGATTTTACTGTAACCCTAGAAATTCCCACAATTTCTCTTTTAGTGATTTACATGGAAAAATACAAACAGTTCCATAAGAGATGAAATTTATGTGGGCCCTTCCCTGCTAGAGACAAATGTTTCCCACGTGCTAGCCTCCTTAGCAATGGATTTGTATTTCATTGGCTCCAATACTTACAAGGTCAATTCATGTATTGACAGCTGTGTCTCCATGCATGCCACTTATTAGTCATTTTTAAAAATCCATTGTTTCCGTGTATGTTTCATGTTCTTCTTAATGGGATAATCTGACTTGGTGAAAAATACATCAATAGTTTCGAAAAACTTCATTAGTTCCTTACAATTTTTTGGCATGCGATTTTTTAGATGGGCTTTAAGAATCACTATTCTCTTTCAATCCGCGAACGTTTCGGCGAACAAGACTAAGTCTTCTCCAACCAAAAAATGCTGATTGTTTCTGTGTGGTTTCTTAAGTCACTTTCGACGGAATCAAGGGCAATTTTTGAGTGTATTCTGATAGTGTTGATGAAATTATCCATTCCCTTCCTATACTAGGACATGCGACTGCTTCGACAAGTCTTAAGATTTACGCTTTGGAAGGTAATTTTTCTTGGTGAGAATAAAACCTGTGATATGAGCATAGCAAGAAGAGTCTTAGTAATACCTTAACTGTTTCAAAATCCAAATAAATATACATTCATTATTGTACTGAAGTATCCTATAATAAAAGAAAAGCTTCTATATGTATGCATCATTATTCATGAAGAAAACCATAGTTACCTATCCATTGCTAGTCATTTAAAGTGCAATTGTGTAAGATGGAGAGTAGTGTTCCATTCAAAGATGTGCAATTAAAAAGTTCAAAAGAAACCTATCAATACATATGCATATGTTGTTGTGTGAGTTATGATCTTGTTATTCTCATGAAAACAAAAAACTGAGTGGTTTTATGTAACATCCCCAATATTCTATCTACTTCGTCCAGTTTATGGGGTGTTCGCCATTCTTCATCTGGGGTTGTCATTGTGATAATGCGAAGTTTGGTGAAACGCCGCTTGGCGCAAAAACTCAATCACTCGATGTGAAGGAAAAAGTAACGTTGATGCATGTTGGCAGTTTTCTTAAAAATCCTCTGATACTATCGATTGTGTCGCAGGAAATAATTGAGTGAGTCTTCGACCATGTCGGTGAAAACTCACTGAAATATTTAATTGGTTTTGTCTTTGCTTATTTTATCAACCATGATTGTATCAATAAAAATATTGAATCTCCCCGAAAATTAGGAAACACTTAATCATCGATATCATTCATTGATCTCTCCGATTGTTTCGGAGGTGTCTTGCAAGTTACGCCTGATAGTGTCGGCGCGTTTAGTTGAGTTATGCCAAAATGGTTTTTCCAAAAACTTATTTTGTCTTAGCCAATTGTGTCGGAGATACTGAATGAGTTCCTCTGATACATGGAGAAACTAGTCAATTTGCTCTGATATGTCGATGAAAAAATGTGAGTTTAACTTAGCCAAAACTTCTTTGTTCAACCTTTGGGAAAAAAACTAAGTGTTTAGGATGGAAACCCTAGAGCTGAAAAACTAGTCTAAGTAAGCTTTCAAAAAATATAAGGAGTGGCCCTAAAATATAAAAAAATTGGGGAAGCAGTTGCAGCAGCAACAATTGGCGACTAGCTGGTCAACACAAATCTCTGAAAAAACTATCTTTGGAAAACAAGGCTGCTACGTAGTACTAGATGTCAATATACAACAATTTATTCAATGTATTCCCCAATATCATTTAAAATACTAGACTTATCCATGGATGTAACTTATGTGCATCACATTGATTGTCATCTTTTAGGAGTACAGTAACCAAAACCAAGAGTCTTGATAACTCTCTCGGGGCCAAAATATGAAATTCATTTTACTTTTGTATTTTAGTTGCCACTATATATGACTCCACAGGATCGTAACAAGGTTAGACAGATGTATTCATTTGTTCCTCATTCTGTTAGGATATTTAGACACTTAGGAGTTAGTTAAGATCAATTTGTGTAATATATCCGTTAGGTAAAGTGTGTTTCTTTAGTATGCATTTGTAAATATTCTAATCCGACGGTCCGATATGCTCTAGACATAAAGTGATCCGACGGTTCAACTTCTCTTAGATCATACCTACCATTGATCTGTAGATTAACACTTGATTGGTCCATGATCTCTATTTAAGGAGCATGGAGGGTCCTTAGCTAGTTGATTGATTATGAGAAGCTCATATGTAACTTTCTTTCTTTTGCATAATAAATTGCTCCAAATAGGTATTTGGATGGGGCCGTGGACTGTTTCCCTCTCGAGGGTTTTAACCACGTGACAAACATCGATGTGTTGATCTATGATCTATTTGTTTGAAGCAGTCGCTGAAGGTGTTTGGTATTTTGGGAGTACCCTGTGTACCCGAACATTGTATCAGATCGTTTATGAAGATCCGCTTTTGGTTTTGATCAAGATCTGGAACCAGTGTTGCTGAAACTTTGAAAGGGTTTCTGGTTCTAGATTTTTTGTGCATTTGTGTCCTATGGGAGCTGTTCTATTACATCTGGAGCGTCGTTTCCATATGGAAATAGTTTTCTTTTCACTGAAAACCTTTTCTGTTTGATCTAGAAACACCCATTTCGACAAATTTGAAGGTATAATGTTACAGTGACGGATTTATTTAAATTTTTTTAAATATCTCATATTTTATCAGTTTTATTATTAGATCTTTATTGTTTTATTCTCGGATTGTTGCCTTCATAGGCTACGTATGCTCTTTGCCATGCACCTTGTGCAATCGCGGTGAATCAGAAACAGAAAGGGAAAGTTTTTTTCTTGTCTTCTCGGCTACGTATGCTCTTTGTCATGCACCTTGTGTGATCACGAAAAATCAGAAACAACAAGAAAACTTGAAAATTTAGACTTTTCAGGTAAGCTAACTAAGATCTAACCCCATTGTGTGGAAAAAAAATTTTGTTTTTGTTTTTCATTTTTTTGTGATTTGTAGGGAAAAAAGGAAATCACGGAGACCGAGAGAGAAGAGTAAAAAAAAACAAAAAACCCTTCCTCTTTCCATTCTTTTATGTACCTTTTAAACTTAGCTCACTCGGTCCAAAGTTACTTTATTCCTTAATAGGTCTTGAGTTCAAGTCTTATTAATCTACTTTTTAGTGCATGCAATTTCTATTTTCAAGTTATTTTATTGTAAAAGTGCATCTCACTTAAATAAAATAAAATAAAAAGTGAGTCACTTAAATCTTTTAATTTATTACCGCACTATTTAAAGTAATATTATTGTAAAAGTGAACATCACGTATTCTATACAAGTGATTCACTTAAAAGCAACTTTATTGTAAAGTGATTGTCAAAGGTTGATCTTGGGAAGAGGGGGGTTCTTTTGTTTTAGTTGGTCAATTTAAAATCTACCATGTCACTATTGGGAAAATCTTCAACATTTTCTTTGAGCAAGCATAACTTCATCATCCAGAATCAGTTTTCAGTGTCATTTTTTTAAAACCGCATATTTTTTTGAGCTCTTTGCATCCAGATAGTTAGTTTCTATTCTTTCAGCCATTATTTTACAGTATGTTTTCCCCTTGTGATATTATACTTACAAGTTCTAACTATTTTTCATGGAAATCTCGTATGGAGGATGTTCTGCAAAGTAGGGGACTTTTCAAGATAATCTTAGGGAAAGAAACATAACCCATTGATGATGATAAGAAAATTAAATGGGCAAATAGATGTGATGAAGATCGTGGATTAATTGGGATGTCAATCTCTACTGATTTGTGATTCCACATATCTGGAATTGATGAACCTGATAAAGCTTGGGAAAAGTTGGAATCCGTGTTTGGTAAACACAATGAAATTCGGGGTCATCAACTTGAGAATGACTTGATTTCCTTGAATCCAAATGATTTTTCATGCATTCAAGACTATTTATCTAAGTATAAAACTCTTAGAATATTATGTGAAGAATGCAAGATTAAGAAAGAAGACAATCAATGTATTTATCATATTCTTTCCAAACTTGGATCCTGCATATTCTATTTTTTTATCTACATTCTGCTCCATGAAGGAATCCTTGACTGTAGCTAGCTATCAAGAGCCTAGTCTTGAATCCTTTTGTGATTCCTTAATTAGAGAGAAAGATAAGCTCATTCATCTTGGAATAATTAACAATGCATATACATCTGGGAAAGCCTTATTGTCCCACCAGAAAGAAAAGTCCAAGACTCCCAAGAAACAAAATTTTTGCAATAATAAGCCAAATAACAAGGGTCCCAAACCCTCTTAGTCATGGCTTTCTTTAAAAATGACAAAGGATCCAAGCTAAAAGGAAAGAAGATTGAACGTCATTGCAATTTTTGTGGGAAAGATAATCATGATGAATCTAAGTGTTTCAAGAAGATGGCAGCTTTAGAATCAGCAATGAAGAAGCATCACATCAGCCTATATTCATCTTCAGAATCTACCTCTTATGGACATGCAATTTGTGCTTCTGGTTACTCTTATATTGCATCTTCTTATTCTACTTCAATTGAATGGCTCATTGATTCTGGAGCATCTTATCATATGGCTAAGGATCAAGCCATATTTTCTACTACGCATGAATGTAACACCAAACAAATATTTATTGGTGATGATAGATCTCTAAGTGTTGTAGGATCTAGAACCGTTCCAGTAGAAAATGGTCATTTCAGTGATGTACTATGTGTTCCAAAAATTTCTTGCGATTTGTTATCAGTCTATCAAATTACTCATTCAAGTGAAGGTAAAATGATGACATTTACACCTCACCAAGTTGTAATCAAGGATTTTAAAAATCCTCAAAATGTCCTTGCTACTAGAACTGTTGATGATATTACCAGGTTGTACAAATTTAACAACTTTGGGTCATCACCTTTTCCTTTAGTTTGTGTTGCTCATAGTGATAACTTGAGCAAACTTTGGCATGAGCGATTTGGTCACATAAATTATCACTCATTGCAACAACTATGTAAAGACAATATGGTGACTAGTCTTCCGATGATATCTTGCAAGGATGGTGTTTGTTCTGGTTCTGTACTTAGAAAACATCATCGGGACAGTTTTGACAAACGTGCCTCTTGGCACGCCTCGATTCCCTTGGACCTTGTGCATAGTAACTTGTGTGGTCCTCTTCCATCTGCTTCCTTTTCTGGTTTCAAATATTTCTTAACTTTCATTGATAACTACTCCAGACACACTTGGGTTTACTTCCTAAAACTTAAGAGCGAATTATTTAGCATGTTCTTGGACTACAAGGCCCTTGATGAAAAACAATCTGGTCATCAAATTATTAAGTTAAGATCTGACAATGGAGGAGAATATGTTAACAACAAGTTCACTACTTTCTGCACTGAACAAGGAATCCAACAACAGCACATTGTTCCACATACACCACAACAAAATGCTGTAGTTGAACGGAAGAACCACACTTTAAAAGAAATGGTTAATTGTATGATCCAATCTAAGGGACTAAGTCTTCAATATTGGGCTGAGGCCATAAATTGTGCAAATTACATAGTTAATTGCACACCCACTAAAGTTTTACAAGGTATAGCATCGGAAGAATCATGGAGTAAAATTAAACCAGATGTAATTCACTTTCGTGTGTTTGGTTGTGAAGCACGAGCTCACATTTTGGATGAAAAACGGAAAGCATTGCAGCCTAAAAGTGAAAAGTGCATATTTGTTGGATATTCTGAAGATGTAAAAGGTTATATACTTCTTCAACCACATTCTCATGATATAATCATTAGAAGAGATGTTAAATTTGATGAAAATATCTAGGCCTACGAGCGTAACTTGGCGGGTGTGCCATCTTTGTCCTGCAAGCCTAATTTAGCGATTGTGCCTTCTTCTTCTTCTTCTTCCAACTTCTTTGATAGGTTTTCAACTCTAGTTTCTGATGATGACAGTGAGGATGAAAATCCACCTCTTCCTGCTCATGTTCCTCCAACTGCACCAGCACCAATGCTTCGTCAATGGGTCCATTCTATTAGGATATTTAGACACTTAGGAGTTAGTTAAGATCAACTTGTGTAATATATCCGTTAGGTAAAAGTGTGTTTCTTTAGTATGCCTTAGTATGCATTTGTAAATATTATAATCTGACGGTTGCGATATGTTCTAGACATAGAGTAATCCGACGGTTCAACTTCTCTTAGATCATACCTACCATTGATCCATGCCTTAACACTCGATTGGTCTATGATCTCTATTTAAAGAGCATAGAGGGTCCTTGGCTAGTTGATCGATTATGAGAAGCTCATGTAACTTTCTTTCTTTTGCATAATAAATTGCTCCAAGTAGCTATTTGGCTGGGACTGTGGACTGTTTCCCTCTCGAGGGTTTTAACCACGTGACAAACATTGGTGTATTGATCTGTGATTCATTTGTGTAAAGTGGTTGCTCTTGGTGTTTGGTCCTTAATGAGTACTCTGTGTACCCTAACATGGTATTAGAGCTTTTATGAAGAGCCGCTTTCAGTTTTGATCAAGATATGGAATTGGTGTTGCCGAAAATTTGAAAGGGTTTCTGGTTCTAGACTTTCTATGCATTTGTGTCCTATGGGAGCTGTTCCATTGTGTTCGGAGTGTCGTTTCCATTTGGAAACAATTTTTGTTTCACTAAAAACCGTTTCCATTTGCTCTAGAAACACCCATTTCGACAAATCTTAAGGTATAATGTTACAATGACAGATTTTTTTTTCTTAATCTCTCATATTTTATCAGTTTATTATTAGATATTTTCTATTTTAGTCTCAGATTGTTGCCTTCTCTGACTGCGTATGCTCTTTGCCATGCACCTAGCGTGATCACGGTGAATCAGAAACAGTAAGGGAATTTTTTTTTCTTGTCTTCTTGGCTATGTATGCTCTTTGTCGTGCACCTTATGTGATCACGGCAAATCAGAAACAGTGAGAAAACTTGAAAACGTAAACTTTTCGGGTAAGCTAACCAAGATCTAACCCCATTGTGTGGAAAAAGTCCTTTTTGTTTTTGTTTTTCGTTTTTTTTGTGATTTGCAGGAAAAGAAGGCAAGCATGAAGAATGAGGGAGAAGAGTAAAAAAAAAAAACCCGTTCCTCTTTCCATACTTTTACATACCTTTTAAACTTAGCTCACTTGGTCCAAAGTTGCTTTGTTCCTTGATAAGTCTTGAGTTCAATTCTTATCAAGCTACTTTTTAGTGCATGCAATTTCTATTTTCAAGTTAGTTTATTATAAAAGTGCATCTCACATCAATAAAATAAAATAAAATAAAAGTGAGTCACTTAAGTCTTTAATTTATTGCCGCACTATTTAAAAGTCACATTATTGTAAAAGTGAACATCGCTTATTCTACAAAAGTGATTCACTTCAAAGCAACTTTATTGTAAAAAGTGATTGTCAAAGGTTGATCTTGGGAAGAGGGGGCTTATTTTTTTTAGTTGGTCAAAGTTAATATCTGCCATGTCACTATTGGGAACATCTTCAACATTTTCTTTGATCAAGCATAACTTCATCATCCAGAATCAGTTTTCAGTGCCGTTTTTTTTTTAAACCGCATATTTTTTTGAGCTCTTTGCATCTAGACAATTAGTTTCTATTCTTTCAGCCATTATTTTATAGTATGGCTGCCCCTTGTGATATTATACTTACAAGTTTTAAATATTTCTCATGGAAATCTCGTATGGAAGATGTTCTATGAAGTAGGGGACTTTTCAGGATAACCTCAAAGAAAGAAACAGAACCCACTGATGATGATAAAAAAATTAAATGGGCAAATAGATGTGATGAAGCTCGCGGATTGATTGGGATGTCAATCTCTATTGATTTGCGTTTCCACATATATGAAATGGATGAATTTGATAAAGCTTGGAAAAAGTTGAAATCTGTGTTTGGTAAACACAATAAAATTTGAGGTCATCAACTTGAGAATGATTTGATTTCCTTGAATCCAAATGATTTTTCATGCATTCAAGACTATTTATCTAAGTATAAAACTCTTAGACTATTATGTGCAAAATGCAAGATTAAGAAAGAAGACAAACAATGTATTTATCATATTCTTTCCAAACTTGGACCTACATATTCTATTTTTGTATCTACATTCTACTCCATGAAAGAATCTTTGACTATAGCTAGCTATCAATAGCCTAGTCTTGAATCCTTTTGTGATTCCTTAATTAGAGAGCAAGATAATCTCATTCTTCTTGGAATAATTAACAATGCGAATACATCTGGGAAAGCCTTATTGTCCCAACAAAAAGAAAAGTCCAAGCCTCCCATGAAACAAAATTTTCGCAATAATAAGCCAAACAACAAGGGTCCTAAACCCTCTCAGTTAGCTCCTTCTTTAAAAAATGACAAAGGATCCAAGCAAAAAGGAAAGAAGACAGAGCGTCATTGCAATTTTTGTAGGAAAGATAATCATGATGAATCTAAGTGTTCTAAGAAGATGGTAGCCTTGGAAGCAGCAATGAAGAAGCACCACATCAGCCTAGATTCGTATTCAGAATCTAACTCTCACGGATATGCACTTTGTGCTTCTAGTTACTCTTATACTACATCTTCTTCTTCTACTTCAATTGAATGGCTCATTGATTCTAGAGCATCTTATCATATGGCTAATGATAAAGCCATGTTTTCTACTATGCATGAATGTAACACCAAACAAATATTTGTTGGTGATGATAGATCTATAAGTGTTGTAGGATCTGGAACAGTTCTAATAGAAAATGGTCATTTCAATGATATACTATGTGTTCCAAAAATTTCATGCAATTTGTTATCAGTTTATCAAATTACTCATTCAGGTAAAGGTAAAACTGTGACATTTACACCTCACCAAGTTGTAATCAAGGATTTTAAAAATCCTCAAAATATCCTTGCTACTGGAACTGTTGATGATATTACCAAGTTGTACAAATTTAATAACTTTGGATCATCACCTTCTCCTTTAGTTTTTGTTGCTCATAGTGATAACTTAAGCAAACTTTGGCATGAGCGATTTGGTCACTTAAATTATCGCTCATTGCAACAACTATGTAAAGACAATATGGTGATTGGTCTTCCGCTGGTATCTTACAAGGATGGTGTTTGTTCCGGTTGTGTACTCGAAAAACATCATCGGGATAGTTTTGACAAATGTGCCTCTTGGCATGCCTCGGTTCCCTTGGAGCTTGTGCATAGTGACTTGTGTGGTCCTCTTCCATCTGCTTCCTTTTCTGGTTTCAAATATTTCTTAACTTTTATTGATGACTACTCCAAACACACTTGGGTTTACTTCCTAAAACTTAAGAGTGAAGTATTTAACATGTTCTTGGCCTCCAAAGCCCTTGTTGAAAAATAGTCTGGTCATCAAATTATTAAGTTAAGATCTGACAATGGAAGAGAATATGTTAACAACAAGTTCACTACTTTTTTCATTGAATAAGGAATCCAACAACAGTACACTGTTCCATATAAACCACAACAAAATGTTGTAGCTGAACGGAAGATCCGCACTTTAAAAGAAATGGCTAATTGTATGATCCAATCTAAGGGACTAAGTCTTCAATATTGGCCTGAGGCCATAAATTGAGCAAATTACATAATTAATTGCACACCCACTAAAGTTTTACAGGGTATAACAATGGAAGAACCATGGAGTAAAATTAAACCAGATGTAAGTCACTTTTGTGTGTTTGGTTGTGAAGCATGGGCTCACATTTCGGATGAAAAATGGAAAGAATTGCAGCCTAAAAGTGAAAAGTGCATATTTGTTGGATATTCTAAAGATGTAAAAGGTTATATACTTATTTAGCCACCTTCTCATGATATAATCATTAGAAGAGATGTTAAATTTGATGAAAATCACTTGGCTTACAAGCCTAACTTGGTGGGTGTGCCATCTTTGGCCTGCGAGCCTGATTCAGCGATTGTGCCTTCTTCTTCTTCTTCTTCCAGCTTCCTTGATAGGTTTCCAACTCCAGTTTCTGATGATGACAGTGAGGATGAAAATCCACCTCCGCCTGCTCATGTTCCTCCAATTGTACCAGCACCAATACTTCCTCGATGGGTCCGTTCAACATGCGAATCAGCTGGTGATCCTAGAGATCAATGTCGAACATGTTCTCAGTTTCAGCGATCCTCTTGTCTTTTGGCTCAAGTTTCTGAGAATCATGATCCAAATTTTTTTTCAAAAGCTTCAGGAAATCCAGATTAGGATGCAGCTATGGATGAAGAATACCGTTCCTTAATGGCGAATGATACTTGGGATCTTGTTCCTCTTCCAAAAGGAAGAAAACTTGTCAGATGTAAATGGGTCTATAGAACTAAGTATGCATTAGATGGAAGTGTTGAAAGACTTAAGGCAAGGTTAGTTACCAAAGGCTTTTCCCAAGTTGAAGGGATTGACTACAATGAAACCTTTGCCCCTCTAGCACAAATGAACTCCATCCACCTTGTTCTTTCCCTTCCAGCCTTACATAACTGGTAAGTCCATTAAATGGATGTTAAGTCTACCTTCTTACATGGTGATTTACATAAGAAAATTTACATGGAACAACCTCCTGGATATGTTCAGAATAACTCTAGCCTTGTTTGTCTCCTTAAGAAATCCTTATATGGCCTTAAGCAAGCTCCTAGAGCTTGGTATGCCAAAATGGATAGCTTTCTCCTTGACACTGATTTTTCTAGATGCCATTCTGACCCCAGTGTCTATACCAAGAAAGCAGGAAACCATCTCATCATACTTGTTCTTTATGTTGATGATCTTATCCTTACCGGTAGTGACCCTAAACTTATAACCCATGTGAAATCCAATCTTAAGAAAAATTTTGAAATGTCAGACTTATGACATTTGCATTATTTTCTTGGTCTCCAAGTCTTGCAAACCAAAGAAGCAATATTTCTTTCCTAGTCTAAGTATGCTTGTGACCTTCTTCGTTGCTTCCACATGGAAGATTGTAAACCAGCCCCTTCTCCCTTCCAGTCTGGAGTCAACCTTTCTAACACTTGTACTTCCCATGAAGTAGATGCCACCTTGTATCGTTAGCTTGTTGGTAGTCTTTTATACTTGACTCATTCCCGTCTTGACCTTTCCTTTGGCGTTGGTCGTGTTTCCTGTTATATGCAAACTCCTCATGAAAGTCACTAGAAAGTAGCAAAAATAATACTTCGATATATTCGAGGTACAATTCAGTTTGGGATTCATTACAGTACAGGGGGGAAACCTTTGTTGGTTGGTTTCACTGATTCAGATTGGGTCGGCGATCCTGATGATCGAAAGTCTACTGCAGGTTATGTTTTCAGTCTGGGATCTGGACCTATCACTTGGGCTTATAAGAAACAACAAGCTATTGCTCTTTCTTCAGTAGAAGAAGAATATCGAGCCACAGTTAATGCTAGTCAGGAAGCTTTATGGCTTCGATAGATCCTTTCAGAGTTTGGATTCGAGCAGCAGCAGCCTACTCCACTTTGGTGCAACAATCAAAATGCCATCAAGCTTGCCAAATATCCAGTTCTACATCAGCACAGCAAACACATTGAGCTACACATGCACTTCATTAGAAATCTTGTTCATGATCATGTTATTGAAGTGCTCTATTGCTCTACAGATGATTAAGTTGCAGACATCTTCACCAAGTCTCTTACAAAAGCGAAGTTTTCTAAACTTTGGTCTATGTTGGGAGTTTAGGAATGTGTCCTTAAGGGGGGATAGGCTCTAATGCCTCCTTCCTTCTCCTAATAGTGTCACTTTTGTAAATCCTTCAATCCTATCCCAAGTTGTTCTTAAGGGGGGATGTTAGGATATTTAGACACTTAGGAGTTAGTTAAGATCAACTTGTGTAATACATCCGTTAGGTAAAAGTGTGTTTCTTTAGTATGCCTAAGTATGCATTTGTAAATATTCTAATCTGACGGTTACGATATGTTCTAGACATAGATTAATTCGATGATTCAAATTCTCTTAGATCATAATGACCATTGATCCGTGGCTTAACACCCGATTGGTCTATGATCTCTATTTAAAGAGCATGGAGGGTCCTTGGCTAGTTGATCGATTATGAGAAGCTCATGTAACTTTCTTTCTTTTGCATAATAAATTGCTCCAATTAACTATTTGGCTGGGGTCATGGACTATTTCCCTCTCGATGGTTTTAACCATGTGACAAACATTGGTGTATTGATCTGTGATTCATTTGCGTAAAGTGGTTGCTCTTGGTGTTCAGTCCTTTGGGAGTACCCTGTGTACCCTAATAGTGAAAAGTGCATACTTGTTGGATATTCTAAAGATGTAAAAGGTTATATACTTCTTCAGCCACATTCTCATGATATAATCATTAGAAGAGATGTTAAATTTGATGAAAATATCTAGGCCTATGAGCGTAACTTGGTGGGTGTGCCATCTTTGTCCTGCGAGCCTGATTTGGTGATTGTGCCTTCTTCTTCTTCTTCTTCCAACTTCTTTGACAGGTTTCCAACTCCAGTTTTTGATGATGACAGTGAGGATGAAAATCCACCTCTGCCTGCTCATGTTCCTCCAATTGCACCAGCACCAATGCTTCCTCGATGGGTCCGTTCAACATGTGAAGCAGTTGGTGATCTTGCTGGTGATCCTAGAGATCAATGTCAAACATGTTCTCAATTTCAGCGAGCCTCTTCTCTTTTGGCTCAAGTTTCTGAGAATCATGATCCATAAACTTTTGCAGAAGCTTCAGAAAATCCAGATTGGGATGCAGCTATGGATGAAGAATATCGTTCCTTAAAGGTGAACGATACTTGGGATCTTGTTCCTCTTCCAAAAGGAAGAAAACTTGTCAGATGTAAATGGGTCTACAGAACTAAGTATGCATTATATGGAAGTGTTGAAAGACTTAAGGCAAAGTTAGTTGCCAAAGGTTTTTCCCAAGTTGAAGGGATTGACTAAAATGAAACCTTTGCTCCTGTCGCAAAAATGAATTCCATCTGCCTTATTCTTTCCCTTGCAACCTTACATAACTAGGAATTCCATCAAATGGATGTCAATTTTGCCTTTTTACATGGTGATTTATAGGAGGAAATTTTCATGGAACAACCTCCTGGATATGTTCAAGATAACTCTAGCCTTGTTTGTCTCCTTAAGAAATCCTTATATGTCCTTAAGCAAGCTCCTAGAGCTTGGTATGCCAAAATGGATAGCTTTCTCCTTGACACTAGTTTTTCTAGATGCCATTCTGACCCCAATGTCTATACCAAGAAAGTAGGAAAGAATCTCATCATACTTAGTGACCCTAAACTTATAACCTGTGTGAAATCCAGTCTTAAGCAAAATTTTGAAATGTCAGACTTAGGACATTTGCATTATTTTCTTGGTCTCCAAGTCTTGCAAACTAAATAAAGAATATTTATTTCCCAGTCTAAGTATGCTTGTGACCTTCTTCATCGCTTTCACATGGAAGATTGTAAACCATCCCCTTCTCCCTTCTAGTCTGGAGTCAAACTTTCTGCCACTTGTACTTCCCCTGAAGTAGATTCCACCTTGTATTGCCAGCTTGTTGGTAGTCTCTTATACTTAACTCATTCCCATCCTGACCTTTCCTTTGTCATTGGTCATGTTTCCCGTTATATGCAAACACGTCATGAAAGTCACTAGAAAGCAAAAAAAAGAATACTTCAATATATTCGAGGTACAATTCAGTTTGGGATTCATTACAGTATAGGGGGGAAGCCTTTGTTGGTTGGTTTCATTGATTCAGATTGGGCCGGCGATCCTGATGATCAAAATTCTACTATGGGTTATGTTTTCAGTCTGGGATCTGGACCTGTCACTTGGGCTTATAAGAAACAAAAATCTCTTTCTCTTTCTTCAGCAAAAGAAAAATATCGAGTCGCAGTTAATGCCAGTAAAGAAGCTTTATGGCTTCGACAAATCCTTTTAGAGTTTGGATTCGAGTAGCAGCAGCCTACTCCACTTTGGTGCGACAATCAAAGTGCCATCAATCTTGCCAAAGATCCAGTTATACATCAATGTAGCAAACACATTGAGCTACACATGCACTTCATCAGAAATCTTGTTCATGATCGTGTTCTTGAAATGCTCTATTTCCCTACAGATGATCAAGTTGCAGACATCTTCACCAAGTCTCTTACAGAAGTGATTTTTTCTAAACTCTGATATATGTTAGGAGTTCAGGAATGCGTCCTTAAGTGGGGATAGGCTCTAATTCCTCCTTCCTTCTCCTAATAGTGTCACTTTTGTAAATCCTTCAATCCTATCCCAAGTTGTTCTTAAGGGGAGATGTTAAGATATTTAGACACTTAGGAGTTAGTTAATATCAACTTGTGTAATATATCCATTAGGTAAAGTGTGTTCCTTTAGTATTCATTTGTAAATATTCTAATCCAACGATCACGATATGATCTAGACATAAAGTGATCCGACAGTTCAGCTTCTCTTAGATCATACCTACCATTGATCCATGGCTTAACACCTGATTGGTCCATGATCTCTATTTAAAGAGCATGGAGGGTCCTTGGCTAGTTGATTGATTATGAGAAGCTCATATGTAACTTTCTTTCTTTTGCATAATAAATTGCTACAAGTAGCTATTTGGATGGGGCCATGGACTGTTTCCCTCTCGAGGGTTTTAACCATGTGACAAACATCGGTGTGTTGATCTGTGATCTATTTGTGTGAAGTGGTTGCTCAAGGTGTTCGGTCTTTTGGGAGTACCCTATGTACCCGAACACATTCCCATGCTATTAGCATTCTTTTGATGCTTTTTCTTTTAAATGACATTTGTCTTTTGAGCAGTCCTTGATTGCTTCTTCCACTTTGAGAATTTTGGTCTGGGTTCTTCCATCCATAGTGTCCTTTTGTGTGAGTGATAAATTTGTTTCAAATTCATGGATGGAGAAGAACCTTCCTGGAATTTGTTGTTTAAGAAATCTTTTGATCTGATAGTTTATTCCTTCGGCATCGTTTCTTTGATGGAGACTATATGTATTGTAATTTTGACTCTTTAATATAATAATTTTGGATTTTGATTTGTAGCATGGTATTATTTTGAATGCCATACATCCGTCAGACCTGATTACTTTGTGTGGGTCTATCATGGTATACTTCCTAATACAGATATTAGTGTGAGGATGGATGGAGCCCCAATATAGTACTCTGGACCTCATGAGTTTTAATTATTTTACAGGTTTTATAATGAATCCAATGTGGACTTAAAATTAACTTCCCTTTCTACAGTCAGTCAATAATTAAAAAATCTCATATTTGATCCAATTTTACCACACATGTTTTCCCATAAGTAGTTCCTGACTTTCAAAGACTTAAGAGTTTATTTAGATTCCTATATTTCCAAGCGTCCAATATTGAGTTGGTTTATTATAAGCAAATAACTAGAAAAATATGAATCAAAGTAAATTAGAAAAGAAAAACTATTTGAAGAACCAAGAAGAAAAGTTTTATTTATGTACAAAGTGTTCCTACAACCTAAGTGAAGTAATGTTGGAGGACGATATCATTTAAAGAAGGACTCTCTTCCTGTCCTTGTAAATCTTGAAGTTTGAAAGTCCAAGCTTCTTCAACTCCTTTTGGATCAAAGGCTCCAACTTAGGGTGTTTTTCTCTAACTTGTTGCTGAAAGGGATTCTTTTCAGAGTCACCAAACACTTTCTATTTTTTTACATTTAACTCAATGGCTTTCTTCAGACATTGAACTAGAGCTTCGACAATGTTATTTGTACATTCAAACTCTAGCCTATAAGAGAGTTAATGTTTATTTCTTCCAGGATCAACAAGGACACAACATGCCCCTGATCCCTTTTATGTTTTAGAACCATCAAAATACAAAATCCAAAATCTGTCTTCTAAATCTATTGGGTTAGTAGCATCTCCTACATTAGTAACTAAGTTTACTATATTACAATCAATATCATCAGTCCATGAGAATTGAAGGAGATCACACTGTATATATAATTCTTGAATGACTTCCTCAGCTTGATAATTCCCTGGTTCAAGCTCTAAAAATTAATTACCCAAAACTGAAGATGATAAATTTATTGGCTCATTATTTCCTTCCAACCAAGTCACATTCTGTTTCATATGGGGTTCCCTCAGTATCTTAATTTGATTATGAATGTTCTAGTAAGGTAGCCATATGTGAGACCAATCAATTGCAAAATATCCATTTGATTTTTGTAGACCAGTCCCTGCTCAATATCAAACTATAAGCCTCAAGTATATCCACTACCATTATATCTATGAATTGGCAAACTCTCAGATTTGTAGACAATATTATTAGCACATCTTTCATCTCCTCTATGACCTTAACAATAGACCTATCTAGTTGAATAATCTTTGAAGGGGATGATGTCAGTTGACCATTAATATTTTTACAAATAGAAAGAGGCATAACATTGGACGAGGCTTTAGAATCTACCAAACAATTATGAGCATTATGATTAAAAATTTCAAATGTTAACAAGAAAGGCAAATTCTGAGATTTTGATTTACCCCCAATGTTTGCTTCGTTTATCTCAGTGTCTAATTCATCCTCTAAGGTACCACTGGGATGAGGGTCCAAAGCTTCTAATAATTTCTTTCTTTCTTGAGGAATATTGCATAATTCAAACAATAAAATATTCACTTTAGTTTTCATAATATCTTCCACGATGTTATATCCCATATTAAATTCCTCCGTGTTTTTCTTAATAATTTCTGGTTTGTTTGCCACAGTTTTCACATGTTTAGTTATCATTGGGCTTGTTTCTTTTACGTTTACCGGACTCACCTTATGTTGTGTTTGAGTTGTGCCGATACTTTTGTTGAAGGTTTCCTTTATGTACTTTGTTTTAGGCATCACTAAGCTTTGATCCACTATCGGTCCTTTACTCTTAGTTGTAACGTTTACTGATGACACTTGGACTTCCTCATTCTGCTCATCTTCGTTCAACCCCAATGTGGGTGCCAAATACCATAGTACATTGTGGTCTCTTCTATTGTTTCTTCGCGTTCATTAGTTTGGTCTTCTTCTTCTTCTTCCGGATCTTCCAACTGAGCATCTAATAATTGATTCATAACCAAATTCATTGAATTTATCCATTGTGGACAACTTCTTTCTAAGTGGTATTCTTGATGAAATGTACAGAAATGATCCATGCCAATTCCATTAGAATTCAGAACAACAAAATTTATTAGAGGTGGTTGGGGCTATATGTTTCCTTCCCTTTCTTTGTAGTAGGGATTGAATGGTTTTCTTGATGAACTAGCTCCCTTCTCTTTCTCCAGATCTACTATCTTGTTTGATAATTTTTGCACCATTTTGACCACATTTTCCAATTCATTTGAACGTTCTTCCTTTGGTCTAGTTAAGAGAAAAGGATTCTTGCTAGCCGTTGGTTTCAGTTATGGTTCTAGAGTATGTCTTGTGATACTGTCAAGATCATCTTCCACCCTTTTTCCTTCTTCATAGTTTTCTATTAGTGTGGGCTTGATTTCCCTTTTAACAAACATTGTTATAGGTGGGTATAGTGTTGTAGTATAATATTCTACCAAAGACTCTTCCGATGGTTTTGTTGTAGAACTAAAACTATTTAATAAATTAGTGAATCTATGATTGAAATCTTGAACCTTTTTTTCCTTTCCATTCTCATAGACATTAACTCTTTCATAAGGGTAGTTACAGTTTTTTTATTGCCAAATTTACTTTTAAATACCCTTTCAAAACCATCCCAGTTTTCTATTGAATTGGCTTGTAGAATAAAGTACCATGAAGATGATTTATGCTCAAAAGTATATGGAAACAATTTGCATACAACATCTTCATGTTCAACATTTAAAAGGTTCAGAGCAAGATAAAAATGTTTTAAATGGTCTTCTACAAAAATACCTTTTCTAGGATCAAAATTTGGTAACACTCATTCTGGGTGCTTAGGTAAATCATTCTGAGTGGCATTCTACAGCCATAATTCGAGGTGGAGATTACGATGGAGAATGTGGGAAAACTTGAGTTGTAGGGGACTCTAGTCCCAACTGATCAAGGGGTTCAGTGATTTCTTACAAAGATAAATCAAATAGTTCTTCCAATTTTTCTACAAAAACTGAATCTCGTATGTACAGGGTTTTTTTCTTGGGATCCTACCTTCTTGGTAATGCAGGGATTACTTTCAATCCTCCAAGTTTCCTAATGTAAGATCTTGTATGTCTCCGAAAATGATCAATTTCCTCAAATGGGCCAGCATACAAACGTTTTGAATATTTTTCGTCATAACTTATCCTTTCTTGTTCTTTAGATTCAAGAATAAAATATTTCAGGAAAGTCGTTTCAAATGTAGTTCTAGTGGAATCTTTTCTCAGAAACAGATTTCCTCTGCTAGCCATGCACTGGCTGCCCTCCTTCTAGCGCCAAATATGTTGATGCATAGAAAAATACTAGGTACTGACAACAAGGATTCTGCCCAATAAATAATCCCAATTAGATCGTCCACCGTTTGGTGTGGGGAATCCATCCAATTAACGGTCCGACTATTGTAGATTAAGTTGTTTAAATATTTAATGGTTATATCTCGATCCATTGTTTATGTAATTTTTTTTTAAAGATGAGATACAAGTGCCTAAATGCATATAATTGATAAGCAGAAAGCTAGAGTGATGTGTAAGTTCTTACCTTTAGTCTTACCATTCCTGACTTCCCAATTATTCTTCTAAACCCAAGACTAAGATAATCTATCCTATTCTAAATTATCCTATCCCCACAAGGAGAAAATTTAAAGCTAGAGAAATATATTGTAACTATTCATATTAATTTCACAGATAGACGTTTCAATTTCATATGCATATTTACAGCAGAAATAATATCAAAGGTAGCTCTGACATAATAAAACAGTCATTTCTTATTTCATACACAGAATTTTATATGGAAAGTAAATCATTCATCACCAAAGAAGTAATTTAGAATAGTTAGAACGATCTCATAGTTGGATGGAAACCAAAAGAAGTAATTCCACATTGCGACTTTCAAACATTCCAATAAAATTAATGTGCAACCTTTCCCATAAAAAAAGTCCTTATTTATTAGTAGAAAATTAGTTCTCTTACAAATAGTCGAGCCCTTATTTGTGCTAGCGAAAAAACCTTTCTATTGTACTTTCTACCTCTATTTATTACAATCTGAATTTGTCATTTTGTGACCTTTGGCTTACCCTAACCCTAGAAATTCCCACAATTTGTATTTTAGTGCTTTACATGGAAAAATACAAACGATTCCATAAGAGACAAAAAATTTGTGGGCCCTTCCCTGCTGGAGACAAATGTTACCCATGCGCTAGCCTCCTCAGCAATGGATTTGTATTTCATTGGCTCCAGTACCTGTAAGGTCAATTCATGTATTGACAACTTCGTCTCCATGCGTGCCACTTCTTAATCATTTTAAAAATTCCCTTGTTTCTGTGTCCATTTCACGTTCTTATTAATGGGATAACCTGACTTGATGAAAAATACACCGATAGTTTCAGAAAAAATATCGCCAATTCCTTTTGATTTTTGGGCATGCGATCATTTTAGCGAGCTTTAAGAATCGCTCTTCTCTTTCAATCTGCGAAAGTTTTGGAAAACAATACTAATTCTTCTCCGACCAAAAACCTTCGATCGTTTCGGCACGATTTCCTGAGCTACTTTCGACACTATCGATGGTGATTTCAAAGTTTGATATGACATTGTAGGTGAAATTATCCATATCCTTTCGATCTTAGTATGTGTGATTGCTTATGCAAGTTTCAATATTTGCGCTTCGGAAGGTAATCTTGCTTGGTGAGAATAAAACCTGTGACATGAGCATAGCGAGAAGAATCTTAGTAATACCTCAACTGTTTCTAAAATCCAAAGAAATAAACATGCATTATTGTACTGAAGTATCCTATAGTGAAATAAAAGTTGCTATATGTATGCATCATTATTCCTGAAGAAAACTATAGTTACCCATCCATTTCTACTCATTCAAAGTGCAATTGTCTAAGATGGAGAGCAATGTTCCATTCAAAGATGTGCAACTAAAAAGTTCAAAAGAAACCTATCAGTACATATGCATATGATGTTGTGTGAGTTATGAGCCTGTTATTCTCATTAAAACAAAAAACCGAGTGGTTTTATGTAACATCCCCAATATTCTATCTACTCCTTCGAGTTTATGGGGTGTTTGTTGTTCTTCATCTGGGGTTGTCATTGTGATAATGCAGAGGTTGGTGAAACGCCGCTTGGTGTGAAAAATCAATCATTCGGTGTGAAGGAAAAAGTAACGTCGATGTATGTCGGTGGTATTCTTAAAATTCCTCCGATACTATCGACTGTGATTTGTGAGTTCTCACGACCGTCACTACTACATTTTGACCAAAAATCCGACGGCCGTATTGTCGGATTTTCGACACTTCCCTGTCGCATGTACGACACTATGATTTTTTTTAAGCGTCGGTGGATTTTCGTCGGTTATCCGACATCTTTCCAATCCGTCGGTTAAGTGACAACTTAGTTTACTGTCGGTTAAATGTAAATCGTCGGTTATCCGACACTTACAAGTCGTCGCTTCTACAGCATGGCCGACGTTAAGAGACGGTGACAAATTTTTTTAAAAACATTTACACCTACAAGTGTCTCTTAACCGACACATACAGGCGTCGCTTAAGCGACGGTATTGTATTTTTTTAAAAAGGCATCGCTTAACCGACACCTACAGGCGTCTCTTAAGCAACAGTATTGTATTTTTATTTATTTTTAAATATTGTGTTGTTTTTTTTTGTAAGAAGAACTAGTCTCATATGTTACTCGTTGAGAAAAAAAAATGCCATGAAATACTAAGGATAGGATCTTATTTTCTCCAGTATTGTTAGGGTACAAACCAGCCATGGAAAACAATTACTTTCGTTTGCATCATAGAGATCTATTTAAAAATCAGCTACAATCTCTTTCTTTGGTACTTTTCCAAACTTTTATGTCAGTGATTGTTGATTTGGTAGATCATCCAACAACCCCAAATCCTTGCATCTCCTATTATTTCTAGTTAAATTAGTCCATAGTACATACTTATTAAAACAAATACTTTTATTTACAAGCTACTTGAGTCTGGATTATTGATGGGAATGAAAATTACTATTAATAAGGTGGCCTCCAAGAAATTTCCACTAGAATGATCACTAGTCTCAGTTTCCTGCCATTAGATGGATTGTGATGTATATAACACTAGAAAATTTTGTTGAAAATTCACACTCTTTAGGTAGGAAAATGAAACCATAAAATAAAATCCTTAGACTGTAAACAATTTATTTGGTTAGAGGGGTAAGGGTTTTTCCACCATGGTTCTTATCCCCTTTCGATATTTAAACCCTTCTATCTAGATTCTATTGATTCGAATGACAAATATGTTACTAAAAGAGGGAAGATTACTATATGGGCTTTGACTTCTCAAAGGTGAATGAAATGGACTAGGTGTAATAGTATAGCTAATCTGCAAATATGCAGCATGGAGAATATTCCTTGCACTTGCACACGTCAACTCTAAATCATCAGTAAAGTCAGCAGTCACTCCCTTATTTTTTATCATGTCATGGGCACCTCTCTAGCTCACTAAATTTTGAACTTGAGTCACCATCATTGCAAGCACTCCACTATGAAATATTTGATAAGAAATAGGACATTTTTCTTGTTGGGAATATAATCTTGTTGTCCATATGACGGGAAAGCAAGAATACACTTGGTCAGACTAATAAGTAACGTGTTGGGAATATAATCTTGTTGTCCATATGACAGACAAGAAAACATACACTTGGTCAGACTGGTGTGTAACGTGTTAGATATACCCATTCCCTTATTGTCTTTAAAAGGTAGCAATGATTTTGTCCTCGTATATATATTATGTAACACTATGCTCGCTAGAGAAAATTATTTCAGTAGACAATATCCCTTTTCCATGTTGTACAATAAAATTAAGTCAAACAATCTTAATAAAGAACAAATTTCATATCATTTTCCTCAACCACTAATCTCATCCATAACAGAGCAATGTACAAAATATTAAGTCTATTTTAGAACTACTTAGTCATTTTATTGGCCAAAGCAATTCATATTTCTTAAGTCAGCATCAAATGCCAGAAATCCAAATTTATATACATCAGAGGAGACTCCGACCAGAAGAAAATATTTGGATGTGAGCATTACAAGCGGAACTGCAAATTGAAAGCTTCTTGTTGTAACCAACTTTTCACATGTAGATTCTGCCTTTTAGTACCTTGCACCTGCACACTAGCCCTTTCCAAACTTTGTTAATTGTTATCTCTATTAGAGTGTATGTAGTTCTATTGCTTTTGTAAATTTACTAAATTGGAAGCAAGATATGAGCAAGAATCACTATTTTCACCTTCTCCTTCCTTTTACTCAAAGATGCATTTGAGTAAGAATCACTATTTTCACCTTCTCCTGCACTGTCTGCTTGTTTTGTCTTTCAATTGAGAGGAAATGATAGCCCACCTATATCCATAGCAGTTGTACCCAAATTTAAGAAATGCCATATACAAAAGTGTTACCAATCAGGTATTAAATTTTGACCTCCATACTCAATTGGCACAGATGCAGAAATGATAATGAAATATATTTTCTTTCTTATTTACAAGCACACCACAGGAAATTGATTGAACAAAACTCATAATAAACCTTTAAAGATAGCTTTGATTTTATAGAAAGAAAAAACAAAAAGAATTGTGGGAAGGAGAAAGGGTGATGAACAAGAAATATTAAAATGATCTTGTTAAAGTTGTCTTAGGAATCTGAAACTACAAATGATCTCTCACTGATCTAGCAAAGGAAGCTAGCAATCAACATGACCATCTCCAAATGCAGAGGCAGCATAAGCCCAGTCAACATGACATGTTAGCATAGCTACCTAACAATAGATGGGTAGTGGACCCACAATTTTACTGGCCAAGGGAGAAACGTAGGGTGAAAAGAAAAGAGACCATTCTTCTCCCAGCAGAAAAAGAAAAACAGAGTAATTCACAGCTGAAACATTGTAGCAGACTCTAGACCATCAGTATGCAGTCACAGTATCCAAATACACTATGAATACGAGATAGAGAGCTCTGTAATCAATAATCTACTTTAATAAAGAAGAGTATCAGTTTCCCAATGAATATTTTATTTCCGAAGAGGGTTTTCTCCATGTAAATGCCAGTGTTATTGTGTGCATGATGTCTTTTCTATGTTCATTATCATTTCATTTATATTCAGCAGACTCTTGAATGCAAGCATTGCTACTTCTGTTCATTGTAATTATAGATTTCAGTGTATATGCCTGTCAGAAGCTCCGTTATTTGCTCACAATGCATCCTCTCACTGATTTACGTCTTCGCTCTCCCTTATGCTTTCCATACCCCCTNTGTAATTATAGATTTCAGTGTATATGCCTGTCAGAAGCTCCGTTATTTGCTCACAATGCATCCTCTCACTGATTTACGTCTTCGCTCTCCCTTATGCTTTCCATCCCCCCTGAAGCAAGGTGTACCTGAACATGCCAATAAAAGGAAGAATTGAACATATAGCTCCACTAACTAAAAATAAAATCAAAGGTGTCATCTAAATTAATAGCACCTCTGTGCAACAGGAGTCTAACATGGCCTGGAGTAAGGACTCCTTGTTTCATGGGAAATCCCTGCTTATCACATCCTCCCATGATTTTGAAGACATAGCCCTTGAATTCCTGTCATTAAAAAATAAGAATAATAAAATGTCAGTAATTACTCTCAGAAAGAAAGAAAACAACAAATTGACAAATGTTTAAAGTGTGGACAGAAATAAACATACCTCACCAAGGGCATCTCCATCAACCTCCTGGGAAAGCCGTTTGTCATAGAAAGCACGTCTATTCAAAGAGTAAACCAAGCATTAAATCAGACCAATAAAATTTTGGCTTACCTATCACAGTAATTAAAAGTAATTTAAAGCTACAAAGGCCAAGTAGCTAAAAGTATATAAACAATAATTTTTTACCCTGAAAAGTGGCATGTTTGGAGCATTGGCCATTATGGTAAACTTAGGTCTCATGATGAAAAACTTGGAGTTGGATACCATAACATTGGACAAACTATGGGAAATTCGAAACTCCTAGTGGCATAATACTAGCATATATTACAAGCATGCTTAAAATGGAACAACTATAGACAGTAACAACACTTCATATGGATCTAAAAGTAGGGCATTTACACAAATCAAATTAAGAAAACTAAAGCTTGCAGAACATTAAATACACACAAATCTTGGGGACAACGCAAAGCAAATTTTATTGGTTCCAATTGCAGATTTTAAAGAATTGTAACTCAGTAACTAAATTCCAATGTTTGTTGCTGGGCTGCTTCAGTATGTACTTTTAATATTTATATATTTTACACACTTGCTATGCAAAAATTGATTTTGAAAAATTGAAATTCAGTACCTTAATTCCAATATTTATTGTTGGACTAATTCAGTATGTATTTTTAATATTTATATATTTTGCACACTTTCTGTGCATGCTAACCTAAAACTACAGCATGACATTAACAAAAGCTACTTACAATTTCTGATCGTCATCAATTTCCAATTTCTTCTGACACCCTGTAGTAGGATTTGCAATATTGAACTGCATCAAAAGATCAATGCAATATTAGAAATCAATAGTTAATAAAAATACAAAATTGATAGGTGAAGATTAAACAATGCTCCATTTATAAATAATCATTTACTGCACATGGTAACGACAAGTACAACAACAACACCGCCCTTTTAGTAGAATAATCATCATCATTACAATTCATATGATGGATTAAGATACCAAGAACCTCAAAATTTGAAGAAAAATTCTGAGAGTTATTCATTTCATTCTATTTCATAAGATCATATAGCATATGTCAGGATTTAACCCTGCAGAAATGATCATAAATGAATCTTTTGCAATGGGCATTTACAAGGCAACAAACACAAGAAGTTAAAACAATGATAGAACACCTCAAACAACCACATAAACTTCAGCCTTCTGACCTTCAGCTGGACAGCTCTGTAATCAAAACCAACGATTTTACCCCATTTACCATCACAAAGTT
>LPNX010392669.1:384678-430438 GCA_001517045.1 Pseudotsuga menziesii | reverse complement strand
AAAGGCTATGACTTTTTTCATTTTGAAAGAACTCAATCTAGCGGAAGTTCTAAATTCTAGATCCACTAAATAATTACAAATTTAATGAAATATGTGTTCCATGATTAAACTTCTACACTTTTTTATTATTTGGGTGAGTTAATTCATTCTCCTACATCGTTAGGGGAATTTTGAGGTCTAAAATAAGCCTCAAAAGATATATAATAAAATATTATGAATTTGTCATTTTGTAGGGGAGGTACATTTGCAACTCACCTCTTGCACAACAATCTATGTAACTATGGTTGAGTTAAATTTAAAAGATGTCTAAAAATAAAATTAACAAAAAATCATCTTTGATGTGACTAGAAATATAAATACTTTTAATAAATGTTCAAAAGTAAAGTACTCATAAAATAAAATAAAATAAAGTAAATATTTTAATTTTGTATATATATTAAAATCCCACTTAACTTATATTTATTACATAAATTTAAATTTATACTAAAATTTAAACAAATAAATATTAAATAAATTAAATATCATAAATATTAATTTAATATTTAAAATTTAATTTAAACATTATAACCATTTTATTATACCTACCTCAGCACGTATATTGTAATAGATTGCAAGTCAAACTCTTTTGACTTTGTATTAGTTGCTGCCTTTTGAGGCAGGTATAAAAAATTAAAATCTGTTTTGCAAAGTATAACTTAGGGATTTGTAAAATATTTTTTTTTTTAAAACTATTTTGTAAATAGCTTATTGGTGGATAGAAGATGATGTAAACTTTGGAATTTGGTATCTGGATTTGAGTTGACATGTGGCAACATGACATCATAATAATAAAATTAAAAAAATAAAAATTATATCCCATTGCCATCTGTTATAGCAAGTGGTACCATCGGAGCTACCTGTTGTGGTTTTTTTCAGACCTCGGGCCATGAGACGAGGGTGCATTAGCTTGGCAATGTCATCCACAACAACTAAATCGAAGTCGAGGTAAATGATTCTCCCGAGTCAAAGTGATATAATATGAAGCGCAAGTATGGAAAAGTCGCTTGAAGCCTAGCCTTGAGATCACGTTGGCGCTCGGACACCATGAAATGGAAGACTACATTCTCAAGACAAGCAGCATGTCGGAGAATCGATAGAATTCCGGCGACCAATCCTCTCAGATAAGCAGCGTCCAGCGTCATGGCTATATGCACGGCCGTGCTATCACATAGCTCTGTATCATCATCTTCTTCTTGAAGTTGAGAATAGCCTGATCTCCACGACGAAGGTGCCGAGACGATGCATTCTTTACCATTTCGAAACGCCGGAGCTTCTTGGAAAACCGGCAGGGTCGACGATCGGCATGGTATATGTAGCCGGTCTAGCAGAACGCTGGGAAGCTTGGCGAAACCAGGATCGTCTCTCGCATAATTATTCAATTTAAAGTTAAATTTCATGTCCCTGATGATTCTAGCGGCCACCACGCCAGTCCGGCCACCACGCCAGTAATGCTCAGCTGGATCGAAACCAGAATGCTTGCAAATAGAAAGAAAGAAAACGTTCTAGTCCTTCGAATTAGCATCTTTTCCATTAAAACGCGGTTCAGAGGCTTCGATCGGCAAGCCCTAGATATGTGTCTAGACTCTATATAACCTTCTATATAACCTGGAGGCACCAATGCTCCGTGCGGCTAGACATAGCCAGTATTGAGGGCAAAGAAACGGTCAGCATTCGGGATTCAAGATATTCAGGACTACATTAATAAATATCAATTTGACAGAACACCAAAGAAGACAAAGATCCAACTCGTAAACTGCGGCTGAATCCGCTTGCCTGGCCTCGATATGAATGGCAGAGGACAATTGTGCACAAGAACAAGACGTAGGAACGCCAGGACAAACGCAGATTGCACATAAGTTACTGTAACCACAAAGTCCACAATGCTTGGGAAGTAGTAGTTGTTAGGTCCGCATTGCGACGAAACTAGATCTTATCACAGTTTTGCGTACAATGCAAAGGAAAGGAACGGAAAGCCAAGCATCACCGTCCACCGGTGAGCAGATTTAATTATGCTTCATGCGTGTCATGTTAGAATATGTTCAGAATATGGCTACCGCTATTTCATACGTAGGATCTACTCAAATGATGCCCCTTAATCTTACGATTAGCCAATAGAAAGGTAAGCGTTTCGTAATGAAAATGCATTTCAAGGTTTGTCATCGTCCCTTTTAAGTGTAATAATAACATGTTGGAACATGCCTCCCTCTAATACATAGGATCTACTCAAATGATATACCGAAACCTAGGTAGTAGGATTCAATTTAAAACGCTGTGCAGAGTCTGAATGCATATGCGTTGGTCAATACGACTGCCGTAGTTCTTGGCAAAAGAAAGAACAGAAAATATTACACTCTGTTAGTAGTGGAGCGTCTCTAAAAACATCCTAGTCCACATGTTCTTCAACATGTTGATCAGTGAACTCAGATTTAGAATTCACAGATCAGCGAACTTGGATTTAGCATTGGTTTTAAATAATTCCTTAAACAAACAGCCCTGTGTAAATCTAATGTGTTTGATCCTCGCCCTCCGTGCAATCCAATGTTAATTCTCCTCTTTAAATATATAATTTTGTGTATATCCTGTCTTCTATCAAGCTAAGAAACTGTCAGTGCACTTCTGCATTCCGCTTCCGTTATTTGTATGAAGTATGGATTTTGAAATTCTCTTTGGTTACAAGAAATGTTATGGCCGGACGGCATAGAGTTTATGTATAGCCATGAAATGACTGATCATGATTTGAATTATGTCGTTTCCGATATAAATCGTGGCACTTTGTTTTCCATGGGTTTACCTGTCAGCTTTATCAAAATTGGCACTAAAATTAACAGTTTGGTTAGGTATACGGTTTTCATGTAGTGGCCTCGACATTATTGTACTCTGACATGATATAATATACATGCTATGGACCTCTCGATTCTTTTTCTTACTTTTTCCTTCTATATTCCAAAAACTAATCAATGCACGCGCACTTATCATTCCATCCTGTAGATGCTCTATGATCCCTCGTTTTCTAATTTCAAATTGATGCTATATGACATCATTGTCTCCAGGTTTCGTTGGTCCATAGTGATCACAGCGTGGTTATTGTTTCTTACCTTAAGCTCTTATTGATAACACTGGGGTGTTTTATTGCTCTCGAGTCTCTAGTATCCCTTTATTAGTCCATGCCTCTAGGTTCCCTTATTAGTTCACGGCTTTAGGTTATTAGTTCATGCCTTTTGGTTAGTAGGGTTTTTTTTATTAGTACACAACCTGTGGTGGGTGAAAGTGGATAGGCTACTTGTGGGGTGGAACTGGATAGGCTCTAGGAGTGGATAGGCTATGGGTCATAAGTTAAATGTGAAAGTGATTATTTTTTCTGTTATAAGTTAAATACTCAAACTGAATTTTTTTTAATTAATGTATAAAATCAGGTTTATGTACATGATTTTCAGTTTGAACCTTTCATTTATCTTTGATTTTCAAATTATAAGAAATCAAAATTTTGTTTAGATTTACCACTCTTATCATTACTATTACTACCTCCCATCTATCTTTGTTTTTCAAATCATAAGAAATCAAATTTTTGTTAGATTTACCACTCTTATCATTACTATTACTATAGTACTTCAATCTTTTGTGAAGTCTTCAAAAATGTCTTCTAACGACGGGCTCCATGAATAACAATTATTATTATAATAATTACCATTACCTACATTCATCTTATTGATATCCATATTGAATTCATTCTAAGTGCGCCACCACTTCAACACAAGTTTTTTCAAACACAATAGATGTGAAGGCTGCTTTTCTACGCTTATGCACTGTAACATTAAAATGAAGCAACTCACTTTTCTTTTGTTTAAATTAGCTCTCTAGACATCTTGTGGCTAAGATTAATTATAAATTTGTTTACAAATATAATAATTATTTTACAATTTAATTAAGTCTATTTAAATCTTAATCAAAGATGCATTTCACCATACCCAGATACAACAATCATGAACTTAAACTCGGATGTACACTTGTCACACTCACCTAAATCATTTTTATCCGCTTAAAAAACCCAAAATTATAAACACCCATAAACATAATTAAATGGCACATAAATCAAGGCTTTTAGTCAGATGTTCTAAAAGTAACTCAAATAATTTGGTGTTGCTTAACCTTTACACTGAGAATGGTCTTTTCTCCACCAATTGAAAGATACGACTTCGTATTATACCTGCTGGCTACAGGTATATAGCAATCGGTTGCAAGTCAACCTCCTTTGACTTTCCATTAGTTCAAAAATTAAAAATAGCAAATTTACAAAGTTTAACTTTAGAATTTTGTAAATAATGAATTTTAATTTCAATAAAAATGTATTTATTTGCTAATTTGTAAATTTTCATTGGCTAATCAAACATGATGTAGGCATTGGAATTTGGTATCTGGTTTTTAGATGACACATGGACGCTATGACATCACTTCAGTACAACTCTTTTTTTATGCACTTAATGTGGGCCAATTCATGGCCAGCGTGGTTTGTTTGTCATGATTAATGTTGTAAGAACACAACTCATTAATCGGATTTAGATTCTTGGAAACTATAACTGTTCACCAGATTTGGGCATAGGCCACTAAATTGACGCTTTTTTAGTGTTGGATTGAACATACCTCCGCCGCCTCTCGTTCCGCACTATCTCGAATTTCAAAACTAATGTGTCTGTGACTTTTATAAGTGGTTGGCTGTGAACGTGGTGAAGAGAGATCGCACATGGTTTCCATTGTTCATTTAATAATAATTATATTTAAAATTTCATTAAAACATTATTATATTAGTATCAAAGTTGCTATTGTATTATAATAATAACATTTCAAATTTTATAAAATATTATTAATACTAAAATTATTTAAAATTTTTTGCTTTGATTTTCTTGAATTATTATTAACATTAACATTATATTTAAAAAATTTGTAGTTGAAATTTGATGAATTATTAGATTAAAAACTTAAGAAAATTAAAATATTATTAATATTTCTATTATTTAAATTTTGTTGTTTAATTTTTTTGAATTATTATTAATTATAACATTATAGTTTAAAAAATTTGTAGTTGAAATGTGATGAATTATTAAGTTAAAAATTTAAGAAGATTAACATTGTTATAAATATTTATTACAATGTTAAAAAACTCTTTATAAAAACTTCTTCAAATAAAAACAAAAACGTAAGAAGATTAACATTGTATAAATATTTATTTCAATGTTTAAAAACTCTTTATAAAAACTTCTTCAAATAAAAACAAAAACGTAAGAAGATTAACATTGTATAAATATTTATTTCAATGTTTAAAAACTCTTTATAAAAACTTCTTCAAATAAAAACACACTAGTACAAATGTTATAGTAGTCATTGGGATTTTCCTAATAGAAAACACAATTAGCGAAAATAGGTCATCTTACGTAAAAGAAACTTCTTGCAACAATTTTCAACCATATTTAATTTACATTGAAACTCAACTCCAACCCCATTATTAATGGGGGCTCTATACATTGCTAGTTGTTTATTAATGTTTTTATGAAATTCTAAAATAAATAAATAAATTAATTTAGTATTTTTTTTTCATAAGATTTATTTAGAGATAGGTACTAAGTAGTTTTTTGGTTAATTTCTCTTAGTATTATTTTTTTCAAAAGGTTTATTTAAAAGATAAGTATTAAGTAGTTTTGTGGCTAATTTCTTTAAATGTCTAAATCATATATTACAAACTAAAAATATATAAAAAGAGGGCTATATCCATTATTAATTGTTTATTAATGTTTTTATGAAATTCTAAAATAAAAAAATAAATTAACTTGGTATTATTTTTTTTAAAGGTTTATTTAGAGATAGGTACTAAGTAGTTTTGGTGCTAATTTCTTTTAAATGTCTAAATCATATTACAAATTAAGTTAGTTTATTATTAGTTTTGCTACTAATTTCTTTTAAATGTCTAAATCCTATTACAAAGTAAGTTAACTTATTATTATTTTTTTCAAACTTCTCTTAAGAGGCAGGTACTAAGCAACTTTGTTGCTTATTCCACTTGTTTATTCTAAATATCAACTATGTTATCACAAATTACATCCTAATAAATCCTCATGAATTTATTCATTATATCCTATATAATATCCTAACAATGTTTTTTATTATATACTAAATGTTAAAACACATCTTTTTGAAATTATAAATTTTTTAATATTCATTATATAACAAGTTATAATTGTAAGAAATTATATCTAAGAATAATATTTAAGTATATTATATACTATACATATAACACTTTTTAATTATGTATCCTAATATAACATGTTTGCATTATAAAGTAATAACCAATACTTACCTACCATACATATTCATAACTCATAAAAATGATTTTGAATTACTATTTATTAGTTTGAAAGCACGTATTCAATGTTCATCCTATCAAAAAACACGTACACATGATTTTGAATTTCAAATTTTGAAATCATGTTGCACTTTTAGTATTATTAATATTTTATATTTAAGTCTTTAAATGGAAAAGGACTTTAGAGTACTTTAGTTGAAAAGCACTTTATATATATATATATATATATTCTAAAATAATATGTGATTAATTTTTTCATTAAAAGTATAGTTAACTATGAGTTGGCATCCACCATTTAGAATGTGACAAGTAATTATTTTAACTCAATGCATGCCACCTCAACTATAATAGATGATGCCATTCTCTAGAATGTGATTGATTCTTTTAAAGTTGATTTTGATAGTACTTTTTTTGTTTTGAGGCTCATTTTAGACCTCAAAATTCCCCTAATGCCTACAATTCCATATTTTGTAGCATTTGTCTCATTGAAGTATGGGTGAAAGGGTTATTTTTTATGGTGACAGATGAGGAGTATGGAACGCCTAGATTTACTTTTTATGATGACATGGTTGGAGCACATTCTTATTCAGATTTTCAAAAGCATCCTTTGTTACTTTATGATGATGCACATCTACATGGATGCACCTCTGATATGCATTTGAGTCACTTGAAGACTCATGGTTTTTCTTACTCAACACTTGGTTTATTTGATGTTGGAGGAACTTGATCCAACAATGGGGTGAATAGATTTATGATTGGAGATTATTTTTTCTTCCAGCCACATACTTTCTTATATCTTTATGATTCTCTCATTCATGGATGTATGGGTGAGACTTCTTTGAGTCATTTAAAGTCTCCTTGTTTTTTTTGCTCATTATTTGGTTGAGATTTGAGTGGATATTCTTCATTCACTTCTTGGATGAAAGAATACATGGATGAATATTTTGATGCATATCACATTATTTTGGAGCAGCATTATAGGACATGGGATCCTCACCTATGTCATTAGAGAATATTTTATTGGTCACTTGAAGCTTGTATGCACTTGGCAAATGGTGGTCTACTTACTTGGAGCTATAAGCACTTTCATGATTTTTTTGATGAGGCACCTCCTTGATGTACATTTTTATTATGTTGTTATATACTTTGATGATATATATTATCTACTCATGATGCTTGGAATAATGCATACAATAAAGAGGGATCCTGGAATTCTCTTTCCTATTGGTATGGGTAGGAGAGAACTTTTAATTGTTGGAGTGCAATACAAGAAATGGGACCCTGGGATATTTTTTTGTCCCATTGATTTCAATTTTTTTGGGAAACAAGAAGTAGGGGAGATGGATCCCCCACTTAATAAAGTGATTTTAATAAGATTAGTGCAGCAACAAGCATGGTGCTTCCTCTCTCAAATATTCATTGAATATCAAAGACTCAAAGTTGGGAAACTTGGTGGCAATTTAATTAATCATACACAAAGCAGGTTATTCAACACCCATGTTTGAAATTGATTGAGGACAAGAAATATTGGGAAGGGAGGATTTTTCATATCCCAAATTTTACATTAGGTCACAATGGCATAATCACATTTTCCATATTCACGAGAGTTTGTCAAATTGATGCTAAGGGTCAAATAATTTCCAAGGAGGAAAATTACTAGCTTCTTAGGTTGGGGGTGGAAGATTTGGGATTTGGAATAAGAGGGACAATTAATGATGTTTGAACATTAGAATGACATAAATATTTAATAAACGAGATAAATAAATAAATACAAGGAAACATAAAAGTGGAAATTGATCATTAAGACACATGGAGAATGTGGGACCCACACAAGCTAGATATTCTATGCCACGTGACATCCTCCTTTTGTCCTTTCGAATCCATAAGAATCCCAAGGGTCTTGGGATGAGTTGTAAGGTCAATATACTTGGAATGAATCAATTAAGGTCGAATTGGAGTGGAAGAGTAACTCCCATGGAAGAGGAAGAGGTATTTTGGAGCTAATGAGACACTTGGACTAGATTCCCTAGCTCTATGACAACAATGATGAAGATGATATGAAACCTATGAAAAAAATCAAATCTGAAGGTTGACATATGACATATATGACAATTCATGTTGAAATATATCATCCAAGAGAGCTCTCATGTGATTTGGGGAAGCTCAATGAGCTCCAACTTGAATTTGAGGAAGGTGGAAGGCTAGGAAGGAGAGGACACATAGCAAATCATGAGCATACACCCTAATTCGAATTGGCTTGGGTTTGTGGATGGATTGGTAACCTTAGAAGGCTAAGGATTTTTATAAAATATAGAAATCAAACAAGGTAATGGCTTTTCATCATTTGGTTTTTGTGAATTATGAGAGCTAGTGGATGACTGGTTTTCTTGCCTTAGCCAATTTTGAGGTTGAAAGATTCCCATCCAAGTTGGTGTTTGGAGAGGCCACACAGGTATTTCATGGATCTTTAATGGAGTCTTATTTGCAGATTTAATCTACAGGGCAGATTTTGGATTCTTCTATTGCATCATTTTATCTCAATCATTTCCAGTTTTTATGGCATATTCTTGCTCATGGAGGGATTGTGCTTTGGGTGAGCTATTGATCTCTTTAGGTAAGCTTATAATGCTCAATTATTTTATTTTATCATTAAAATTCTATGTATTTCAATTTCAAAATACTCTCAGGTCGAAATTCCAAAATATTTCATGTAAAAATGTTAAACAATGAAGAAATAGTGTCATTTCCGCACTATCTTGTTGTGCACCATTATAATGCTAATAATTTCGAATTGGGGGAGATTTTAATTGTCCATTACTAATTTTAATAAGCTCAATATTGCCTTTTATTCATTCATTCTAAGAAAGTATCAGGTATAAATATCAAATGGTTGTAAGCAAAAGTGATTATTAATGAGCAAACAATGACCATTTCCCCACTACATTGATGTATGCTATGATAATGATAATTATTTCGAATGGAGGAATGTATTTCTGATAAATGTATGATTAATGGACTGTAATTAATTTTTATTTCAAGTATCATTTTCAATAATTAAGCTTTTGAATCCATTTTGCTCATTTTTATTGCATTGGGAGAAGATTTGGTGCCTTTCCCCAAGGGTCGAAATTGTGATTTGGAAGTTGTTTTGGAAAGATTCATAAAATACTGTATAAAATGAACCATGATGCATATGAGACTTTTAAAATTTCCATTACACATCCCCTTCCTCTGTTCATAAATTCGAGTGACTTTGGGACCATTTGAGAATCCATTTCCAGCAATTATCCAGGGGGAATTGGAGCCCCAACTTGCTAGTAAAGACTCCTACTTTGATCAGAATATAAAACTAGTTTGAAGAAGTGATTGGAGGGTTATACATCATATCTGAACATAATATTCAAGTATTAATATCATTCATACATACTCTAAGAATATTTGGGAGCATTTGGGCCAATTTGGAGACCTGGACATCAAAACTAGTCAAGGGTCGAATTTGGGGAAAAAGTGAAAATTTGCTCATTTAATAAAAAATTTAAAAAGGGACATTACAATTTCACTGAATTATAAAATATTGTAAAAAATTAGCAAATCTTTCATCAAATTATAAAATCTTGTAATTCCTTGGTGAATCTTTTGCTAGGAAGACTCAGCTTTTGATTTTGTATATTACTAAGGTAGTGCAATAGAAGAGCATATACCAGAGCTCAAATATATGAATCTCCTATACCATCAAATGAAAAAATCTATGAATAAGGAGAGGAGGTATTTATTTATACATCTCAAAGGTAGTATTGGGTCACTTTCAATTGTAGGTGTTGGTGAAACACAACTACACTAACTAGATTCAAGGAAAGTGGGGACTCCACTTTTTATCTCATCCCTTAATGGCCCAATAGACATGTGGGGACCCAAATATTGACATACTGAAAAACTAATAGAATTGAACACTTTACATCGTGGAGTGATTATGGCACCCACAAACCATTATTACAACATGAAGTATTAATGAGACACACAACCTTAATATAGTGTATGATTTTCCAATTATCTTATTTTCCAAATATCTCATTTTTGAGTTACCCTTTACAAAAATAACCTTCTTATTTGTCTATAAATACGAATTCCACTTTTTCATTTCTTTTGTTGACAATCAAAATATGAATTATGCCATTTGATTTAAATTTTTTAGAGTTAGTTAGAAACTTGCAATGGTTATTATAAATAAGAACATACACTAATAAGAATACAAAGAACATTGATGCATCATCACACATATCATTAGAAATACTCTGTTAAAGACTACTTTTTCTCAGATAAACTGAGGAGGCGTTGTATCCATGTCCTTGAAATTTTTGAAAGCATGCAAAATTTGGTAAAATTTTTGTATCACCGTCATTGAATGAAAAACAATAGATATCAAATCGCATAATGTCTACATCTCAGGTCAAACATGCCCTATACATATTATATACAATCATGATGCACATGAAGTATTGTGTTCTAACTAAATCATATATTTATCATACATAACTAGATCCATTTTTTGATGATGATAGCAATTACACATCAAAACAAATCACCAAAAAATAATTTATTTCTAAATGACCCTTACAAAAAATAAAATATTGTAAAACAAGTATTGAAACCAACAAATTTAGGTCACAAATAAAATTGACGAACTTTGCAATACGAATAAAAAAATATACTAGTCACAAACTTCTCAATACAAATAAAAGAATCTACCAGTACGCTTTGGACAACACTACAAGAAGACAACCAAAATAATGAACATTCCACTGTAGCCCCTCCATTATAATCAATGTTCATTCATTTATATTACAAACATCACAAACATCAACAATAAAATCCATACGATGTGAACATATACATTCTCATTAACGCCTTAGATCCAATAATAATTGCAGGGCAAGATCCTAATAAGAGCACATTTTAAATAACTGGGTCAAATTCAGTTTGAATATTTAAAAACCATGTGGCATCTCTCCATCAAGAGTATCATCCAATGATAACATATAAATGTTATTCTATAGTTTAAACATGACAATGCATAAAATAAAACATAACTTTTGATCTTTATAACACTCCTATATAACCAATACTCCTAGGATAGAATAAAACCCTAATAACACTGAATGATCCCTAAGAATCAAGAGTTCCCTAGAATTCAATAGGCCTAAAAACACATCCATGATAAAAGGTAGATTTCAATATAATAATCTATTTCATTTATGGATAAAAAGCATAAAACATTTGATAAAAAGCATACTATGTTAATTATTGGATGAAAATCATGATGTGAGTTTGTATTCTTCGATAAATTGCATGTGCGACATGCCCCTTTAAGACTTGATCTTTTAGCAATGGATATGTTATGCGAATATTATAATGTCAAGAAAACTAAGAATGAAAAGTGGAATCCATCAACCAAAACCTTCACCCTACAAGCACAATCCAATGTGGGTGAACCATGAATCATTGTAGGCTTTAATTAGAAAAAAATAGCCCTTGATTTTCCCTCAAATACTGGAAATTAAGGGCTGAAATAAGGTATCACATAAAATTGACTAAAAATATAGGAAAATGCAAACATATGCCTAAATTACAAGGAAAACGGAGGGCGGAATAACCCTTGGGAGCCTCCGTTACAGAAAATTGGGGGAGAAAGAGTGATTTCACTAGATTTTCTCCAGAAATTGGGGGCAAAAGATATATTGGAGGGAGATTTTTCTAGGGTGAAAATAGTTTTTTTCATTTTCCTCATTAATATACGGAAGGATATTCATTTTGGATTTAATTTTTTTCTAATAAATATTAGGCCAATGTATTTTAGTTGAAAAACCCCTTTCCATATAAGAAAATAGCCCACTAAATTTTTGTAACCCCCTTAATATAGCCCTTAAATTATCTATGCTTGTGTGTTATCATGACCAATTTTCATCCCTTACCTTGTAAAAATTTGTAGATTATTATGTTTAATCATGTCATTCTTAGGAACACCAGATAAAAGATTAAGATTCTCTTTATTAAAAAAAAATTCAAGCATGATGGGAAAATCCTCTAGGGGATGCTCTCTGACACCACATTTAGTACAAAATTTGAGGTTTGTTTTGTCTTTCCAAGGACAGTTGGGACTCAAATGTTCTTCACTAAATAAAATGTAGCATCTTGATCTTCCTTGACCCCAATTATTATTGAAGCATCCTCAACCACAATATCCTCCATGGCCTCTATATCCTCCATTGTTGTGGTGATCATTCTATCGGTTATATTCTTGTCGTCTTTGATTATTTTTCTCCATCATCTTTGTTTGATAGACTGTATGCTGGTATGCTTGGTCTTCATATTTTTAATATATATGTCTATGTTATGTTGGGTGTTTCGACATATTCCACACTATTTTAATTTGATTGCATCAACATTATATGGACATTAAACTATCGTATATGTCTCAAATATTTCACAAATATTACAGAAATATGATGTCTGAGCAATTCTTAATTTGTCAAATCATATTTATTTAAGGAAGATTGAAGGTTCTTCATTCAGGTATCATATTTATTTTGGGAAGGATCCTTTGTCTTCATAATATGGTCTCTAATTTTTATATCGACAAGAATCTTTCATGTGCCATTCTATCGATTAGTTGGTGCACCATAAATAATTATTCCTTAGCACCAACTTCTATAACGACTTATGCATCATTTCGATGTTGTATTCTACTCATTGTTTGGATGGCCCACCTACATGGTTAATATTTGATTTGACTTATTGTTCCTTCTTTAGAGCATCATCATACATGTTGAATTCATACATAGTCAATGTTGTTCGTATTTGAGGTAGTACGCCAACAACAAACCATTCAATGGGGATGGATTATTCCACCTTGGTTAGACTTTGATTAAGAATATCCTTGAATATTTTTTCATACTCCCACATAGTTTTTTCAACTCTTTTTCCATGTTGATCAAGATGACTGTAAATGATATTTCTACCTAGTCCAATCCCCAAATAATATTCATTGATTTCCCTAATGCTAGGTCCATTTGATATAATCCTTAGTATAATAGAAAGAGGATTCATTACATCAAGGATTGCAATATTCAATTGTGGGGTCAATTCCATCAATCATGGACCCCCTACTGGTGTCATCTCCTCACCCTCTCCATTCTCTGGTCGACTTTCCCTAGACTCAAGCAGGTATTTTGGCATCTCGACTTTTCTTTCTAGTTCCTTCATAATTATTTTCTCCCACAGTGGAATCTTGATGTCTCTGAGTTCTTCTCATGTCTTAAATATTTCATCTCTTTTTTTAAATATCTATAGATGTCTTATAACTAAATATATTTATATTGCGTCGAGGTGGACTGGTCTTCTTGGAAAGGTTCGTATTTTTTATTTCTCTTCTTCGACTATAGTCATCTCTCTATATACTCATTTTCACATGGTCGATGGACCCCCCATCGTCGACCCGACTATCGTAGGGTGATGATGAAAATTTCAACTGGTCAGTTCATTTCCTGAGAAAATACTCCCATTGGTGTACTTGAATGAAATGTTCCCATTCTTTCTTCTTTTTCTCCCATTTTGATGCTACTTTAGGTTCCAATAGTGGTCATGCTTTGATTATGTGGTTGACTCTATGTTCAACCAATAATTTAAATAACAACTTCGGTCTGGTGATAAAGAGCGAGCCGTGAAGGTCTCCATAACACATTTTCTTGACATCATTGAGGGAGGTTCTTTCTTCAATAGCTTGTTCTTTGCATATATTCGCATATGTTTTCTAGCCACTGATATAGTTTTTTTCATTTGTTGTTGGTGATTTTGTGCATTAGAAAATTTTCATTTACCAGGTCTATATTTTGCATTAATGTGGTTGATCAACTTCTTCAATTCATGTGGAGTGACTTCAATAAATTATAATGTGTTTCAGTAAAGAATCTTTCTCAAGCTTGTACTATCAATAATTTGTTTCTTTTGGCATAGTTTTGGATGTAATTTGCCACATTCCTTTCCACAATTATTTGATATCTTATTCACTTATCATTCTATACATGCGCACTCATATTCTAATCCTAATAGTACAATTGCCAATGGAACCAATGATGTAATCTAAGATATTACATGGAATATAAACAACATAAATATAGAAGAAAAGACAGTCCAATCATTATACAACAGAAGATACAAAAATAAAGGGAACAACAACAACAATTATATTATATCAGAGCTAGAATATGTACAAAGGGAATGGAATTATGCTTGAATCATAGCTCACCAGCATATATATATTATTTTACATGTAGTTTTTCAGTTACAAAGTAGTTATGTTTATTTAATTGACCAATTGTTCCAATGATATTGGCTCGACAAGAGTTGGTCGGAGGACTTAGTCAGTCAGTTGACTAGGCTCCTCCAACAGTGCTTATGTATTTTAACACCTCTTCATTAATCTGTATATTTATGACTTAAAAAATTATGTCCCCAAACCAATGGTACTTATCTCTTGTAGATGGGGGATATCCTTTTGAGGAGTTGTTCAAAATAGTCAAGCTCCTCTTCTCTACATACTTACTCATGTAAGTAAGATCTAGGCTATTAGAATCCATTAGTTATTTTATCCATTTAGATAACTTATAAGGAGTCTTTATTATTTTCACATGTTAGTATGTAACCAGTTTATACATAGAATTCCAATGGATTATCTATCTAGAATATTTATTATTTTATAATATATTGTGTTTCCTATGGGGAGGTTGTAAAACTAGGACTATTATTATCTTTTATCTCAATACATACTAAAATAAACTTGTCAAATGCATCTAAGTAGATATCACATGTTATGATTTTTATTTCATTTTCTATAACTCCTTCTAGGGTTCTCTATTGGGATTCAATCCTCTCATGATTCTTGAGTTCCTATGGGGACAAACCCATGCATATGTCATCATATCTAACATGATTCTATGAGGTCCAATGGTTTGTGCACCTTGAGGTAGTGGAGTGGGTTGGGAACTATAATCATGTATCCTAGGCTAGATAGCATGCATGCAGTCATAATAGATATTATAGTTTGACATCTCTTTACTATTAGAATACCTTTATCATAGATTTAGTGGATAACTATTTATTGTTATAATAAAGAAGTTCTTTCTTTGGTATAATAGATATATGTGTGTTTGTATATATATATATATATATATATCAATTCTTTTTTTTATTTTGTTTATAGTAAAGTATGTGGCCCAATGCCAAAGTTAGGTAATTACAATTCTTCCACAATCCAAACTAGGCCAGTTTCCTAATGCAGTTGTTAGGAATTAACTAAATAACATAGTTGTACTAGTCTTTTCTTCCCATTGTAGAAACTAGGATAAGAACATAAATTCTAATACAATTGTACTAGACTTTGTTTCCTAAGAAACATTTATGATAACCACATGGATCTAATACAATTGTATAAGATTCTATTGCAAAATTCAAAAGTTAGGTTAACCATGCAATCATAACAATCTACTTTAACATTCCAATCCATAGCATTAACCATATTATTATACATATCAATCCATAATTACTTATCATGGTTAGTACTCTTTATTTATTGTTTTCGTCATAGAATTAGATCATGTTTTCTAGATCTGTCACCCAACTAGGTATTACTAAGATCAATAAGTACCATATAAAATTTAGGTAGATAGAACATACATTTCAATTTATATTCTATATAATCCATCAAATTAGACATAGATGCATGCATAAACCATCATAGCATTAGCATACGAAAATTTAGAATTCATGACTTAAGAAAAAGGATCTAGAGTAGAAGTATCTCATCTATTTCAAGCGCTATTGGTCAATATGTAACTATTGTGGGGATTTCCCTGATCCACACAATAATATATCTATAGGAAACTCTAGTTTTAGTCTCCCCATAGACCCCCATGAGTCGAGTCATGGTCTCTCTAGGGATATTTTTTAGGAATTATTATAGGTTCATATTCCTTTTAGTTTAACATATATGCATTCCATCGTAGGGTTATAGCTTAGACAAATCACCTTACCAATATATGTGGTTCAATCAAGTACTCATGCCAACCACAACCAGTATTCCAACCTATATAGACAATATAACTGGTTTCCATCACCCAAGACTCCAACATATACAGACAATACTGTTGTTACCAGTACCTAGGTATTCCTTCTACCAACTAGTACTCAGCACCTCAATGAACATACTCTATGGCCATATATATTTTCAACCATGACTAGAGTTGGTTTTGGGACATCTGCAAGTAGATACCATAGGATATCTCTCTCCCCGTCGGTTGTCCATTTTTTCTATTCATTACAGCTTCTTTTCTATTTCATATTCAAATTTATCTTTTCCTTTAGTTCTTCATATTTATTTTCTTTGATGTGTATTTATCTTCCTTCTTCCACCAAGAGATATTGAACCCTTGGAATTATTTTTCCCCTCTTTTGCATAAGGGGAATTTACTATTCTCATCCCATTTCTTAGGTGATACCACATATGCAGGAATTATAATTCTAGAAGAGTCTATTCTCTTCTTATTCACTTATTTATTTTTCTGTTTTTATTTGGATTTCATGTTATGTTTATATTTCTTAATTTTTATTTTTTATTTTTATCTTAATTATTTCCCTAAATGGATCATGACCCCTCATTCATCAATCAACCCCCACAACACAATAATATTTTTAACATAGTTCAATTAAAAAACCAAATACATAGCACTATCAATTATAGAGTTCTATTGTTTACAATAGTTACAAGCATACCGAGGTTGTGTTTTTGGGGTATTACATCCCCCATTTCTTGAAACAAAACCATCCATGATGTTAACAAAACTACTCAACTCAATCCTAGAATAGATATCGATATGCATCTTGCATTTTTTCCTCCATCTCCCAGATGGCTTCCTCAGGCTCAAAGTGCTCCCACTATACATTTACCTAGGTGATGGCCTTGTTCCAGAGCACAACTTCCTTCCTGTCCAAGATGCACGATGGTTCTGGTTGGAATTTCCATTCTAGTTCCACCTGTATTACACACCAATCCATGAAATCCTTACTATCATGTACATATTTTGTTAATTATACATGAAACACATTATGCACTTTAATATTAGCTGGTAGAGCTAATTGATAGGAAACAAGTTCCACTTTATAGCCATGATTTTGAAAGGCCCATAATATCACAATTAAAGTTTAGAGAATCTTCCTAGATTCAATGAGCTTCTTCTTTATTTTAATTTGAGTTATATTTGGACTCATTCAAATTACGGTTACTTCTACTCGGGTTTACATAGATTTTTCTAGCATTCCTTTGTCAATTTCAAGTTCTACCCAACCTTGTTAAAAAATTGTTTCAATTCTTTTAACATGTCAGGGCCAAGGATAATTATGTCCATTGCCTTTTCCTAAGTGAAAAGAGAATGGAATTTATTACCATACACAATTTTGAAAGGGATCATATTTGTTGACATCTGGAATCCATTATTGTAGGAAAACTCTTCTAGGTAGAGATAGTTTTCCCATTTTTTAGGAATATACATTACGTACATGCATAGATTTCCTTCCAAAATATGGTTCATCCTCTAATTTTATTTGTCAATATGAGGTTGGAAAGAAGTACTCATTTTCAACTTAGTACCCATTTCTGGAAACAAAGCCTTCCAAAATTTCAATGTGAACTTTGTGTTTATGTTTGAAATGATGTGTTTAGGAATCTTGTGTAGTCGAAAGATCTCTTTTAAGAATATTTCAGCAATATTAATATCCTTAAAATTTGATTTGACTAGGATAAAGTGAGCATCATTTCTCAATTTTTCCATGAAAACCATAAGTGAATCATGTTGAGTCTTGGATCATTGGAAAGCCAATGATTAAATCCATTCAAATTTCTTACCATTTCCATTCTTGAATTGGTAAAAGTTGTAATAGGGTGGTTGGATGCTTGTGTTCAACCTTTAGTTGATAGTATTCCAAGAAATGAGTGATAGATTCAATGATCTCATGTTTCATCGGGGCCAAAAATATTGTTTCCTTATTATGGGGATCATCTTCTAGGACCCTTGGGTGTGGATAGTATGATTGTTTATGTAACTCATTAATGATAATTTCCTTTAATTCTAGTGTATTGGGAACATACAATCTGTCTTTGTACATGAATAATCCATCGTTGGTGAAACTGAATTCTTCTTGTTGTGATTATGTCTCCTATGTTTTCAGTATTGACTAGATCTTCTGGTAATACTCGAATTATTCATAAGAAGCTCTTATCTTACCTTTGAGATCAATCTTTATAGCAATGGTACTTGTTGAGTATATTAGTTGAACACTCCTACTAAGAGCATAGGAAAATTTGTTTTCCTTTCCTTTAACATGTAGCAATTCAAGACAACTTTATGTGTTTCTAACCACTCCATTCCTATGAGTAGATCATAGGATCTCAATGGAAAAATATTCATGTTGTTTACTATCATAATTCCATATAGTTCGAAGATACTATCTTTTACAAACTCAAAAACCTTGTTTTTTTCCCTGTCACTAGATGAACTAGCCACGCCCCTTGAAACTTTATCTTCTATGGCATAGATTGGTCAACAATTCTAGGGGAAATACTAATTTTAAAAGATCCTATATCAATGAGTATGGAAATGGATTCATTTCAAATTTTACCTCCCACTTCCATCATTGACCACTGATGGTCATCCAATGTATTGTCCAAAGCTACACAAATATTTGGAATGTTGGCCATGTCATTTACTACAATAAATTCTTTCATATTGTGAATGGTATTATTTGTATTATTGTTATGAGGGAATTTCACTTGTTGGTGACTCTCCCAACAGTTGCAACATCGAAGAGGTTTAGTGTTAGCTCCTTTAAGTTTCCTTCTGATAGTTCCACCAGGATGATTTCATCTGTAGGTAGGAGCATCCAGTCACATTTTACTTTTACCAAAAGAATTATTGTTCTGAAATATTTTTTCTTTATTTCTAGTTGTAGGGGGGTTGTATCCCTTTTTTCATTGTCCATTCTTTTGTGCTTTGTTATCTTGTATACTTTGTTGATTTTTCCTTTGGTGTTTGTTCTACTCATAACAAAATATTTCCTTGTGAAAGGATTCCTCCAGGACCTTTGGATAGTCAAACTCGATTATGTTTCATATTTTTCATGGTAGACAACTCAAGAATTACTAGATCTTAAACTTTTCCTTCTTGATGTAAGGAACATAACACAATAATTCCTAAAACTTGCTAAGCAAATCTTCCATATTCATCTATCACGTCTTGAGTTCATGAAACTCTTTTATTTTATGTCATAGAATATTTTTTATAAAAGTCTATTTCATAATAATTCCTTGAATTGCTTACACTTAAGGTCCTTCTCCTTTGTTATATTTTTTAATGGTTATACAAGATCTAAAACATTTAGCATCATAACATCATAACCATAAGAAAAGGATCACTAAAAGGAATACAAGTACAACAACACAAAAGAACATAGAGGTTTACCCTGGGAAACCCTCATGGGGGAGAAAACCCGACAAAAATTCATCTATATAGAATTTGACCAAGTACATTATAAAACCCCNTCTCTCTCTCTCTCTCTCTCTCTCTCTCTCTCTCTCTCTCTCTCTCTCTCTCTCTTATGTAATGCTTGAGTGCTTGAGTGTAAGGTGTGTAAGAATGAGAGAGGTGCCTCACCTATTTATATTCATTAGGTGAGTGACTCAAATAACTAACTAGGTAGGCCATGTTCTCTAATTAGGGTCGACCTACATAGAGAGACTCAAAATACATTTTATATATTATTTTTGTGGGTACTATTTCCCTAACTTACAACATAGTGTTTGCCTCGTGACTTTTACATGACCAATTACATCAAGGACATATCTGAATGGAGGAATAACATCTCGAAAGGATAATAAAACAAAATTACAATATAATATCTTCTCGATTTGCAATATTTAACACACCTTGTAAACTAGGAATGTATTCTACATCAACAACAACCATCATCACTATTGTACAACTAACTGGTGAAACTATATATGTCCTAGGAAGTTTTGGAACAACATCATGCATATTCATCATCAATATTAGTATGATAATAGTGGATTATCTTCTACAACCTCATTATGTAAATACTGAATCATCTATGAGTACTGGATCATCTTCTGCAACATTAGTATGTGAATATTGAATCATCTTCTATGAGTATCATATCATCTTTTGCAACATCAGTATGTGGATACTGAATCATATTCTATGAGTACTGGATCATCTTCTACAACATCAGTATGTGGATACTGAATCATCTTCTATGAGTACTAGATCATCTTCTGCAACATCAGTATGTGGATACTGAATCATCTTCTATGTGTACTGGATCATCTTCAACATCAATATGTGTATACTGAATTATCTTCTGTAATATTAGTATGTGAATACTGAATCATATTCTTAATACTGAACCTTCTTCTATAACATCAGTATGTGAATACTAAAACATCATATGCAACATCACTAAGTAAATACTGAAACATCATCATCTACGTCATTCGTATGTAAATCTTGAAACAACAACAACATCATTAGCATGTTAGTGCTAATGAAACATCATCAATAAATGTTATATGATCATTTTCATTATCAGCATAGAGATTTTGGAACATCATCATCATCATCATCAACATATAAATGTTGAAACAACATCATCATCATCAATAGAAAGTGTTGTGACTTCAACCACATCAACATTATCAGCATAGGGTGTTGGGACCACAACAACATCAGCATCATCAACACAAGGTGTTGGTACCACAACCACATAATCAGTATCAACATACAAATGTTGAAGCAACGTCATCATCAATATCAGTATAGAAATATTGAAACTACCTCATCATCATCAGTATATAAATACTGAAACTATCTTATCAACATCAGTATAGAAATATTAAACCTTCCATATCATCAGTATGAAAATATTTAACTTGCCACATCAACATCAGTATGAAAATACTGAACTTGCCACACCAACATCACTATGAAAATATTTAACTTCCACATCAATATCATTATGAAAATATTGAACCTGACATATCATAAGAATACTGAAAATATCTCAACAATTATCTAAATAACATTAGTATGAAAATACTGAAACCACTACAACAACATCTTGTATGACTTACTAACCCTTTTGGGACGACAAGCCTAGTCAGACTGACTGATCTCCCTGGGGACCAAACAAGCCTTTTCTGTCTTACTAACCCTTCTGGGTCAACAATCCTATCCAAACGTTCCAAAACTGCTTCTTTCCCTCTAACCATCTTGGAGAAGTATCTTGGTGATTTCTCTGGTAGATCCATACAGGAATTTTGTCTAAATTAGTAACCCTTTCGATTCAACAATCCTATTCAGACATACGGATCTCCTGGGGACCAAAAATTCATGCCTAGATTACTATCCCCTTTGGGATAAACTTACCTATCCAAACATACTAATCCCCCTAAGATCAACATGCCTTGTCTGACTTACTAACCCTTTTGGGTCAACTAACCTATCCAAACTTACCCTACTTTAGGCTGAGCTACCACTACTACATCCTTCTACCATATTCCTTCACTCCCTCTTTCGAGGGAGGTCCTTTCGGACTACTCCAATATTGTCTTGAAAGTATTGAAACTTTACACGAGATAGAGGCTTAGTCAACACATCTGTCACATGTTCCTATGTAGGAACATACTTTATCTTTACAGCTCCCTTCTACAACTTGTTCTTTATCATACTTTGTTTGTACATATGCAACTGCATCGTACATCCACAACTTGCATCATTCTTCTCTTATTCATCTGCAACTGCATCATACATCCACAACTTGCATCATTCTTCTTTTATGCATCTACAACTTCATCATTTCTTCTTTTGTAGGTGATTGCATACAATCCTTCCTACAAGTCAAATACAGTTGTGTGATTAGAAACATTTCATAAAATATAATGAAAAATTCTTATGCATAAAGATATGTGTTATACAATTATGCAACTATTTCAGCTAATACAACATTCATCCATATCCCGTATACATATGGTAACTTTATATATGCCTTCCATCTCTACTAAGACATTATGTCAACAAAGAGGTTTAATTCTAGATAATTAGTAATGAAATGCTGTACAGTACCATAAGCCACTTACCCATCATATGCATATTAGCAGTAAATTGTTCATAAATGCAAAACACTTTAACATGCATAATACACTTTCTAAATCTAGGAACATATCTATGTGCATAACTGAACAACTAGATATATAGGAAATGACCATTCAAACACTTACCTTTTTTTGTTTGGTAGACTCCATATTGATCTATGTCTTCTTGAATTACTTGAGTCTCTGCCAATGTTTTCACCTTCATTGTCTGATTCTGACAACCTGTTCCTATCTTGCTCATGATCGAAAATACCGATCAAGTCTTCTTACACCATAGATCACATAGAATTGTGTATTGGTGTGGAATTTGTGTGTCCTACCAATGCGTCCCTTCTTATCCAATGCTGAAATGGATAACAGTATGATATTCATCGTCATCTATAGAATTTTTCTAGATCATATTCCTCATTACTTGAGGAATATTTCCTTGTTCTCTTCTTAGCTCCAATATATTCATCCTTGGTTGCACTGAGAGAAACATGGTCCACTTTCTTGAACATGTTGGAGTGATATTTTTTGTTTGTAGCACTTCCAACCCAATCAAATCCATTATCTTTCTGTAGGCATATTATCTGGTCTCTCCCATATATGAGATCATACTTAATTGTACCCTTTACGTACCACGCCATTTTATCTTCATATTTTCTTGGTTAAGGAAAATATCCTATGGATTTTATCATCATGTTAAGATTCTTGAAATTTGAGACTTGTCATAGTCACTCCCTCTGAGATGGAGCACCAAACTTCCTCCACATCTTGTACTTTCTACATTAGGACATTGGAGTGATAGGTAGCCTCCTCTGCTACTAATCTTCTTGGTATCCATCTATGTCACCTGTCAAGGTCACTGGATATCAACATCCTCCATCTCTAACTTTATTGGATTATATATTCAACCTTGTATTAAAGGTTGGGATCTCCATCACTCTAGTTTATCCTCAAGCTCCTCATGTAACTATATGTTCTATCCCATGGGTGTCTACTGAGCTTGTATAAATCCTTTTGTGCATAGGTGGTTTTTTGTAGAGAGTCTTAAACCATATAGGTTGGTCAATCTATTCTTCTACTTTTATTACACCAACTTTCTAGTGTAATATCCTCTAATGAAGAGGTGTGTCTATCCACTAGAGGAGGGTCTTTCCATAATCAACTCTCTCTTTCTGATAGAAACCACGAACCTTGCTTTGTATCATTTGATACTTCGATCTGCTTTATAATTGATCTTGTATATCTACTTGGAATACTTTACAAAACTTCCCTTCGTGTCTTGAACTCATATCCAAACATCGATTCTGTAAAGGTCGATTGGTACTTCTAGATCATATCAGGATTTCATTCTTCCTTCTTGGGACATTCTTTCGCAAAGTGTCCTTTCATTCTTTGTGGGAATGTTCTTCCTTCTTGTTCTTTCTCTTCTTGGCATGAGTTGTTAGAGCTTGATTTCCAAATTCGTCCATCTCTTCTTCTTTTGCCATCGATCAATCTTCTTATTACGTGCATTCCTCCATAGGTGATATTCCTACCTGAACAACTCACTTGAATGAACTTGGAACACCATTCAAAGTTTTAAGCTACGCCTATGCTTCTTCGACATGTCTCCAATGGATTCTGATTGCTCCTTGAGTTGAGATATCCTTGTGAAGTAACATTGAATGATTTCTGACATTTGTATCTTCAGATCCTTGAGTTGAGTTCTCAAGTTCATCTTCATAGAATTTGTTCATTGCATTGAACATATACTTGGGATTCTTCAAGGATGATACATGTGATATCAATGGATATGGAAATACTCATCTTGGTTTTGACTAGGTCCTTCTTGTGCTTTGCTTTGAATTCATCTCCTTCTGGATCAACAGCTTCTTCTTTGACATAGTTCTCCATGGCATGCTTATTCAAGTATGAGAAGCACTCTATACTTCCATTCTTAGAATTTATCAACTCTTTCAATATTGTCCTCAATCTTGGTACTATTTGTCATCATGATAAAAATGAGAACCCCAAATGGAAATAGAGAGGATAGAACTCACCAATGAGATTGCTTCAACTTGATTCTTCCATGAAAGCTCTTCTAGAAGACTGCTTCTGGTAGACCTAGGGTTTGACAAAGAAACCCTGATTTTTAAACTTATGTATCTTTAATATATGATTGGATAAAAATATGTGCCTCCTCAAGGTGATCTGAGCAACATAGTTATTTTCCCAAAACCGTGGACAAAACTGCAAAATATTTGATTCCCTAGTTTTCTCCGGTAGTAGTGTTAGGTTAAAGGTTGAAAATACACAAAATGAGAAACTTATTACATATAAATATACACCCTCCTAGGGAGATTTTGGTAGTCCTCTTTTTTCAACTGATCGGTGGAGGGAAGTGCCTGGAACAAGAAGCCCTAGTTTTTCTTCAGTTTCTTCTACAGAATTGGTTGGTCTTGTTTCTACTATAACTTTGAAATTTTTTCTCCTTAAGGTATGAAACTTCGTCCTAAGGTATTATGGTGTGTCTTATTTCCAACCCTGCTGGTAAGAGAAAAATTGGATTCACCAAGTAGGACTTATGTGAATTTTCCCAATGTGACTTATTCCAACACTATTCAACATACCGAACTTGTATGGACTTCCACGTGTCACTGTTTCACCTTTGGGGTATGAAAATTTGACCACAGAAACTAAATTCCATTCCCTATATAAAAAATCTTTCTAAATTTCATTTGGACCTTCCTATCACCATATATAGCAATTCTCCCTAGGTCACCTATTTAAGGTTGAAATCCGGGAGAGCTGAAACCCTGATTTGGAGGAATAACATACCCTATATTATAGCAAAGAAGAGGCTGAAATTTTCCCACAAGGTATAGAGAGATTTCATCTCCATCCTTTCAAATTTTCAGCTCATAATCCTTCACAAAACTTGAGTTTTAGTAAAAATTCCAAGATGACTAGTTTTTTCCTTGTAGGATTTTTCAGCCATGAAACCCTAATCTCTAGTAGTTGTAGTTGTAGCAGCATTTTGGCTGCACAAAGACTTATTTCAGGGTGGCTCTGATACAATGTTATATTTTTTTATGGTTATACAATATCTAAAACATTTAGCATCATAACCATAAGTAAAGGATCAATGAAAGAAATACAAGTACAACAAAGAGATTTATCATGGAAAACCCTCATGGGGGAGAAAACCCAACAAAACCTCCTCTATATAGNTCTCTCTCTCTCTCTCTCTCTCTCTCTCTCTCTTGTGTAATGCTTGACTGTAAGGTGTGTAAGAATGAGAGAGACGCCTCACCTATTTATATTCATTAGGTGAGTGACTCAAATAACTAACTAGGTCGGCCATGTTCTCTAATTAGGGATGACCTACATAGGGAGACTCAAAATACATTTTATATATTACTTTTGTGGGTACTATTTCCCCTACTTACAACAAAGCGTTTACCTCGTGACTTTTACATGACCAATTACATCAAGGACATCTCCGAATGGAGAAATAACATCTCTGAAGGAGAATACAAAAAAATTACAATATAATATCTTTTGAAGTTACAATACTTTAACACCCTTGATTTTCTTTGTCATTTTCACATCTTGCCACCAAATAGATGCTTTGTCTATGAGGCTATACACATCCAATCAAGCCTTCATGTTTCCATCAAAATTGTATATTTGAAAGAAATTTTTCATTCCCAATATCCAAGCTTCAGCTTCTTCATCTATCCTCATTATGCCATTGAAGGTGGGTGGTTTGACCTTCTTGAACCCCCATGAACTTCATTACATATCATTTGTTTCTTGTTTTTCTTGGGAGGTGATCTTACAATTCTTTCATCATATGAGCTATCAGAGACAACACCATTGTTGATTGTTGCTTTTCCATTCTATTATTGCGGGGTTTCGATCTTGGTTCCTTACCATGGGAACCTTTCTATTGGGACTCTTTTTTTCCTCCATTGCTTAAGGTAGGGGCAGGTTGCCTAATGTTTCTAATTTATGTTAAGTTTTGTATTAAAATGGCATTGTTCTCACACTATTCTTCCAAAATGCCTTGATATTATCATCCTTAAAGATACATAGATCTTATTGCATTATTTTCATTGTTTCCAACATCACTACAAGAGTTGTTCTATGGGTCGAGTTCAACTCAACACATACATTCTCTTCGGCTGGGAATCCCTCTCCCACCCTAGATTGAATGTGTGCATCACTCATTATTTTTATATGCTTCTATTTGTTTGAGTTCTTTGTTTACTTTTCAATATGTCTCCTTATAGTTGTTTAAAAGTCAAATAGTTTATTAACTGTATGTAAAAATCACCTACATGTATTGAGTCCATAAGTTCCAGGTGATTTAACTTTCACTATTATACCACGTTTTCATGTACCCATTATGATCAATAATTTGTTTCTCTAAGCCATAACATACAATAGATGATAGAGAAGTAAGTAGACAAGCGCTTACCTTCTCTTAGTGTGATACTTCCTTGGATGCAACTGATTAAATAACTTCCAATTTCTTTGTTGTAGTTGATATTATTAGACATGAATTATATATTTAGACATTCATAAATACCATATTGGATGATTGGTCCTTATAACCATTCTTGTTGCAAGATGGGTTATTTACCCTGCTTCAAATATACTTAGAATTTATTAGGTCATCTAGTCAAGGGTTGATCCTACCACTACTTTACTGTTGCCATTTAACTCAGAGACTAGAGAATCCATGTATCTATAATTCACACCATATTAGTTTATTATGCTTTCTCATTAGAGTATCTACGTATTACATGGCTAGATTTGAACCCAAAATCCAAAAAAATTGAAAGTGACGTCGGATATTACTTTTAAAACTTTCGATTATCTTTATTTTTTTTAAATTTGACCATGACTATCATCAAATATTTGATGGGCTTCAAATATACAAATGGTGACATAGCATATCTGACGTTTGTTTCATATTTCTATAACGGTGAAAAGTTTGTCGCCATATCTCTGATGACTAGTTTTTTTTAGAAACTTGAAATTTTAGAAATATTCCAACATATTTATTATACTAGCGATGGTTTTAATAGGTTATAACCTTTGCATGGACTATTTTATGTTCAGAATTCAGAATTATTTCACTTGTTACTATCATTAAAATTTGTGAAGTGTTGTTGACATAGTTCTGTTCACAGGGGTTCACTCTGCACTATTGTCGACAAACCTCGACAAAGACTCCCTAAACATCAGCCTGGAAAGGTTTTACCCTTTCAAGCAACACCCACAGAATGGGTGCAGTCTCACCTAAGATGTCTAAGGGAGGGCTGCATGAACCATGTTTCCGTGGTGGGAATACATGAATCACTTGATACTCATTCTCAACATGAACCAGAAATCCATATTCATATTAAGATACTATACTACTACACTATTGACTAGTTATACTTATCTCGTAAATCATTATAATCATCATTCGCATTAAAATGTATTTAACCATATCTACGCATCGACATACATTTAATCAGTAACTACTGCAGTAATTCAAATCAATCACATTCCAATAAAATATAAAGATAGAGACACAGTGAAATCCTTCTCATTATTCATCAACTTATCTCATACATCGTGGAACAAAAAAATATGCAGAACAGATAATGTCAAATAGAGGCTAACATAAAACAATATCAGATATCATACTGAATCATCCTCAGATACCACAACATAATCCACAGATGTGAAAGGATACACTACAAAGATGCTAAAATATGCCTCTTCACTCCTTAAGCTACTTAATATCCTCAAAGTATTACAATCATATTCCTATTTATAGGCTCACTTGGTCGTTACAAAATGGTCCAATTGACCGATTGTTGACTAACCTGACCAAAAGTTCCTTATCCATCGGCTTCTTTTCCCTTTGCGACTGGTCCTTTATTATTTTCAATGACCTTTCCATCGATGGTGGTACCTATGAGAATTTATTCATAGTGAGATCTAGGAGATAAGGATTTCTTTGCAATCTAAGTTATTCACAAAATATGCAAGAAAATAGTAAAAAAGAGAAAAATAACACACATAGATGGTGCCAATAACTGATGTTTCTATTAGTGTACAACTTGTACATATGTGTGGTACATACTTATAATAAATTGGGATAAAAATTTTATTCTATGGAGGCCATTTGGATGCATACATGTGCCAGGCTAGGATTTGACCCCAAAACCCCCATAGGTGGACTAATCATCTCCCAAACCATCCCAAACAGTCATGAATGCTAGTGTGAACATGGATGGAGCATGATAGATAATAAATGAGGGCATTATAGGAATGGGTGATCACATGAGTGAGTGGGAGTGGGTCTAGGAAGTAACAAATGCCCAAAGAGAACCAAAATCCACTAAATGCATGCACTAGCTCCCATGGTCAAACATGTTCCCTGATTTAAGGTATGGGGAGCGCACCAATACTAATTGTCATCAATTAGGGTGCCTGGATTTTTAGGATGATAAAATTAGAGCACCTCAACTATTATAATGATCAAATTGGAGCGCCTCGACTATAGTAAATGATCAACATAGCCTAAGTTTTGGACCGTATAACATTGCATAAAAGTTGATGAAATGTATCCTAGGTGTATAGTCATGGTACTAAGTTGGATTAATGCTCTAACACCCCCCATTAAGCCTAAATTATTATATATTATACCATATTATGGATGCCTTGGAAACTAAGGCTCAATTCACCTCTTACAAAAATTTTATTTGTCCATGTAAAAATGAGGAAAGAGGAAAAACCTCATGGGAAAAATCCTCCCTCAAGAATAGACATGAAACAAAGATGATAAAAATGTATTCAACATGTCTTCTTATTCACTTGAATGAGCTGAAATAACAACTTCTTTGTGATGGAATTGGTGAATTTGTTGTGGATTCCAAGATCATGCATCAATGTGTTGTACACAAAGAACATGTGGAGAGGCCCCTTGAAGGTCATCATTTTTTGATGAAGGAGAATCATAAGAATGATTTTTTTCTGAAACCATAATCTAATATGGAAACATAATAAATAATGGAAAATATATCTCTGCAAACTGTTTCCTAAAGAGCATCAAAAGACTCAACAAAATAAGCCTCATGCGTAGCTGTCATATCATGAATTAAACCATGAATCTTCTTCCCAATTTGATGAAGCACCTCCATAACTTTGTAACAAAGCTAATGAGGATCTAAAATATCAGAATATATGTCATATACAATCTAAAATATCATATTTATAGTGTCTCCATGAGCGAATGGGTCCATAGTGGAAAAAGAGTGGGAAACTAGCTCACACTAACAATTGAGTGAACTTGGATGGTATGGACATTTGAAATTCGAATCATGGGTGGTGAGATCAATTATAGAAATGTTGAAAAAAAGTCCCATGAAGGCCAATGACATGGATTTCCAACCAATTAATGATATGCAAGACATAAAAACAACATATACAAGTGAAATAGTATTGGAAACAAGGAAACTTTGAGATTTTCCAACTAGCAAACTTGAGGGTTGTTGGGTATTTTGGGTATCAAGTGTTTAGGGAGATGAGTCTATGAATTTCATAAAATGAATATCATCCTATATATCACCTTCATAATTATAATAAGAACGATATGAATGGATTGGGAAGGAGATTTCAGAAGAAAAAATGGAAACTAGTAAAAAATGACTAGTTTTTTAAGGAAACTTTGGTGAATTGTTTGAGGTTTCTTCCAAGGAAGGGATGGAGGTTTTAGATTCTGATATATAATATTGTAAATCATAAACAAATACATCTAAAATAGAGACATGAGAAATAGGTTTCTCCCTTGCACCCAAATCATAAAAGCATTTACCATCTTCTTGCTCCAAGGAGGGCTTGCGCTCCCATCTTCTTCCAAAATCTAGAACATCAATATTGTTCTCTTCAATGAGCTTGGTCATGATGTCTGTCTTCAATATGAAGCAATATTTCTCATGATGTGAACCTCTACAATAATCGTATTTTGTATTCTCTCTCTTACTCTTCATCCTCTTGGATTTCAAATCCAGCTCATCAGTTGAACTTGTGCTTTTTGTATCTTAATGCGTCTTCTCCTTCACTCATTGATGCTTTGAATCCTTGGATTTCTTCTTGCCTTTGGATGGACTCAAAATTTCTGCAGCAAGGGCTCCTTACTGGATTTGATGGTACCCATTTTCACTAGCTTGTATTTCTTCTAAGTCAAAGACTCCATGAAGTCTTGTAGTGGAGGCATTCTCCAATTTCGAACTGTTAGTTTTCTTGAATGTAATGTCAAGACAAGCACAGAATATTCAGGCCCTAGCTTCGAAAGGATAGACAAGATCAAGTGCTCTTCTTTCTTCTCTATTCTAATTTTTTTCAGCTGAAGCACCAACGATTTGAACTTGGTGAATAATTCTTAGATTGTCTCAAATTGAGTTGGGCTCAGTGAGAACAAATAATTTTCGAGCTGGTGGCCTCTCATCTCATCAGTATTCCCAAATAGCGACTCAATATTGAGCCAAACTTCATTGGGTGTGTGATTAATTTTGACATGGAAGAGAAGGTCTCTCAAAATGCTGAGACAAAGCATTCCAAATGCCTCATCAATTCTGTTGAATTACTTCAATTTCTCCATAGCAAAGTTGGGCTCGGTCTCAGTCCCCATGGTGACTTTGTACATGCCTTTCGACCTCGGTTGGATCATCATTTTGGCCTTACATTCGAAATAGTTGAATGGAGTGAGAAATGCATGAGTCTGCTCAATTTATTCTTGTGCACTGAGTGACAAAAAAATTGTTGTACCTGCAATGCAAACACTCACATTTTCTTGAAAATGCCTTGAATAGCAACTCAAACGCTCTGGTTTTGATTTGCAGCTCCACAAAGCTCTCATACCATGTGAGAATTGCTTCATAGTGAGATCTAAGAGCTAAGGAAATATTCACAATTTATGTTATTCACAAAATATGAAAGAAAATAGTAAAAGAGAGAAAAATAACACACGTAGATGGTGCCAATAACTGATGTTTCTATTAGTGTAAAACTTGTACATATGTGTGGTACATACTTATAATACATTGAGAGAAAATCGTTAGCTTATGGAGGCCATCTGGATGCATGCACGTGTAACACCTTGGTTTTGACCCCATGGTATTAAGATTGTACATGATGTTTGTATTGTATTTGAATCATGGCAAGAAGTTCAAGGCCAAGGCCCTACCATTGATTGATGTTTTGTGGATAGTTGATCAAGTTTGATACCTATGATTTTGGAGCTAAGTCAAGCACAGAGCATCTTGAATACCATGTCAATGCACAATTTAATAAAATACCACGGATTTCTATGGGTCTGCAATGTGAAAGAGATGGGGAATGATTCCACAAGGGATGGGTTGGGGAGTTAGTCAAACCCCCTGAGCCAATAGGGTGATACCAGGTGTCAATGGGGAAACCCATGAACCCTCAGCTACCTTTTTTCCTCTGTCCTCAATCATTAATTTCTTCCAGAAGTTGGATGAAGCAGTTAATGCCTTAGGTAGAGCAAGGCATGGCAGTCTGATTGCTTGACCGAGCAATCCTACAAGTCTGCATTCTGGGGAAGTGGCATTCTTGTGTCTATAACAAGAAATCACATGATGCATTCTAGATTGTCCTTTCCATCATTCATGAAGGAGTTTTGTTCTTGTTCCTCATTGTGGGAGGACACCAATATTCCATTATTCTGTTACTCATTCAACCATTCGGTTCATTCATGATGTTCATTGAGCCTGCTTACAGATTCGTGTTATATTATGTGTTGTTCATACCGGTCATTCAATCCTGGTTAAGAAAATCATGGTATTGTTGAGTAAATGGGTAGTGGATATCACTCGATTTTATGAGAGTGTAGTCCTCCATGGTCTCCCCAGTGATGTTGTACAATGTTGTTCAAAACGGTTTGTTTCACTCTCCTAAGTCACGGAAGGTGTTTCCGTAGTGGTTTCCTCTATTACAGAGTGATTAAATCATGTGTTGTTGTGTTTCTCTGTGGTTTGTTCTATTTTGCACCCCGGTTTGGATATGAACTGTATGCAAGACTTAGTAGTGGAAGAGACATAGAATGTGCTTGATAAACCTAGTGTGGAACCTCACAATAAGATAAGAGTGGCTGGTCAATATACTCTGCACATCCTGAAGAGCACTAGAAGGGAAGGTGTATCCCATGGGACTGTGGAGTAGAGAAGGGGACACTTCCTTGTGTTGGGTGTGTAGGCAATGTGGATGTCAGGCCAAATAGATATTGTGAAGGTGTCCTTAGCTCTGTGGATGAGCTCACTAGATTAGCAGTTTTTCATGTTTGTTGCCTTAGCATCCTCTAAAACCCAAAGGAGATTGGCTTGGTTGACAACTTGTGAAACCCAATTGTATATTGGCTTAGTTGGGCAGCCTATGAAACCCAATTAGATCTTTTCTTGGCTGAGCAGCCTATGAAATGAAACTAGTAGTTGGCTTAGCTGTGTCTTGTTGTTCTTTGGTCCATGTGTGTAACTCTTGGCTGTACAACCTGTGAAAGATGTCTTGGATGAGTAGAATGTGAAACCCATTTGTTGGCTTTGCTGGTCCTTAATGTGGATGTTGGCTTGACTGTGTACAGTCTATGAAGCCCAACTATTTGTTGGATTGGTTGTGTGTCCTGTGAAACCCAGCAGTGTTTTTGATTGTTTCCTAGACAGTCTGATAAAAAACCAACCTTGAACGATGGCTTGGTTGTGTAGCCTATTAAACCCATATGTTGGCTTGACTATGTGTTATGAGTTCTAACTATGTGTAAGTCTATTATTCCATAGTTCCTTGAGGAAATCATGCCCATCTTGGGGGTGGAAGTGGTGTTGAGATATTAATGAACACACTGGCAAATGGTTGGGTGGAACATTGCAGTGACATAGCTAGTTACGGGACAACTTAATAATCAAGATAAGTATCTCTGTTATGCTTGTTTATGCCATGTATTTTCTTATAAGTTATTATGATCATGTTGAATGCTTATTGATGGTTAAGTAGAAGTTACTTTTGTTATGTTTTCCTATATTTTACTTATGTACATGCCTTGTGTTTTTGCAATGCATTTGCTTAAGTTCATGGAGGCTAGAATCCTGTTACAGAGTCAAGAGGAAACTAACTTAGTGTTTTTGTCCCTTGGAATCCACCTGAGGTAGGAGGAAGGAGGAAACCGGAAAAGGGAAAGTTGAACAGGGTAGAATTGTTGTGTTTCTACACCCCAGGATCCGCTTGTGGAAGGCAGTGGGAGGAAGGAGGAAAAGGCAGTTGAAAACAAGGTAGAAAGTGTGTTTTTTGTTTTTTGAAGCCCGAGGTCAGAAAAAAAGAGTTGGAAGCACAGGAAAGTTATCAGGAAAAATCTAAATTTCTGATTTCCAAATTCTAAGCTCAAGAAGTGGATGTCGGAAGTGCAGAAAAGTTCTAAGGTCGAAAGTTAAGTTTTTCGATTTTCAAGTTTCGAGGTCGGAAAGGTGGAAATCCAAAGTCAAAAGGAGGAAAGTGGATAAAGGACTCTGTCATTTACTATGTTTTCAACTTCTGAGTTCCAAGGTCGGAAAGGAAGAACTGGAAGTGCGGAAGGCAGAAGGAAGAAGAGCTGTTAAGTGTTTCTGTTGAATTTTATGTTTTCGATTTTCGATTTCCAATCTCATAAGGGAAGAAAGAAGAAGTGCGGAAGGAGGAAAGAGGAAGTGCAGAAGGCAGAAGGAGGAAGAGTGTTTAAATGTTTATGTCACACATTATGTTTCTGATTTCTTATTTTCGAGGTCGAAAGGGCAGAAAGTGGAACTGCATAACGCGGAGTGTAGAAAAGACGGGTTCAGTGCGGAAAATGTGTTTCTAGTCGAAGAAGGTATCTATTAAGGGAGGAACAACTATTACAGTGGTTTCTAAGCAGGGATAATTTTAGGGGTGAATTTTATCCCAGTGGGCTATTTTTCCATGTTTTTCTCCCAAAAAACATTCACCATTTTGCATTTTCTGAAGCCCCGTTTCGCCCAATTTTGATGGGGTAAAATTTTTTTCACCCTAAAAATCGCCAAATTATTATTTAAATGATATAAAATCCTCGGAAATTAAAATATTTTTTGAAAAATATCGCCAATCATTTTACAGTTGGTGTTTTAAGAATTGGTAATATTCGCCAAAAATTATACACTTTTAAATATGTATGGTTCCGTAAAATCATCCATGTTTCTAAGCCCAAGAATGAAGGTTGAAGTGTGTGTTAACATCCATGCCCTGTGTTTCGAAGTAGAACAAGGGTTCTTGAAGTAAAAATTTTAATTTATCTACATTATGAGGTATGGGGACGTTACAGATTGGTATCAGAGCTAATGGTTGCAACATTGGGCCTAGATGGGCTAGGTGTCAGTAAGTAAATGGTTTTAATTCTGAAATTATTATGCAACTAACAAATGATGTTGTTAAACAAATTTTGTAGAGTCATAGTGCAGATTGAAAAAAGTGGGTTTTTGGATCAGCCATGAGAACCTACGACATGTATGATGCACAGAATCCCTATGAGCATGAGGAAGATGCTATGGGAGAAAACGCCCGAGTTGGAAATGTTGATACATAGTCTATTGGGAGAATATTTCAAGATACTCCCCCAGATATTGCAGCCACCATGAGAAGCTTGATTAAATCTCAAGAAGATAAGAATCGTCTGAATGCAACCATGTTGCAGAGTTTGACAGACATCCAAAGGCGGATGATCTCTAGGCTTCGTACAGTAAAACCAGAAGGTAGTAAGAGCAATGCCAGAAGGAGAAAAAGGCATTCGAGTGGATCATCTGACTCTGAAAGATCCACTGTAGGTTCAAGCTCTTCATCTCACAGAGAAAAGAGAAAGAGGTGCTACATATTCACAACTCGTGTGATGAGTTAAAAAAGGCAAGGCCTCCTACCTTTAACAATGAGGTAAATATTGCTCAAGAAGCTGAAGTTTGGCTTCTTGGGATGAAGAAATATTTCCAAGTACAAGACTATTCAGGAAATATGAAGGCTAGGGTAGCCATATTCAATCTGAATGGAAGAGCATCCATATGTTGGGAGCACCTCAGGAAGGTAAATAAGATCAATGACAGAAAGATCGTGTGGAAATAGTTCAAGAAGTATTTCAAGAATAAGTACCTCTCTGACAGGTACTATGATGACAAGACCAAAGAATTCCATGAGCTGAAATTGGTACAACAGACCATGGAAGAATATGTAAACAAGTTCTTGGAACTTTTGAGGTATGTCAGATACATCAAAGATGATAACGTGAAAATCCAATGTTTTATGAGTGGGATACCTCAAGCATATAAAGACAGAATTGAGTTTTATGAACCTAGAAATCTGGAAGAAGCAATAAGGAAAGATAATTATTGTTATGAGAAAAGAAAAGGAAAACCCAATATCCATAAGGCATGGAAGGATAAGAAGAACGAAAAGTTTGATCAGAGGAAGAAAGGTTTCAAATCTTCTCACTTAAGAAATTAGCAGAGGCAACCATCACAAGTTGTGAATCAGCCAACCAGAGTAATGGGGGAAATCCAAGAGATACACAATAGAACATAGAACCGCTCCAATGTTGGAAATGTGGAGGACCCCACATGCGCAAGAATTGTCCACTTGAGAATGGGTATGTGAGGCAAGCTCACAACATTTAGGAAGCAAAAACCATGGGTTAAGTAGCAAGGACTGTCCCTAGGATTTATGCAGCACTGGAGGACCGCCAGGCAGGCCATCAGTCAATTGTGGTTGAAGTTCCAGGTAAGATTGTTGAGCAATCTATTTTTGTTTTGACTGACCCTAGATCTACTCATAGTTATATTACTCCTAGAGTTGTTGAGATTTGTGATTTTAATAAGTTAAAGCATAACAAATCATGGTTAGTTCAGCTAGCCACTGGGACTAAGAGAAAGGTTAGTGAAGTGGTAGAAAAATTTCCATTCGTTATGAATGGATTGGTCACTTATGCAGATTTGAATGTTCTACCACTTGGTTCCTATGATGTTCTCATCGGAATGGATTGGTTAGAAGCTCACAGAGTTAAGCTTGATTGTTACAATAAGACTTTTGAATACATGGATGAAGAAGGAACCCAAAGGGTTGTAAGAGGCATTCCAAAAGTGATTTATATTAGGCATGCTTCAGCTATGTAGCTGAAGAAGTTATGTAGGAAAGGTTGCAGATTGTATGCAGCTCATGTGTTGGAGGCAGTAGAGAATGAAACTCCTAGGTTGGAGGACTTTCATGTATTGCAGGAATTTAGGGATTTTTTTCCTGGTGAAATTCCATGGCTTCCTCCAAAGAGGGACATTGATTTTATAATTGAACTTGTGCCAGGAGTAGCACCAGTGTCTAAGACACCCTACATGATGAGTACACTAGAAATGCTAGAGCTGAAGATGCAGCTGCAAGAGTTGTTGGAGAAGAATTATATCAGACCAAGTGTGTCCTCCTGGGGAGCACCAGCCCTATTTGTGAAAAATAAATATGGTACACTTAGGTTTTGTATTGATTATAGATAGTTGAATAAATTCATTGTGAAGAATAAATACCATTTTCCTGGGATTAATGACCTCTTTGATCAAATGAGAGGAGAAAAGGTATTTTCCAAGATTGACTTGAGGTCTGGTTACCATTAGGTAAGAATCAAGGATGAAGATATCCATAAGATAGCCTTCAAAACAAGGTATGGACATTATGAGTTTGTAGTGGTACCATTTGGTCTCATAAATGCACCCACTACATTTATGTGTCTCATGAATAATGTTTTTAGCAGGTATTTGGATAAGTTTGTTCTTGTTTTCCTTGATGACATTATTATTTATTCTAAGAATAGGGAAGAACATGAAGAACATCTGAGATTGACATTGAAATTGCTAAGGGAGCATAAGTTGTATGCAAAGTTGAGAAAATTTGACTTCTATAAAGATAGAATCACTATTTGGGTCACGTTATCTTAGATGAGGGCATATCTCTGGAACCTAAAAAGATTGAAGCAATTATGAATTGGCCAACCCCAAGAAATGTGACATATGTGAGATTGTTTATGGGACTTGTAGGATACTACATGAGATCCATTGAAGGATTATCCAAGTTTGCACATTCAATCACTTCTTTGCAAAAGAAGGGGATAAGGTTTGAATGGAGTCTAAGGTGTGAAGAAATATTCTAGCAGTTGAAGAATATTCTCATAAATGCACCCATTATGAAAATTGTAGACCTAGAAAAAGACTTTGTGGTGTGCACTGATGCATGTGGTCAAGGAATTGGAGGATTTCTTATGCAAGGAAGCCACGTGGTATGCTACGAGTCAAGGAAGTTGAAGGATCATGAGAAGAACTATGCCACTCATGATTTAGAACTTGCAGCCATAGTACATGCTCTTAATATGTGGAGGCATTACTTAATGGGCTGAAAATTTGAGTTAAGGACATACCACTGTGGTATGAAATATTTGTTTGATTAGCCTACTCTAAATGCTAGGCAAGCTAGATGGATGGAGTTGCTATGTGAGTTTGATTTCGAAATCAAACACATAAAAGGAAAAGAAAATAAAGTGGATGATGCACTCAGCAGGAAGGTGCATGAAATGCATGTAGCATCTCTTAGTATTTTCCAAACATATTTGAGACAGAAGATTGTTAATCATGTTGTTGAAGATGAAATGTATGTGTAGATCAAAGACAAATTGCAGAAGCAGATTCTTGAGAAGAAGTATGAGGGATATGAATTAGAAGAAGATGGAATTCTCACTTATAAAAAAATAATTTATATTCCAAATGTAGCAGAATTTGAAGAGAATTGTTATGGATGAGATCCATCAAGATCCATATTCTAGTCACCCTGGATATCAGAAGACAATTGCTACAGCCAGAAAGAAGTATTTTTGGCCAGGAATGAAAAATAACATGCATGAATATATTTCAAAGTGCATGAAATTTCAGTAGGTGAAGGTTAAGCATCAACACCCAGCAAGTTTGTTGCGGCCTTTGCCAGTTCCAGAATGGAAATGGGAAGTTGTTTCCATGGAGTTTATTACAGGATTTCCAATGACTTGGAGACAACATGATTCAATCATGGTTTTGGTGGATAAGTTGAAAAAGGTGGCTGTTGTAATCAATGATCTTCTCTCAAACTCAAACTCTTGCTGAGTCAAACTCCTAAAAAAGGTGACTGTTGTAATCAATGATCTTTCTCTGTCCAGTCAAACTCCTGATCTTCTCTCAATAATTCTTCCAATGGATAGGTCATATCTGAATAGTGTCTAATAAATTTTTTGTAATATCCAGTATATCCCAATAGTACCCTGACCTGTTTTGGATTCATCGGTGGTTTCAAGTCGAGGATAATCTTTATTTTTGCAAAGTCAACTTTGATGCCTTCTTTGCATACAATGTGTCCTAATAGTATTCCTATAGGGGTTAGGAAGATGCATTTCTTTATGTTGAGAGACAGCTAGATTTGTTGCCATCATTCTAGCATGAGCCTTATCCATTTGCAATGATGTTTCAACATGGAGTAGATTGTCCAATCATAAAAATATATTGCCATTGTTTTGTAGATATATTCTTGAAATGTTTTGACAACAATTCTCGAAAATACTGGAGGTGCATTTTTGAGACCAAAAGGCATAACTTTGTAGGAAAATGAGTTGAATTCACATACAAATGTAGTCTTTTTCTAATCTTCTTTGTCTATTGGTACTTGGTTATACCCTGAGAATCCATCTATAAACGAGTAGCATTCATGTCCTGCAACTTCATTTAAGATTTAGTCTGCATATGGCATTGGGAATGGGTCTGTTAGAGTGACTTTTTTAGTTCTCTGAAATCGACACAAATCCTCAGTTTTGTTGGGTCATGTTTCTTTGGTTGGATGACCATCGATATTTCCCATTCCGACTAGTCGATAGGGTAGATAATTCCTGCTGCAAGCATATTATCGATCTCTTTCTTGACTATCTCTTTGTATTTATGAGCTAATTTGTATGGCCTTTTCTTTACGGATCAGGCATCAGGTTTGATGTCGATCTTCATTTCGCCCATTTCATGGACTATCCCTTTGAGATATTTATAATCTTGAGCAAAGACATCCTGGAATTCTTTCAATAGGTTTACTATTTCAGTCGTTTTCTCTTCACTCTAGTAATAGCCAATTCTTGCCATTTTTTGTTGTTCATCATTTGATATGTCAAACTCTTTAGTTTTAAATTTGGAATCCATCCATTATACTACCTTGGCTTCGTTGATTGGTCGACTTCCTTCTTTTAACTGCGAGAATTTAGTAGGGAAGTCTACTGTTGTCATTCGGTCGGTGTCTTCTTTGGCAGTTGTGTCGATTTTAAGCACTGTTTGAATTGGTTTTGTTGTTTCTGAGTGATAACATTTCCATCGAAAGATTTTTCCTTGCATATTTTCGTTTCCCATTTGCAGTCTTGTTGACTGTGGTATTATGTTGGATTGAATGTTATTACATGATATTTTCAGTCGATCATGGTTTGGGATCAGATTGTTGTTCCTAGTCGGTTCTATGAATGCTTTTATCTACTTTACAATTTCGACTAGATTTTTGTTGTGCAATATAAAACTAAAGTCCTTGATGAATTTTTCTCTAATTTCGTTCCATTGGAATGTTTCACCTCATGCTTCTTCAATTTTATACCATTTATTTGGTAAGTTGGCTAGCATCGAGGGAAATAGATGTGGCCATGTACATTCGTCTTTATAACCAAGTCTTATCCATTCTCTTTCGCATGTTTTTATGTGCTCGTCTGGGTCTTGTCTTTGGATGAAGATAGGTATTTGTGCATGTTTAGTTAGCTTCCTTCCTTCGAATATTTCTATGAAGTAAGTCGAAATTGTTGTCCAAGTCTGCAGTCTCGACTGATGGGTGTCCCACCATTGAGCAACTTGTCTTATAAAGGTTTCTACCAGGATTTGTACTTGGCCATGTTCACCTAAGTTCTTAGAGACTTGTTCTATATGTAGAACTGGGGACTCTCTTTCTTTATACCTTGGGTTTTGTCTGATACTTATATTTGTTGGGGTTAAGGTAGGGTATTCCCTAGTTTTCCTTTCGAATATTTTTGGGATGATGGATACTAAGAAGCATTGATGGGTTGGTTTCTTTTGTAAGGCCTGGATGGTCCAACAACCCCTTGCTTGGGTTTCATAGTTTTCGACTTCCCAATCATATAATTCTATGTCCGAATTATATCCTACTGAGTCTTGGTTTACTAAGTGAAGCTCACCATAGATATTGGGTTCATTGTAGTCTTCGTTATTTTGAATTTGATATAATTGTCAAATGTCAACTTCTTCATCGATGGGTTCAGTCCAAGGTTCGCCTTAGGAAGGATGAATAGGGACAATAAATTTTTGTCCATTCCCTTTTAATTTTATTCTTTCTTTGTCTAAGGATATTGATGCTTTCATTTTTCTTCGTCATGGTTGACCTACCAAGGCTGGGAAGGAGCTAGATCCTTCTTTAGGGTTGATGATTTCAAAGTCAACTTTAGTCGATATTCTTTTTACTGTCGTATCGACATTTCTCCAAACCCCAATGGGTTCTATTAGTCCTTGGTCGACCAACTTTAGGTATATGCCTGACTCATATAGTCGAGGTTGACCCAATTATTCCCATGTATCTTGAGTCATAATATTTACTTTTGAACTGAAGTCAAGTACAACTTGTCGAACATGGTATCCTTTGATTTCTAGATCGACAAGTGGGTCGGCATCGCTCTTGTATTTTTGGTTCAGACTGCATATTTTTTTGTTTGTTTTTCTATATTATTATTGTGCTTCATATTATACAATATGTCAATGAATTGAGATACTTATTTATCATTCTACACTAAACATATTAATTCTTTAACTGTGTTTTGTCAACTGTCATCGACTGCTTCCTGCCTAGCAAATTCTTTAAACATATTTGATGCATATTTATATAATTGTTTTTGTTTTGTCAGGTTAGGACAATCATCCTTTTCTTTTATTTTTCTTATACTTGGATTATCATTTCCAATTTTTTTCCCTTGTCGGGTTACTATGTGCAGGTTCTTAGTATTCATTACATCATTTTTTTTAACACCTGACAGGACATTAACATTTTTCTTTTTATTAATATTGTCCAGTATGGTGGGAAAATCCTCTAATGAGTGATCAACCACTCCATAACTTGTACAAAACTTTAAGTCAATTCTATCCTTGTATGGGTAGTCTGCATAGAAATGTCCTTCTTTGTAGCATGTAAAGCACTAGATGGGTCATCGTGGTCAACTGTCTCAATTTCCAGAAAATCGTCCTTGACCTCCAAAACCTCCACGACGATTGTTGAACCCGTGCTCATATCTACGGCCTTCGTATCTTTGATTATTCGACTCATTTTGCTCATTACTGCTTGGAATATTATCATTATTCTGTGCAACTGCATTCGTTTGGTAGACTGTCTGATAGTTTTGTCGATTTTTCAGGTTCAACTGACAGTCTACTGTTGTGTGACTTTTTAATTCATAGATTACGCACCACGGTGCTTTGATATTTTTCATGTTGTATGGACAATATTTCATTATATTCTCTCCATGTTCTTGTAAAATATCACAGAAGCATTTTGTTCGAACAAAACAAAGGTCCTGTTGACTTACGTCTTGTTGACAATTATCCTTGGTGTGTCTGACCGTGGAGCACTTTGTTTACCAGACATCCTGATTCTTGAGGTTCAATTCTTTTAAATATTTTTTCATGATTTCTAACTGTTCTTCGAGCCTAGTATCGACGGGATATACTGGAAAATATTCATCCATCTCTACCTACAGATCTTTAGTCAGTGCATCTTCATATGTCTTAAATGTCTCCAACCTTATATGCCACCGAATTTTCTATGGCATGCCTACAAGAAATTACTGAATTAATAATTGTTCATCAATTACATAGTCTAGTTGGCTTAAGAGGTCCTTCCATCTTTTATCATAGTCCCGGACGGTCTCTGTTGGTTTCTGAGATGTCGTTTTTAGTTTTTTCTCTGCCAAATGCTTTGCATCTGGTGTTTTAAAGAAAGATAAGAATTGTGCCTTAATGTCAGCTTTGGATGCTTGGGGTGTTCTCTCAATATAATTCATATACCAAGTTAATGCTCTTTTTCATAGAGCACCGACGAACTGTGCCATCTGTCAGTATTTGTGCAACACTTGATTAGCCTCCCATGTTGACTCACAGATGAACTAATGTCGTTTGGGATCTTCGTCACCCTCATAGGGAGGGATATGTGCTGATCCATGGCCCATGTTGGTGTCGACGTCTCCTCCAGGAGGTGGCGGTGATGGAGGTGGGGGTGGTGGTGGTGGTAGTGGGATACTTTGCATATCTCTTTGTTCATAGCTGATGTCGACGGAACTTTCATACCTGTCGGTCGCTTTGTTTGTCATTTCTTCTTTGATAAGTAGTCAGTTCAGGTAGACTTCTTCTGTCGATGTCCAACTGCACTGATGTGTCTGTTGATCTAACTATTCTAAGTTTTGCAAATCTTTTTTTGGCAGGGGGGATGCTCCTTCATGTGTCAGGTAGAGCAAGTGGATACTTCGGTTGGAAGGGTATGCCTGAAGTATTACCCAATTTCCTTCCTCTAGTCAGCGGATTACTAAATGATTATTGTCATTTACTTTGTCATCTAGTCAAATCGATATACTGAACTCACCAGCTCTTATTCTTAGGTCCTCTTCGACAATGGATTCTATTCAGGTACTCGGGTTTATCGTAGACGAAGGTCTTATCTCCTGGGGTATATCTTTTTGGAGAGCTTCTCGCTACTCTATCCACAAATATTCTTCCATGGGTGATACTTCCTCATCTATGCCTTCTTCTTGTTGGTCATGACCTGACTCTGGCAAAGGTCCTTCGTGTTCTGTCACCTCAGTGGTCATCCCTCTTTGCAGCGCTATATCCTTCTCTCTTCTCTCTTCCCTTCTTTTTAGCCTTTTCTCCCTTTCTAACCTCTGCAAATTCGACGTACCTTTGTGTGACACTATTCATTTGATTTCCTTCTTAGGTCAACTTTTCATTGCTAGTGGTGGTATTTTCTTTAGTTGACTAGAATCCTTTTTACTCTACCTCGACACATGACCAGCTACCCCCCCATAGCCTACTCGATGCTTTTAGAAAGCCCGTGTAGTTATGTTTATTTGCTTAAGAAGTAATCCCACTCCCTTTCAGCAATGAATTTTTTCCACTTCTTATGTTTGTCGGCCCAGTTAGTATTTGGTGGCGGTTCGTGTAGCGGTGGAAGAGGTTCTACGATATGGCTCACTCCCTTCTCGATTAGGAATTTTACCAAAAGGGTCGGTAAGGAGCAAAGAAACTGCTCAGTGAGGTCTATATAAAACCTTTTCTTGATGCTTTCGACTGAGACTCTTTCCTCCATGGCTTGTTCTTCGCAGAATTCATCTATGATCTTTTCAAACCACTCCAACAAGTTTGTTCATCCTCCTCGAATCAGTTTCTCCAGTAACTCTTGTTCTTTAGGTGCGTCTGGATTTCTCATCTAATAGTTTCTTCAACAATTGAAGCACTGCTTATAAAAATTTCTCATGTGTTTTAGTGAATAATTTCTCCTTCACCTGAGAAATGGTCAATCTGTTTCTTCTTGCGTAGTTCTGCAAATAATTCGCTATCTTACGCTCCCACCAATTCTTGATCTCTTGCTCTGATATCATCTGCTTATGGTCATTATATTTATATATGTAGTCCCGAAAATGGAACCAATGTTTTAATCTCATAGATCACATAGGGTTACCAATAATACACATAGAAACATATAATCATAACAAACACAAGAGATAGAATGGCAAGATAGAATAACAGTTGTATTAGTAAGTCACATGAGGGTCCATACATACATAAAACTGAACCAAGTTCTCATCTGGCTCAACATCCTATTATATATGATTACAAACAGTTACAAGTAACTACCTGTCGGTTTGGTCAACCGACACGACCTATGCGACCGACCTAATCTATGATTAGTCGGCTACTCGACTAGTCGACTCATCGACTAGCTCTTCCAACAGTGACACATTTTATACCGGTCAAGTCCACGTATAAGATTGATGCCATTGCAAAAATCTTCATGAAGGATATTTTTAGATTGCATGGATTTCCTAAGGCAATAGTTTCTAACAGGGATCCCAAGTTCACTTCCAATTTTTGAAAGGTTTTATTTGCATATTTGGGTACAAAACTGAACTTCGACACTTCCTACCATCCTCATACTGATGGTCAGATAGAGAGAGTGAATCATATACTTGAATACATGCTTCACATGTATGTGATGGACAAACCATCCAAGTGGGAGGATTATTTACACTTGGTATAATTTTCTTATAATAATGGAAAGCAAGAATCCTTGGGGATGAGTCCATATGAGCTTTGTATGTAAGAAGGTGTAGGACACCAATGACATGGGATAATCCAGTCAATAATATTGTTCTTGGTCCATATTTTCTCAAGTAAATGGAGCAAGAGGTTGCAAAGATTAGGCATAATCTAAAAGCATCCCAAGACATACAAAAAGGCTATGCAGATAAGCATAGAGATTTCAGTGTTGGGGGTTGCGAGTTTGCCGCAGGGGCTGGCTGTGGCTGATAATAAGGAGGTTGGGATGGTGGCGGCGCAAGAGCTGGTGCAGCCTGCTGGTGATAGTATGGCTGAGGTGCGACCGGGGGAGGCATATTGCCGAAACACTGAGGTGGGCATGAAGGTCCGTGGGAATGGTGCTGATGGGGCATGTGAGCATACGAGTTGGTCGCTCCGGACTGTGATGTAGCCCGCGAAAGTTCAGGTCCAGGAGTAGGACGGGTTATGGAAAAGGGCTGAGGCAGTGAAGAGAGACGGCCAATGATGCCATCGGCAGCGTGGGATGCCCTCGGGGCATCGTGATGTGAGTGATCGCCTCGAGGGGCATCTAGTATGATGGTGCAAAGGTAACCCGACTGGGCGTAAATGAGATCAAATTGCTGGGCCTTAAGGATAGCCTCTTCCTCCGACTGGGGTCGTTCGGCTGCCACATCCTTAGCG
>LPNX010392669.1:358171-383459 GCA_001517045.1 Pseudotsuga menziesii | reverse complement strand
ATTTAAATAATGCTGGAAACAAGGAACAGAAATGGCTGCAGGTCTGCAAGCGGTACAGGTGGCTGTGCAAGTGCAGGAAAAATGGAGGCAAAGAGGCTGGGTTTCGGCACGAAAACAAGGTCAAAAACTGTTCGCGGACCGCGGGTATGGGGCGGACTCGCGCGGTCGGACCGCGGGTTGGAAGGCAACAGTCGCGCGCAGATCGCGGGTTTGAAGGAAACAGGCACGGTCTAGGTCGCGGGTTTCGGGCTGACAACGGCGGTCGGAGCGCGCCTGTGTAATGAACAGGCGTGGTCGAATCGCGACTGTGGGCGGAAAAAACGTGGTCGAGGCGCAGGACAAAATGGCTGACAGCGACGGGCTGGTCGCGGGTTAGGGCCTGAAATGCGCGGTCGGGCCGCGGCTGCGGAAGGAAAAAACACGGTTTTCGGCGGCCGAAAACGACGGCTGAAAGTACAGTACGAAAAGAAAAATAACAATAAAAAGAGACAGCGGAGTCGCCAAAACTGTAGCTAGGGTTTTCACCCTAGCTTGTGCTAATGAGCACCTACTAAGGAATCTGGAATCCTTAGTAGCAGTTCAATAATGTAAACAAAAATAAAACTAAACTAAAGCAGTAAAGGTAAATAAACAATATGAAGTAAAAACAGTAAAGAAATGTGTAATAGTGATTTTATTTATGTTACCTCCAATGAGGAGGTTGGTGGAGTCCGTTGCGCTGGTCCGATGTCGGTGGCTTCGAGCTCCAAGCTGCTTCTTTTCCTTTTCCGGTGGTGGAAATGGGCCAAAAGGGTTCTCAATGGTGAAAGTAGCTTGATGGTAAGCTAGGGTTTCGAGAATAATTTCGGCAGAGGCAGGATGCTTTTGACTGTGGATGTGAAATGAGGGGTCTCCACCACTTATTTATAGTTTTTTAGTGGTGGAGTGCTGGCCCATGGTTTTGGAAACCATGTGGTTTAGGGCAGCTTGTTTAGGGTTTTTTCCTCCTTTTCCTCATTATTTTATATTTTTTCTTCCCTTTTGGGGATTTTGCTATTATTAGAGGAATTTTGGACATTTTTGGAGGAAAAAAGGGGTTTTTTGGCCTTTTAGAGGCCTTCTAGGCCTTTTGGAGGCTTTTTAGATGGTTTTATGGCCTTTTAGAGGCATTTTAGGCCTTTTGGAGGCATTTTAGTGGGATTTTCAGGGAAATATGGTAGGCAAATGGACAAATGAGCCATGTAGTGGGGTAGATGAGGTGGTTAACCATTTTTGGGTGTTAACAGGGATCATGTTTACCTCAGAGTGAGGGAAAGGAAGACTTCCTTGAAGCTTGGAAGTTGTGCCAAGTTGTCACCTAGATACTGTGGGTCATTTGAAGCTCTTAAAATAATAGGTCCAGTTGCATATAGACTTGCATTACCTGCTAGCACTAGAGAGCATAACTTTTTTCATGTCAATTTGCTTAAGAAATATGTACATGACCCTAATGATGTGATTTATTGGGATGTGATCTAGGTGGAACCTGAGGGAAGGTTCCAAACTGAGCCATTGTGCATCCTTGACAGGAAGGTCACCATGCTCCAAAATCGAGCCATAGGATGATAAAAGTGTAATGGGAACACTATAGTCCTGAGGAGGCTACTTCGAAGCTGGAGGATTCCATGTGATTGGCACCTCCATTTTTGTTCAATTTTGTAGAGCACTGAGGTGGTGCTAGTGTAGCATTTTTGTTCAATTTTTATAAAGTACTGAGGACAGTGTTGTTGTAAGGGAGAGGGGAATGTAACACCCCAGTTTTGACCCCGTGGTATTAAGATTGTACATGATGTATGTATTGTATTTGAATCATGGAAAGGAGATCAAGTCTAAGTCCCTACCATTGATTGATGTCTTGTGGATAGGTGATCAAGGTTGATACCTATGGTTTTGGTTCTATGTCAAGCATAGAGCATTTTGAATATCATCTAAATGCATAATTTAATAAAATACCATAGCTAGCTATATGACTGCAATGCAAAAGATACGGGGGAATGATTCCATAAGGGATAGTCTGGGGATTTAGTCAAACCCCCTGAACCAATAGGGTGAGACCAGGTGTCAATGGGGAAACCCATGAACCCTCAACTACCTTTTGTCCTTTGTCCTCAATCATTAATTCCTTCCAGAAGCTGGATGAGGCAGTTAACGCCTTGGGTAGAGCAAGACATGGCATTCTCATTGCTTGACTAAGAAAGCCTACAAGTATGCAATCTAGGGAAGCTGCATTCTTGATTATGCACCAGGAAATCATTTGATGCATGCCAATCCGTCCTTCCCCTCAGTCGCGGAGGGGTTTTCTTATTGTGGGAGGACACCATTCTATTATTATGTTGTTCATTCAACCATTTAGTTCATTTGCATTGTTCATTGAGCCTACTTGGATAGTCGTGTTCTATTCTATCTTGTTCATGCTGGTCATCCAATCCTGGTTGAGAAACCCATGGTATTGCTTAGTAAATGGTTAGTGGATATCACTCGATTTTATGAGAGTGTAGTCCTCTATGGTCTCCCCAGTGTTGTTGTGTAGTGTTTCATTGTTCAAAATAGTTTATTTCACTCTTCTGATTCATGGAAGGTGTTTCTGCAGTGGTTTCCTCTGTTACAGAGTGAGTAAAGCATGTTTTGTTGTGATTCCCTGTGGTTTGTTGTGTTGTGCAAACTGTTTTGGATCTGAATTGTATGCAAGACTTAGGAGTGGAAGAGACATAGAATTTTCTTGATAAACGTAGTGTGGAACCTGTTGCACCTGCAACAATTTCCCAAAATTCTAGAAAATTTTAGGACCCTCCTTTACTTTGAATTATGTTGGTTCTTTCTTGATTTCAGCCTATTGATTTTTGGCCTATGGATTTTGAAGCGTCTTCTAGCCTTTTGGTTGCTGTAAATTGAGTGGTTTTTTCTCTTTCAAAGCTTAAAAGGATCACATCTTCAATTAAGTTCATCGTCATCTTGCAAATCTTTCAAAGCCTGGTTCAATCGGGAGTTAAGTCTTTCATCTCTTTCGCCGTTGCGGGCGGTTTAATGATCTTCCTCCCCGCCGTTGCGGGTGGTTTGATGATCTTCCTCCCCGCCGTTGCGGCCCGTTTCCGAGTCTTGGACTTTCATTTTCGTCCCGACCGTTTCGGGAGGTTTTGGAATATTCCGACCGTTGCGCGTGATTGTTTGACTCTCCTCCATTGCGGATGGGTTTTGGTTCTTCATCGGAGGAATGTGAAGTCTTCCTCGTCCGTCGTTGCGGACGGTGTGTTGCTTTTCCCTCCCGACATTGCGGAGGGGTTCGAACTCTTGATCATCTGATCAAGGTGTCTGCCGACGCCCGACGACGGTGATTCAAACATTTATTTAGCCGTTGCGGGTGAGTGAGTACAGGGGGTTGTCCGCCGTTGCGGAGGAAATGGAGTTCTGGCCACCCGACCCGGTTTTAGTTCGCGCTCGATGAATTTTTTTTTTTCCCGCCCGATTTGACTCGTCGCACGTGTGGCAAATTGTTCAATATATACGGGGTGACAAATGGGGTTTTGTATTGTTTTCGAGTGCTGTCGCGGTAAGTTTAGCTATCATTTTAGGAGCGCGTGAGGATCTAGCTGTTGGTGTACCAGTGTCCAAGTGGTAGAAGGAGAAGTCTAACCGTCATCAGCTCACTCGTTTGTTGGATTTCCAGGTAGGATCTTTACCACCTAACATCATGTTTTACAAGGTTTCGATTAAGGGATTTATGTTGTGGTATGGGTATTACTAGGATTAGGCCCCCATAGTTCCTTTTCGCTCGCACGAGGAATTTTCTCTCCCGCAAATAGAGTTGTCATAATCGTCTCCCTGGTGGTTTGCGCCCGTTTTCTTCTTTTTAGGGTTTCCAGTTGGATAGCTGTTTGCGGGGGGAGTTTTTCTTTTTAGAACTCGCGTTTTATTTTGTCGCGGCCGTTTCAGTCTCGCCCTGAGCAGTAGAGGAAGGCCAGGTGCAGGCGGCCGTCATGCCGCCTGCACCTGGTTTGTTTCCTTATGATGATGATATCTATCGGTATTTTCGAAGGGGTTTTTCTTTGCCGAAGCTTTGATGGTGAATGCTCATCTGGTTAGTTTCCCTAATGAGTTTGCCCTTTTTTTTTCGAGCCATAACCTCCGCTCGCGCCGCGCAGTTCGTCATTGTCGGCTACCTTGAAACCCTAGGGCCGTGCCACTGATTAGTATTTGAGTTCGGAGGGTAGCATGAGTAGGGGTGCTGGCAGGAGCCCCCTGTGCGAAAAGTTGTTTTGGATTCCCACGGTTTATAGTCGCATCAATGTAAATACCATGTCTATGAGCAACATAGGCTTTCGCCGTTTTTGTGTTATCCTTACTAAAACCATGTCTGAGTTCGGATATTTATAGTCGCACCTTGCGTTTAAAATTTATGCATTTGCATTGCATATCGTTTCTTTGGTAAAAAATGGCATACTGGGAGATGATGTAAGTTTGATGATAGACCGGTTGATGAATAAGTCCGGTTTTAGTATTAATGGCTCATTATACTACAGTAATAGTCTGAGTTTTACTGATAGTTTCAGATAGTCAAGATAGAGATTGGTTGTGCATACATGTGGGTTGCTTTCTTACTTACACATTAACATAGGATAATAGCCCATTGCAAGATATTGCATGACTGGTTCAATCCTTCAGCCTGAAGGGCTTAGGTCTGAATATCATTATAGTCATGATACACTTGAGAAAGAATAACTGCTGCACTATGTTCACAAATTTGAATTGTTTAATATCATGATGTTTACATTGCAGGAAGAATTTACAATGTCCAAGAGACAGAAGAAGAAGGCCCCAGCAGTGGAGGAGGTGCCAGCAGCAGAAGTAGAAACAAAAACTGAGTACATCTATGAGGACACCCAATGTGTCATGGGGGTTGAGCCTGAATACAAATGGGGAGATATATACAGGATGATTTCCCGCAGGGAAGTCCCAGATACGGGTCTTGAGGAAGCACCCATCTACGCAAACATAGAAAAATCAGCTATTATGAAGGTTTCCACCAGGCCAGAGCTGTTTCCATGCCCGGAGGTGATGAGATGGGTTATACCAAATACCAACCACAACTCAATGCTTATGTGTAATGTCGAGGGCCAGGGTTATGCCGCCTTTAGCCCTGGGTATGTGGCCTTAGCTTACCACCTGTCGAAGCCTCAGCTCTTCCTGACAAATGAATGGCTGGACAACCTTAGGATAGATTTTGTAGAAACCATGAAGAGGATGCTCTTGCCAGGGAAGCTATACCGACATAGAGCAACTGAAGAATATGACACAGCCAGTCTCAGACCTACTTACAGATTCATATCTCTAATGTTGAATAGGATCTTCGGGAGAGCAAATGGCAGACTATTCAAATTCGAGTGGATACCCCTGATGTTCTATGTGGCCACGGAAGGCACGATCTTCAACTGGGAAAGTATAGTATCAAGCAGTCTCTCCTCTTGTGTGGCTGCATCTTTGGAAGGAGAAGCCAGGAAGAGATCTGAGTTTTATATGAGCTCGATCCTGATAGATTGCATACTTTGTCATCGGCCTTTCTCAGGCCTCCAGTGTGTATGGGATAGAGACAGAATGCCTGTATATGCGGCCTACAAACCTCTAGGGGATCATCTATATCACAGTCACTACAGAGAGGTCTGTGAGCAGTTCCTCATGCCATTATACGCACTCATCTTCCGAAAAGAATGTGATTGCATGTCAGAAGATGCTATGCATGTCATTGATGAATATGGAGATTACTTTTTGACCGAAAATGGTATGTATATCAGGATGTTTGGAGGCTCAAAGACCCCTTTTTTGCTGCCCAAATATGCTACAGATTATATAATCCACAAGGAGGCAGTCAGACAAGTATACATTGATGGAGTTGGTCACTTCTTGTTCCAGTACAAGAAGACTGCCTATTCCCCCCTTCCATTTAAACTGGGAAATTATAAATTCACAAATGTAAAACAAGTGCCCGAGTTCATAGAAGAACTAGGGAAGTTCCGCTTTGGAGAAATGACTTTTCAAAGGAATGATACTCATGGCAGAGTAGCGGAACACTGCAAGAAACACAGGGTAACCTACGAATACAGCCATTATTTTGATAGCGATGAATCAGTTTACAGAATGGCCCCAAATATGACAGAGCTCTGCAAGAGATTCAAACCTAAGCACTCCACCAAGGGTGGAAAAGGATCTGAGCAAGAGAAGGCTGAGCAAGCTAAGGCTGAAGAAGCAGCCAGAACAGTAAGAGAAGAGGCTCAGAGGTTGGAAGAGGAGGCTGCAGAATGGCTGGGAAAAGGAGAAGAAGAAAAGAGGAAAGCTGCCCTGGAAGCAGCTGAACTGGTAAAATAAGCAGCCAGAGAAAAGGAAGGAGCTGCTAGGCAAGCAGCCGAAGAGACCCAGAGAAAGTTGAACGAAGAGCTTCAGAGGCAAGAGACTGAAAAGATAGAAGGAACACAACAGCAGGCTTATGAAACACAAGCAGGGTAGAGCCAAGGAGAGGAAAACCCTGAGGTGCAGATCCTTCAAGTGCCCGCCACCATTACTCCTTCAACCTCTACGCTTCAGTTAGTACCTTTCGTGCAGAAAAGGGGGGAGGAAGTCCCTGAATTTACCACGGTATATTATGATAGGGCTACCAAAAGAATCATGAGGAGAACAGAGAAAAAGATAGAAGCAGAAGGAATGACTAGCAAGATGATATCAGATAAAGCTGTGATGGTAGGGACAGACGTAGATCCGAGGTTTACCATAAGTGCCGGGAAGGAAGCCATACATGCTTCGGAAGATAACATAGATCGAATGATGAATGAAATAGAATCTACCAAGAAAACTTCCTCTCAGCTGAAGGACACCCTGAGAAAGGAAAGAGAAGAGAGCAATAAACTCAAAAGAAAATATGATCATGTGCTCAGAGAAATGGAGGCTACAAAGAGTGAAATCTACACCATCCAGGGAGCAGCACATGCACAGGAAACAACACAAGAAGCCCTAGAAAGAGCACAGCAAGAAATTCTAGACTTGAAGAATGAAAAAGAACAGATGAGTGCGAAGATAGAAGACCTAGAAGAGCAGCAGGCTATTATATACGAGTCCAATACTGCATGTGTTAAAGAACTAAAAGAGCAACTAGAAGTAGCTAAACAATAGCAGGTTGATCTGCAGCCGATCAAAGAACACATCCAGGCCTAGAAAGCTAAGGTGCTGCACCTGAAAACGGTTCTAGAAGAAGAAAGATGCCAGATTCTCCAGGTTGATAGCCGATTAGAAGAAATCTTGTAGACTACTTCTTACTTTGTTGATAGGTCACAAGATATCCTGGAAGTATTGCCCACCAGGATGGCAAGGGTAGAGAAAGGTGAAGAAGTCCCAGCAGGACTGTCAGACAAGAATAGACAAACCCTTCAGTGAGATTATGACTTGATGGAGTTCTCTATCACTACTACAGAGGACTTCAAGAAAACCGTCCAAAAAACAAAAGGACTGTGCACCGAATTTTTCGGGAGAGCCTTAGTCATTTACAACCGGTGTCAAGCAGAAGCTGAGCAAAGGATACCCGAGTTCCCAGATCATGACTCATTTATAGAAATGTTGCAGAAAAGACAACAAGAGGAAGAGGCCAAAGTACAATGCATCAAAGCCATTGATGAACAAACCCTGAAGATTGAAATAGGCCATATAGCCATTTGTTTGCAGCTCCTAGAAGAATAGGTGAGACTAAATGCAACCAGGTTCGAGGCCATCAAGAAAAAGGCTGAAAAGTTTGAGCTTAATATCCAATTCTTGGAGCCCAACTCTTTTGAAGATCTCGCCAGGGAAGCTGTAGCGTGGAAGAAATTTCTAGAGAGTCAAGCGGGACCCTCTTAGTGAAAAGTCGGTCATTGTAATGTTGTAAAATATTTGTAAAAGTTTTGGGAAAAGGGGAAGCGTTAGGAAGACCAAGGGTTGGGATGCCCAAAGGTCCCTTTGGGTAGCCCAACCATTTCTTGCATTTTGTATAAAAGTAGGAGACATAGATAATGAAAGGGCTTTTTCCCAGTAATACTGGAGGACCTATTGTAAGAAGAACTACTTCCTTTTGCAATAAAGATTTTAGTTTTCCTGTTGGAGAAAGATATGTGAAGTTTCCAAATGCTAACAAATGGATGGCGGAAAGATGAACTACTTTATTTTTCAGCTTGTGTCCACAATTCATGAGATCGTTCTAACTTCATGACCTATGTCTTGTTAAATGGTTTCTGATTCATTGTGTGGAAAGTTCACTCAGAGTAATGCTTGTGGCTCATATAATAGTTAGCTATCTGAATGTTAGAATATTTTCTTGTTCATGTGTTGTAAACGTAAATATCAGCCATCTGTAATTTGGTTTATTATACATGGAGATAATGCATTACTCATTAATAATCATTTTCTAGCTCCCCGGGGATAGGTAGTTAGGTGTTTAGATAGTTAGTTGTTTTACTTCATAATTGCATATGTGGTTGGATGTTCGAGAACCTAAGACGAGAGGTAAGAACCTGCGCAGCACATTGTGTCGTTCCTTACATTTTTATCACCCTGCATGTTTAAGATAGGCATGTGCATTGCATATATTAAGTCAAAATACAAATTCCGGTGGACCGGGCCGCAACCGGTAAACCCTCATAGTTACTTTGACCTACGGTAGCCGGACCGTAAACCGGACGGATTCCCTATTCCAAACAGTCAACGGGCTAGTTGGGAACGTTGATTGGGGAGAATCCCTTTCTGTTGTCGCCTGCGAATTTCCAGGCCTCAATAGTTTTTGGTGCTAGAAGGAGGGCAGCTAGTAAAAGGCTGACTGTGGAATTTGATTTTCCTGAGACTATCCTACCAGCAGATGTTTAAAGTTTAATCTAATTCAGGTTTGAAGTTTCCGGTTCTACCCTTGAAGCCCTGTTTCTCCTAGTGTTACTTGCTTACTTTTTCTCATGGCTGGTAATCAACCTAACCCTTTGCCAGCATGGAGAGCTAGGTCACCTCTAAACTTAACTCCTCCTTTGCATGACCTACCTCAAGCCTTTGACAAGATTTTGCCCAAGTTTGACCCTGCAGATAACATTGTTGTAGATGATCACCTTCAAAGCTTTTACCTGGCGTTAGAGGGGCTAAGGGCTGGAGAGTATGAAGATATGGTGTGTAGAATTTTTCCTCATACTCTAAAAGGAGCAGCAGCATCCTGGTACTTTGGACTACCTGCAAACTCCATTCCTAATTGGGACATTTTTGAAAGGATTTTCAGGAGGAAGTATACCGCTCAGAAGACGCATGCCTCATTGATAAAAGGTCTGGTTTCGTTAAGAAAAGAAAAGAACGAAAAGGTACATAGTTTCACTCAGAGATTCTCGTTGTACTTAAATTTTTTTTTTGCTATTGACAGAACTTCAGACAAAGTTCTAATTGAGTATTATACCTCAGCCCTAGGCCTTGAGTTGGCCATGTTTGCCAAGATTAAAGTCAAGACTACGCTGGCAGAAAACTATCAAGAGGCTGAGAGAGTTGAGGCTGAAAGTGAGAGTATAGAGGATTATCCTGACTTACTTGAAGAAAAGACCACTGTAAAAAGAATCTCATTGCTGTCCAAATCAAGAGAAGGCCAACCACATGATTATCATGAGATGATGAAGGTGCTTCAGAAGCTGTCCAACCGAGTTGTAGAATTGGAACAAGAAAGGGATACTCAAAAAACCAATAATCCTCCCTATCCCAGAAAAGAGGATGACAACCAATGGCAAGTCCCCCCTCCCAATTTGGCATCAATTAACATAACAGAGGTAGGAGGGGATGATTTTTGTACCTTTCACCAACTACCCCACTCTGAGAAGAAATGTCCTCAATGGATACATTCAATGACATGGGTGATGAATAAGTTGTTGGACCCAGAGTTGACTAGAGACAGTAGCAAGGAGGTAAAAGAGAAACAGACCATAGAAAAGACAGAGGATGATACTATGTTCTCATGGAATGGAGTTTCACTGTTTAACACTGAAGAAAATGCTCTCAAATCTCAGCATACATGTAAAACCACAGAAGATAAGTACTTAGCAAACAATGACCACGCTAAACTCTCAAAAGTTCAAGAGTTGCAGGGAAGAAGCGAGAGGCAGGCTAATGTAAAGGCCAGAAATGACATACCTCAAGACACCACTTGCAAACAGGAAATAGAGCCACGCATTAAACCTGCCAAATAATTGGAAGATGATGAGGAGGGAAGAACTGGCAAACTTAAAGAGGAGCTGCCCACAAAGAACCAACCTGTGGAAGAAAAGATTGAATTGATTAAGACAAAGAAAACCAGCGCTCCACCTTTCCTTATGACCCTTGAAATCCTTAATCATAAGGTGCATAATTGTTTGGTGGATTCGGGATCTTCTATGAATGTTATGCCTCTGGTAGTTTGCAAAAAACTCAAGGGTCAGATAAAACCTACTTTTTGGGATGTCACGCAACTTGACAAAACCAGTGTCAAAGTAGTAGGAGAAATGGAGAATGTGATGATTCAATTGTCTGCAAATAAAAATATATGCCACTACATTGACATCATAGTAGCAGACATTCCTGATGGTTATGGGATGATCTTGAACCGAGACTGGACATCAAGACTAAATGGATACTTTCCTTCAGATTGGTCTCATTTGTGGCTACCCCAGAAGGGCAGCCCAAACCTGATTAAGATTCTAAGAGAACCTTTTATGAAAAACAATGTCACTGAGCTAAGGGAGGAAAATGAAACTGCTGATTCTGTTTTGGGGAACTATCTTACTGAGCTTAAGCTAGAACATCATTTCTCAAAAAGGGCCAGTCCTATGAAGGACATTCAACCTGGGCTCCTTCAACTCTCTCAGGCTGAAAGAAATGATTGCAGAATTTTAGATATGGGTTCCATCTCAATAACTGCACTGCTGGACCATGGTTAGACAATTCAGGTCTGAAATCTAGCTCATTCCTAGTTCTTTAGATTTGAAATTTTTAGGAATGGGCGATTTTTTGTTTTGATGTTTTCTTATGTACATAAATAAATTGTTTTGTTGCTGATAATATTTTCTGATTTCAAGGCTTTAATGTTCTCTTTCTTTAATTGCTTGTTATGCTGCTATTTTCTTACAGTTTTGCTAGTTTTCTTTCATTTTGAATAAGAGGCAAACTTTTGGATGCAATGGAAACGTTAGGGTTCTGTATTAACTAAAATCCTGAGCAAAAAGACTGTGCTTAAGGTATAGAATGTCTTCTAGTAGTTGTATTCCTAATTGGCAGTGCCTTCGTTTGAAGTCTTACTTAATCCCTATAAATAACTCAGAAGTGAAAAGGTCTGAAATACTATTTGGGGGCTCCATCCACTTCACACTTTAAATACCCCATGGTAGTCCTAGTAAAAGACACACGGAAAGGAAGAAGAGTGAAACAGTTTACCATATATAGATGATCCCATGCCATAAATTAAAGGAGCTAAAAGCTCTTAAGAGTCAATACTCCTGAAAGAAGAAAGACATATCAAAGCAAAGCTCGAAAAGTATTAATCTCAAAACATGAAGTACCAAATGGCCACAAGATCCTCTCCGTTTGTGAATTGAAGTATGAAATATATCATTCACACAAAAGGGCACTATGGGATAGAGGATCCTGAATTAAAATTCAGTAAGAAAATCCTACAGGAGGACTCATATCAAATGAACTAAAGTTCTAAAGGCACAAAAGTGCAAATAGGCATGGGAATGAGGAACAAAAGGGTAATACTGTTCACTGTCTGTCACAATCCTATGGTGTTGAAACTGTAACCACCAAAGGGAAAGCAAAATAAACCTCATTCTTTCAGCCTCAAGAGAGTTATTCAGACCGAAACACTACTGATGTTACCTTTTCCCAAGAAAATGGGCTTCTTATAAGTAATTTGATGCATCATCCGGTTGGCTTAGGAATGCAGACAGCTAGAAGATTTCAGTGTTATTCATACAGTCTTAAGCTTAGAAAGAAAAGTTAATTCAGAGATCTGGAGTTCACCAGGTAGTCGCCAATTGTTGCACCTGCAACAATTTCCCAAAATTCTAAAAAATTTTAGGACCCTCCTTTACTTTGAATTATGTTGGTTCTTTCTTGATTTCAGCCTATTGATTTTTGGCTTATGGATTTTGAAGCGTCTTCTAGCCTTTTGGTTGCTATAAATTGAGTGGTTTTTTCTCTTTCAAAGCTTAAAAGGATCACATATTCAATTAAGTTCATCGTCATCTTGCAAATATTTCAAAGCCTGGTTCAATCGGGAGTTAAGTCTTTCATCTCTTTCACCATTGCGGGCGGTTTAATGATCTTCCTCCCCGCCGTTGCGGGTGGTTTGATGATCTTCCTCACCGCCGTTGCGGCCCATTTTCGAGTCTTGGACTTTTGTTTTTGTCCCGACCGTTTCGGGAGGTTTTGGAATCTTCCGACCGTTGCACGTGATTTTTTGATTCTCCTCCGTTGCGGACGGGTTTTGGTTCTTCATCGGAGGAATGTGAAGTCTTCCTCGTCCGCCGTTGCGGACGGTGTGTTGCTTTTCCCTCCTGACGTTGCGAAGGGGTTCGAACTCTTGATCATCCGATCAAGGTGTCCGCCAACGCCCAACGACGGTGATTCAAACGTTTATTTAGCCGTTGCGGGCAAGTGAGTACAGGGGGTTGTCCACCATTGCGGAGGAAATGGAGTTCTGGCCACCCGACCCGGTTTTAGTTCGCGCCCGATGAATTTTTTTTTTCCCACCCGATTTGACTCGTCGCACGTGTGGCAAATTGTTCAATATATACGGGGTGACAAACGGGGTTTTGTATTGTTTTCGAGCACTGTCGCGGTAAGTTGAGCTATCGTTTTAGGAGCACATGAGGATCTAGCTGTTGGTGTACCAGTGTCCAAGTGGCAGAAGGAGAAGTCTAACCGTCATCAGCTCACTCGTTTGTTGGATTTCCAGGTAGGATCTTTACCACCTAACATCGTGTTTTACAAGGTTTCGATTAAGGGATTTATGTTGTGGTATGGGTATTACTAGGATTAGGCCCCCATAGTGCCTTTTCGCTCACACGAGGAATTTTCTCTCCCGAAGCTAGAGTTGTCATAATCGTCTCCCTTGTGGTTTGCGCCCGTTTTCTTCTTTTTAGGGTTTTCGGTTGGATAGCTGTTTGCGGGGGGAGTTTTTCTTTTTAGAACCCGCGTTTTATTTTGTCGCGGTCGTTTCAGTCTCACCCTGAGCAGTAGAGGAAGGCCAGGTGCAGGCGGCCGTCATGCCGCCGGCACATGGTTTGTTTCCTTATGATGATGATATCCGTTGGTATTTTCGAAGGGGTTTTTCTTTGCCGAAGCTTTGATGGTGAATGCTTATCTGGTTAGTTTCCCTAATGAGTTTGCCCTTTTTTTTTTGAGCCATAACCTCCGCCCGCGTCGCGCAGTTCATCATTGTCGGCTACCTTGAAACCCTAGGGCCGTGCCGCTGATTAGTATTTGAGTTCGGAGGGTAGCATGAGTAGGGGTGCTGGCGGGAGCCCCCTGTGTGAAAAGTTGTTTTGGATTCCCACGATTTATAGTTGCATCGATGTAAATACCATGTCTGCGAGCAACATAGGATTTCGCTGTTTTTTGTGTTATCCTTACTAAAACCATGTTTGAGTTCAGAGATTTATAGCCACACCTTGCGTTTAAAATTTATGCATTTGCATTGCATATCGTTTCTTTGGTAAAAAATGGCATACTGGGAGATGATGTAAGTTTGATGATAGACCGGTTGATGAATAAGTCCAGTTTTAGTATTAATGGCTCATTATATTGCAGTAATAGTCTGAGTTTTACTGATAGTTTCAGATAGTCAAGATATACATTGGTTGTGCATACATGTGGGTTTCTTTCTTACTTACACATTAACATAGGATAATAGCCCATTGCAAGATATTGCATGACTGGTTCAATCCTTCAGCCTGAAGGGCTTAGGTTTGAATATCATTATAGTCATGATACACTTGAGAAAGAATAACTGCTGCACTATGTTCACAAATTTGAATTGTTTAATATCATGATGTTTACATTGCAGGAAGAATTTACAATGTCCAAGAGACAGAAGAAGAAGGCCCCAGCAGTGGAGGAGGTGCCAGCAGCAGAAGTAGAAACAAAAACTGAGTACATCTATGAGGACACCCAATGTGTCACGGGGGTTGAGCCTGAATACAAATGGGGAGATATATACAGGATGATTTCCCGTAGGGAAGTCCCAGATACGGGTCTTGAGGAAGCACCCATCTACGCAAACATAGAAAAATCAGCTATTATGAAGGTTGCCACCAGGCCAGAGCTGTTTCCATGCCCGGAGGTGATGAGATGGGTTATACCAAATACCAACCACAACTCAATGCTTATGTGTAATGTCGAGGGCTAGGGTTATGCCGCCTTTAGCCCTGGGTATGTGGCCTTAGCTCACCACCTGCCGGAGCCTCAGCTCTTCTTGACAAATGAATGGATGGACAACCTTAGGATGGATTTTGTAGAAACCATGAAGAGGATGCTCTTGCCAGGGATGCTATACCGACATAGAGCAACTGAAGAATATGACACAGCCAGTCTCAGACCTACTTACAGATTCATAGCTCTAATGTTGAATAGGATCTTCGGGAGAGCAAATGGCAGACTATTCAAATTCGAGTGGATACCCCTGATGTTCTATGTGGCCATAGAAGGCACGATCTTCAACTGGGCAAGTATAGTATCAAGCAGTCTCTCCTCTTGTGTGGCTGCAGCTTTGGAAGGAGAAGCCAGGAAGAGATCTGAGTTTTATATGAGCTCGATCCTGATAGATTGCATACTTTGTCATCGTCCTTTCCCAGGCCTCCAGTGTGTATGGGATAGAGACAGAATGCCTGTATATGCGGCCTACAAACCTCTAGGGGCTCATCTATCTCACAGTCACTATAGAGAGGTCTGTGAGCAGTTCCTCATGCCATTATACGCACTCATCTTCCGAAAATAATGCGATTGCATGTCAGAAGACGCTATGCAGGTCATTGATGAATATGGAGATTACTTTCTGACTGAAAATGGTATGTATATCAGGATGTTTGAAGGGTCAAAGACCCCTTTTTTGCTGCCCAAATATGCTACAGATTATATAATCCACAAGGAGGCAGTCAGACAAGTATACATTGATGGAGTTGGTCACTTCTTGTTCCAGTACAAGAAGATTGCCTATCCCCCCCTTCCATTTAAACTAGGAAATTATAAATTCACAAATGTAAAAAAAGCGCCCGAGTTCATAGAAGAACTAGGGAAGTTCCGCTTTGGCGAAATGAATTTTCGAAGGAATGATACTCATGGCAGAGTAGCAGAACACTGCAAGAAACACAAGGTGACCTACGAATACAGCCATTATTTCGATAGCGATGAATCGGTTTACAGAATGGCCCCAAATATGACAGAGCTCCGCAAGAGATTCAAACCTAAGCACTCCACCACGGGTGGAAAAGGATTTGAGCAAAAGAAGGCTGAGCAAGCTAAGGCTGAAGAAGCATCCAGAACAATAAGAGAAGAGGCTCAGAGGTTGGAAGAGGAGGCTGCAGAATGGCTGCAAAAAGGAGAAGAAGAAAAGAGGAAAGCTGCCCTGGAAGCCGCTGAACTGGAAAAAGAAGCAGCCAGAGAAAAGGAAGGAGCTGCTAGGCAAGCAGCCGAAGAGACCCAGAGAAAGTTGAACGAAGAGCTTCAGAGGCAAGAGACTGAAAAGATAGAAGGAACACAACAGCAGGCTTCTGAAACACAAGCAGGGCAGAGCCAAGGAGAGGAAAACCCTGAGGTGCAGATCCTTCAAGTGCCCGCCACCATTACTTCTTCAACCTCTACGCTTCAGTTAGTACCTTTCATGCAGAAAAGGAGGGAGGAAGTCCCTGACTTTACCACGGTATATTATGACAGGGCTACCAAAAGAATCATGAGGAGAACAGAGAAAAAGATAGAAGCAGAAGGAATGACTAGCAATATGATATCAGATAAAGCTGTGATGGTAGGGACAGACGTAGATCCGAGGTTTACCATAAGTGCCGGGAAGGCAGCCATACATGCTTCGGTAGATAACATAGATCGAATGATGAATGAAATAGAATCTACCAAGAAAACTTCCTCTCAGCTGAAGGACACCCTGAGAAAGGAAAGAGAAGAGAGCAATAAACTCAAAAGAAAATATGATCATGTGCTCAGAGAAATGGAGGCTACAAAGAGTGAAATCTACACCATCCAGGGAGTAGCACATGCACAGGAAACAACACAAGAAGCCCTGGAAAGAGCACAGCAAGAAATTCTAGACTTGAAGAATGAAAAAGAACAGATGAGGGTGAAGATAGAAGACCTAGAAGAGCAGCAGGCTATTATATATGAGTCCAATACTGCATGTGTTAAAGAACTAAAGGAGCAACTAGAAGTAGCTAAACAACAGCAGGTTGATCTGCAGCCAATCAAAGAACACATCCAGGCCTAGAAAGCTAAGGTGTTGCACCTGCAAACGGTTCTAGAAGAAGAAAGATGCCAGATTCATCAGGTTGATAGCCGATTAGAAGAAATCCTGGAGACTGCTTCTTACTTTGTTGATAGGTCACAAGATATCCTTGAAGTATTGACCACCAGGATGGCAAGGGTAGAGAAAGGTGAAGAAGTCCCAGCAGGACTGTCAGACAAGAATAGACAAACCCTTCAGCGAGATTATGACTTGATGGAGTTCGCTATCACTACTACAGAGGACTTCAAGAAAACCACTAGAAAACAAAAGGACTGTGCACCGAATTTTTCAGGAGAGCCTTAGTCATTTACAACCGGTGTCAAGCAGAAGCTGAGCAAAGGCTACCCGATTTCCCAGATCATGACTCATTTATAGAAATGTTGCAGAAAAGACAACAAGAGGAAGAGGCCAAAGTACAATGCATCAAAGCCATTGATGAACAAACCCTGAAGATTGAAATAGGCCATACAACGGTTTGTTTGCAGCTCCTAGAAGAACAGGTGAGACTAAATGCAACCAGGGTCGAGGCCATCAAGAAAAAGGCTGAAAAGTTTGAGCTTAATATCCAATTCTTGGAGCCCAACTCTTTTGAAGATCTCGCCAAAGAAGTTGTAGCGTGGAAGAAATTTCTAGAGAGTCAAGCAGGACCCTCTTAGTGAAAAGTCGGTCATTGTAATGTTGTAAAATATTTGTAAAAGTTTTGGGAAAAGGGGAAGCGTTAGGAAGACCAAGGGTTGGGATGCCCAAAGGTCCCTTTGGGCAGCCCAACCATTTCTTGAATTTTGTATAAAAGTAGGAGACATAGATAATGAAAGGGATTTTTCCCAGTAATACTGGAGGACCTATTGTAAGAAGAACTACTTCCTTTTGCAATAAAGATTTTAGTTTGCCTATTGGAGAAAGATATGTGAAGTTTCCAAATGCTAACAAATGGATGGCGGAAATATGAACTACTTTATTTTTCAGCTTGTGTCCACAATTCGTGAGATCGTTCTAACTTCATGACCTATGTCTTGTTAAATGGTTCCTGATTCATTGTGTGGAAAGTTCACTCAGAGTAATGCTTGTGGCTCATATAACAGTTAGCTATCTGATTGTTAGAATATTTTCTTGTTCATGTGTTGTAAACGTAAATATCAGCTATCTGTAATTTGGTTTATTATACATGGAGATAATGCATTACTCATTAATAATCATTTTCTAGCTCCCCGGGGATAGGTAGTTAGGTGTTTAGATAGTTAGTTGTTTTACTTCATAATTGCATATGTGGTTGGATGTTCGAGAACCTAAGACGAGAGGTAAGAACCTGCGCAGCACATTGTGTCGTTCCTTACATTTTTATCACCCTGCATGTTTAAGATAGGCATGTGCATTGCATATATTAAGTCAAAATACAAATTCCGCTGGACCGGGCCGCAATCGGTAAACCCTCGTAGTTACTTTGACCTACGGTAGCCGGACCGTAAACCGGACGAATTCCCTATTCCAAACAGTCAACGGGCTAGTTGGGAACGTTGATTGGGGAGAATCCCTTTCTGTTGTTGCCTACGAATTTCCAGGCCTCAACAGAACCTCACAATAAGATAAGAGTGGCCGGTGAATCTTATCTGCACATCTTGAAGAGCATTGGAAGGGAAGGTGTATCCTGAGGGACTATGGAGCAAAGAAGGGGACACTTCCTTGTGTTGGGTGTGTAGGAAATGTGGATGCAAGGCTAAATAGATCGTGTGAAGGTGTCCTTAGCTATGTGGATGAGATCACTAGCTTAGCAGTTCTTATTATCCACTTCCTTAGCATCATGTGAAACCCAAAGAAGATTGGCTTGGCTGATAGCCTGTGAAACCCAATTGTATATTGGCTTGGATTGGTAGCCTGTGAAACCCAGTTGGATCTTGGCTTGGTTGAGCATCCTGTGAAACCCAACTGGTAGTTGGCTTGGTTTTGTCTTGTTGTTTTTTGGGCCATGTGTGTAACCCTTGGTTGGACAGCTTCTAAAACCCAACTGTGAAAGATGGCTTGGTTGAGTATCCTGTGAAACCCATATGTTGGCTTGACTATGTACATTCTATGAAACCCAACTATTTTTTGGCTTGGCTGTGTAGCTTGTGAAACCTAGCAGTATTTTGGCTTGTTTCCTGGACAGTCTGATAAACCCAACAGTGAGAGATGGCTTGGTTGTGTAGCCTCTGAAACCCATATGTTGGAATGACTGTGTGTTATGAGATCTGGCTATGTGTAAGTCTGTTGTTCCCTAGTTCCTTGGGGAAATCATGCCCAGCTCAGGGGTGGTAGTGGTGTTGAGAGATTAATGAACACACTGGCCTATGGTTTGCTGGAATGTTGCAACGACATAGCTAGTTGCGGGACAGCTTAATCATCAAGATAAGTATCTATGTTATATGTGTTTATTCCATGTATTTTCTTATAAGTTATTATGATCATGTTGAATGCTTATTGATGGTTAAGTAGAAGTTACTTCTATTATGTTTTCCTACATTTTTACATTTTAGTTATGTACATGCCTTATGTTTTTGCAATGAATTTGCCTACGTTCATGGAGGATAGAATCCTATTACAAAGTCAAGAGGCAACTGACTTAGTGTTTCTGTCCCTTGAAATCCACCTAAGGGAGGTGGAAGGCAGAAACCAGAAAAGGGAAAGTTGAACAGGGCAGAGTTGCTTTGTTTCCACACCCCAGGATCCACCTGCGGAAGGTAGAAAGTGTGTTTTCTGATTTCCAAAGTCTGAGGTCGAAAAGCAGAAGTTGGAAGCATGGGAAAGTTCTAAGGAAAAAGTTAAATTTCTAATTTCGAAGTTCGAGGTCGGAAAGCAGAAGTTAGAAGTGCATAAAATTTCTAATTTTGAAATTTAAGTTTTTCAATTTCTGAGTTTTGAGGTAGGAAAGGTGAAAAGTTGAAGTCAGAAGGCAGAAAGTGGATAAAGGACTCTGCCATTTTCTATGTTTCTGACTTTCGAGTTATGAGGTCGGAAAGGTGGAAGGCAGAAGAGTCATTAAGTATTTCTATCAAATTTTATGTTTAGGATTTCTGATTTCCAAGGTCAAAAGGATGAAAAGCGGAAGTGCAAAAGGCAGAAGGTGGAAGTGTGGAAGGCGGAAGGTGGAAGAGTGTTTAAATGTTTCTGTCATACATTATTTTTCCAATTTTTTATTTCTGAGTTCGGAAGGGCGAAAAGAGTAATTGGGGAATGTGGATTTTGAAAAGGACATGTTCAGTGTGGAAAAGGTTTTTATGGTCACAGAAGGGATCAGTCAAGGGAGGAACGACTGTTACAGTGGTTTCTAAGCCCGATAATGAAGATTGAACTGTGTGTTAACATCCATGCCCTATGTTTCAAAGAATAACAAGGGTTCTTGAAGTAAAAATTTTAATATATCTGCATTATTTGGTATGGGGACGTTCCAACATGTGTTAGGATAGGATTTGACCCCAAAACTCCCTTAGGTGGACCAATCAGCTCCCAAACCATCCCAAACAGTCATGAATGCTAGTGTGAACATGGATGGAGCATGTTTGATCATAAATGAGGGTAGGTGTTAACACCCAAAAATGGTTAACTACCTCATCTACCCCATTACATGGCTCATTTTGTCCACTTTCCTACCATATCTCCATCAAAAACCCATAAAACCATCTAAAAGGTCACCAAAAAGCTTAAAATGCCTCCAAAAGGCTATAAAATCCTTTTTTCCTCCAAAAATATCCAAAAAGGAATAAAAATGTAAAATAATGAGGAAAAAGAGGAAACCCTAAACAGCTAAAACCCTAAAAAGCTGACCTAAACCACATGGTTTTATAAATAAGTGATGGAGACCCATTATTCCATATCCATTATCATAAGCATCCTCCCTCTGCCGAAATTATCCTTGAAAGCCTAGCTTACCATTAAGCTATTTTCTCCATTGAGAACTCTTTTTGGCCCATTTTCCACCACCGGAGAAAGGGAAGAGGCAGCTTGGAGCTCGAAGCCACCGACATCGGACCAGCGCAACGGACTTCACCAACCTCCACACCGGAGGTAACATCAATACAAATCATTATTTATTATTTACTATTTTTTGCTTCATGTTATTCACTTTTCACCGTATTGTTTCATGTTATTTTCTTTTTACTGTTCTAGCTTCAAGAACGTATTTAGATTAGTTTTCGCTTCAGTTTATCGTTATTTAATTCATATATCATTGAACTGCTACTAAGGAATCCATATCCTTTGGCTCCGCTGTCTTTTTTAGTTTATTTTTCCGTACTGTACTTTCGGCTGTCGTTTTCGGCCGCCGGAAACCGCACTTTTTTCTTCTGCAGTCGCGGCCCGACCGCGCATTTCCGGCCCTAACCCGCGACCAGCCCGCCGCTATCGGCTTTTTTCCTGCGTCCTGGACGCGTCTTTGATATTTCCCAATCGCGCCCCGACCGCATTTTTTCAGCCCACAGCCGCGATCCGACCGCATCTGTCAGCCAGAAACCCACGACCTAGACCGCACCTGTTCACTCCAAACCCGCGGCCCGACCGCCACTGTAGCAAAAAAAACCCGCGACCTAGACCGCGCCTGTTCACTCCAAACCCGCGGTCCGACCGCCACTGTAGCAAAAAAAGACCCGCGACCTAGACCGCGCCTGTTTCCTTTAAACCCGCGCTCTGCGCGCGACTGTTGCCTTCAAACCCGCGGTCCAACCGCGCGAGTCCGCCCCATACCCGCGGTTCGCGAACTATTTTTTGCCTTTGTTTCCGCGCCGAAACCCAGCCACTTTGCCTCCATTTTTCCTGCACTTGCACAGCCCCCTGTTCCACTTGCAGCCCTACAGCCATTTCTGTCCCTTGTTCACAGATTTGTTTAAAAAATTTTAGCATTATTTATTTCAGAAAAATTCGCATTATTTATTACAGTTTTTTCATACATTATTATTGATTTTGAGAAAGTTGCCCTTGCACTTCTATTTTGATTCATAACCTCACACGCACACACTCTGTCCCCTAATTCAAGTGAGACCTAAAATCTACTTAACTCAACCAACACTATAACCTCATTTGAGGAACACAAAAGAATTTTGTAGTTAGGTAGGATCGGGGGGATAGGCTTCCAATAACACCCCTCGGTTATTTACACGTGAGACATAGTTGTTGTCCATTAGGGAACCAAAATCCCTTAGTATTTTTTGACACGGTCACAACCGGTTTATCAGAGGGCCTCTCCCTTAGGAGGGTTGAAGTCGTGAGATTGGTTCCGGAAGTCTGAGTGGAATACCGAACTCCATTCAGTAACTGAAGGGCTACCTTTCGCAGTTCTCGGAATATCCTTGTATAGGGAATATTGCGGTTAAAGGACCAAGCGGCAGATTTACCTTTCTGGACATGTCATGAACGGGGTATCTTAGTTGCCATACTTCTAGGTTTGCGTACCCGGTGTCCCTCCCGGTAGGGGGATACTTTAGCCATTTGAATTTCCTATTTATATTGTCTGACTTGGATTTCATCACCTTGCAGAGGATATACTTAGTTGAGTCATAATACTATTAGTTAGGTGTTTGCATGCTCCCTTACCTCCTCTTGGTCTAGTGAGTCCACCGATTTTTTCTTTTTTAGGAAACCGACTGCTTATTGGTATTCTGGCCACCTTTTTGACACTCCGCCTATCGTAGCACACGGTTACACTAGGTGTTTTGAGTTGTTTTTTGGCCTGAGTGCCTTATTTTTCGAGCTCTCCTTCTGCACACACGGTTGCATTAGGGTTTTTGAGTTGTTTTTTCGACACCACAACCCACATATTTGAAAACCACTTGTCACCATTGACTTTCCGAGACAGTCTCGTCGCCTCAGAGGTGAGCCCCCATAGCACGGTTCACTTGACACCACCCGTCATCACCGTAGATCTCGAGCCTTGTCACTTGACTCCACTCGTCAGCGGCATAGAACTCAGTCACCAGATTCTGAGAACACTCTTTACACTACCCCCACTAGCCCCATGGCTGGCGTAAATCCTAATCCCTTCATTATAGGGACCACCGGTGGTACATCCGCCACTATACCAGTTACTACACCTACCATGGGTATACCCTCTACGGGAGGCCCATCTACCATTCCCCTCACCGTACCTATTCCCACAGCAGGAATACCCATACCCACTCCATTAGTAACTCTTACCACCCTTGGTGGTGCAGGACCTTCTCATGCCACCGTAGTTCCCCCACTTGGGGGTAACTTCCCTCACATTACCCCTCCACATGGGGGCATGGGCCCCAACGTGGTCCAACCCACTACCGTGCCACACCCTTCATCCAGTTTTCCATACATGGCTAGCCTCAACCTACCTGACCTAGCCAGGTTAACCAACGACCCCATCCGGCACAACCCTGTGTGGCCCCACATGCCTACCAAACTCCCCTCTGACATCCCTAAGTTCGAGGGTAAGGCAGGTGAGGACCCACAGAACCATATCATGTCTTTCCATCTATGGTGTTCCTCCAATTCCATAGTAGACAACTCCATTCGCCTCCGTTTATTACAGCGCACTTTCACTGGATCGGCTGCCAAATGGTATATCAAGCAACCCCACGGAACCCACACCACCTTTACATCCCTGGCCTCGACCTTCCTCCAGTTCTTCCAATTACCTGTCTGATATGACGCAGGCGTCGAGATCCTCCTATCATGCAGACAGAACACGGCCACCCATATCACGGACCACATCCATGAATGGCGACGACGCCGTAGCCTATGCAAAATCAAGCTAGATGACCGGATCTTCCTAGATTGGTTTCTCAAGTCCCTCCTTCCCCTCATTGCTAAGGATGTGGCAGCCGAACGACCCCAGTCGGAGGAAGAGGCTATCCTTAAAGCCCAGTAGTTCGATCTCATTTATGCCCAGTCGGGTTATCTTTACACCATCATACCGGACGCCCCTCGAGGCGATCCCCCACATCACGATGCGCCGGGAGCATCCCACGCTGCCGATGGCATCATTGGCCGTCTCTCTTCGCAGCCTCAGCCCTTTTCCATAGCCCATCCTACTCCTGGACCTGAACTTTCACGGGCTACATCATAGTCCGGAGCAACCAACTCGTACGCTCACATGCCCCATCAACACCATACCCATGGACCCTCATGTCCACCTCAGTGTTTCAGAAATATGACTTCTGCTTACCCCTCCCCGGTCGCACCTCAGCCATACTATCACCAGCAGGCTGTACCAGCTCTTGCACCGCCACAATCCCAACCTCATTATTATCAGCCACAGCCAGCCCCTGCGGCAAATCCACAACCCGCTCCACAGCACTATCAACAACCCCCTCAAGTAGTCGCGCCAGTACATCCTCCACCTCCATATTATCCACCGCAGCCTGCTCCCGCACCTGCGTAAACTCAGAATCCACCTACTACCCAAGGGTAGGTTTACGCCCAAGAAAACCCGCCACAAAACCAGAACAACCAACGCAACCAGGGCCAACAAAACCACGGCAGAGGCCGCAACCGTGGGAACAACCAACAGACCGAGCAAGCTGGTCAACACCCTAATCCCCCCGCTAACCATAACGCGGCCCCTCCCAACCAAAACCCTGATCGCCCGCCCAAGAAGGCTAAAAACCCTAATTTGCGAACCAACTTTCCTTGTTCTATTTGCGGGGTCTATGGCCACTACACACATTTTTGTCCACTTATGGAGCGAGTTCAACAACTGTTGGCTGCTGATAGATTGCACCCAGGACAGGCGGCTCCTCAAGCACCACCCAATCCCCCACAACCTCAGCAGCCACCTTTGGTGCTACAAAACCCCTTACCAAACCAAGGCTTAGTGAACACTGAACCATTGGCTCCCCCTCAAGCTACTGCACCTATCCAACAAATCATTTATGCTGCACCTGATCAACCCCCGTCTGACTCAGGTACCCACCATCTGTTGATGATGTCCTCCGATGAGGTCAACCTCCAGACCCGACGGAACCAATATGGCTCCACCCCGGAAGCACCACCCGTCAATAACCCCACTAACGCTCATCCCACCGATCAACCGTTACGTATACCTCCACCTCCACTAGATGGAACTCCCAAAGCACCCCATTTCCCACTTCGCCGTATCAATAACAACCCCAATGCGCGGGCTGCGTCAAACTACAACATCGTAGACGATTTATCCCAATCTCCCGCAGCCATGTCTGTGTTAGAAGTCTTAAGAAATTGCCCTTCGCAGCGTAAGTCTTTACTCTTAGCCATTGGGGCTATCGATCCACATGATTCGCAGTTAATGGCATTTGATTTGGACCAATCCGAACCCCGCCTACCTTCCAATTTATCATTCCAAGTTTCTATCTCCATCCGGAATTTTGTCGTCCATCGATGCATTATTGATGAAGGTGCCTCTACATGTGTCATGCCCATCTCCATCTGGCAGAAAATGGGATCCCCCCCTCTCCAACCGTCCTCCACTGCGTTGCGAGCCTACGATGGCCGTTCAGCTCAACCACAAGGCCTATTAACCAATGTCCCCGTCCAGCTGGCTGGTAAAATGGTCCTGATAAACATCGAGGTTATCAATGCCCAGCTTGACTACAACCTTTTACTTGGTCGCAGCTACATGTATGCTATGCGGGCAGTTGCTTCTACCATTTTTCGCATCATGATGTTCCCTCATGAGGGACGCGTGGTCAAAGTTGACCAACTCACGTACCACGATCCCAAGGCTGCCGCGATACCCGAAAATGTTCTCCCCATGATTGAACAAACTATCTCGGGTGCCCCCAACATAGC
>LPNX010392669.1:249163-354721 GCA_001517045.1 Pseudotsuga menziesii | reverse complement strand
AAGCTTAAAATGCCTCCAAAAGGCTATAAAATCCTTTTTTCCTCCAAAAATATCCAAAAAGGAATAAAAATGTAAAATAATGAGGAAAAAGAGGAAACCCTAAACAACTAAAACCCTAAAAAGCTGACCTAAACCACATGGTTTTATAAATAAGTGATGGAGACCCATTATTCCATATCCATTATCATAAGCATCCTCCCTCTGCGGAAATTATCCTTGAAACCCTAGCTTACCATTAAGCTATTTTCTCCATTGAGAACTCTTTTTGGCCCATTTTCCACCACCGGAGAAAGGGAAGAGGCAGCTTGGAGCTCGAAGCCACCGACATCGGACCAGCGCAACGAACTTCACCAACCTCCACACCGGAGGTAACATCAATACAAATCATTATTTATTATTTACTGTTTTTGCTTCATGTTATTCACTTTTCACCATATTGTTTCATGTTATTTTCTTTTTACTGTTCTAGCTTCAAGAACGTATTTAGATTAGTTTTCATTTCAGTTTATCGTTATTTAATTCATATATCATTGAACTGCTACTAAGGAATCCATATTCCTTAGTAGGTGCTCATTCGCACAAGCTAGGGTGAAAACCCTAGCAACAGTAGGATATGTGTGGGTGAGCACATGTGTGAGTGGGAGTGGATCTAAGAAGCAATAAATTCCCAAACAGAGCCAAAAACCACCAAATGTATGCACTAGCACCCGTGGTCAAACAGGTTCCCTGATTTAAGGGATGGGGAGTGCACCAAGACTAACTGTCATCAACAAGGTTGCTTGGATTGTCATAATGATCAAATTACAATGCCTTGACTATCAGAATGATCAAATTGAAGTGCCTCAATTGTAGTAAATGATCAACATAGACTAAGTTCTGGAGCATATGACATAGCATAAAAGTTTATGAAATGTATCCTAGGTGTATAATCATGGTACTAAGGTGGATTAATTCTCTAATAGTACCTCACTTTTTGCGCTCTAGACCCATGCCAATAGTCCCCCAACACAAACTTGTGGCTCATCCTTGAGTAACCTTAGTTGGAAACTACTGGTGCATTTATTTGTGTCTTGAAATCATGATATGTTTCCTTGACTAGGTTTCCAGTTGTTATGGATGATGTCTTGAGTGCTACCCACTCTTCCACCTCTTGTTCTATTGGATTTTCACCACCCATTTTCCACACTTTCTCTAATTCATCCTTAATATGTGTCATTCCTTTCACTGCGTTTAGTTCCATCTATTCCTATTTGGTGTGAAGCTCATCCAAGTGTGTTGTTCTTCATTACTTCCTTGTGCGCTTATACTGACCCAATGATGCAATTCTTTCAACTCTAATACCTTTGTCACTTGCGCTATTAGGGGCATCGTCTTAAGCAACCCCCTTAAGGATTCTAGATATGCTTCCACTTCATCGAATTGCACATTTAGCTAGTGCAGCTGTTCATCATGTGCTGGACTTCCCCAAAATTTATTTACATCTTCTGTGATTGTCTGAGCTGCCTTCTCTAGTTCCACAATTTCTTTTGCAACATCTTTGATCACTCCTTTCCTTTATGCAATCTGTTCAGGTGGTGTGTTGGGTACCACCGTTGTGTGTAGTTCCTCATTCTCTTTCCGTAGGTTTGCAATAACTCACGGGGTCTTCACTTGTTGACCAATATCCTATCATGTTAGTTCATATTGTGGGTTTTAAAATTATCAAAAATCAAACCAATATATTGTAGGAATTGGGGGGACGAGGGGTTTAAGGTGGGGGTGGGTAGGGTGGTTTATAAGGATTGAAGTATAAAAAGGGGTGGAGAGGACGTTTTAAGTATCCAGAGGGGGTTTCAACAAAAATAGTTTGGGTCAATATCTCTGGAAATTAAGGGTATTCTTTAATATCCCATGATTGTACGTGCTATGTGAGAGGTTCACTAAGTGAAGTCCTCATGCAATAACTACACCTAACCTAAGCTATTTTTCCTCTACAATCATATCTTTACTTATTTTGGGCGCATCTTTGCATGCCATAGAGATAGCATGATATAATATTCATTTGTCTTCAAGAGGCTTTTCTCTTTCATTTTTTACTGTCTCTTTTTCTGCTTGGAGTCGCTGAACCACCTCTTTAGTGATATGCACTTGTCATTTGTAGCTGACCATTTGGTAATGCGTTGTTGCTTCATGATCATTAATCTCTTCTCTTGTTGCATTATGAGTATGTTGCAGCATGAACATTAGTAGCATGTTGAAATCGATATTGATCATCTCATGCTTCCATAATGCAAAATCCAAGCCTTCATCCTCTGTCGTTATTGCAGTGGGAAAATTTTTCACCAACCTCCTCTTTGTGTCGATATCCACTTCGACTACCCTTTGCTATGTTCCTTCTTGTGGTAGCTTTGTCACAATTATTGCATTGTATAGCATATGTAGTAGTTGTGATACCATATGAAAGTATCCATTTGCACGTTGTGTTACTTTCACATGGTTCTCATTTTCCACCTTGGTTATTGTGTCCAATAACTTATTCGTTTTCTCATCTGAGAGTCCAGCAGTTCTACTCCCCTCACCTTTCTCAAACTTGCACTTTGTGCTTACTTCTTCTTGTTACTTTTCGAGCTATAATTTTGCTGGAGTTCCCAATAATGCCTCAACCTACTATTTTTCTTCATCCTCTAACTCCTTTATCTTGTCTTTATCTTTTGTTTCATCTGTCGGTGGCCCCTCTTCTGTGTCCAAAAGTTAGTCTTCCCCGACTGGAACCTTCCACTGTTTGGGCCATTCTTCCACTATGGAGTCTAGTTCTACATTGTTGAGTTTGTATTACGTTGTCATCCACTAATTCTATGGGTTTGTGCATGCCTGCATGAATATTTCTTGACTCCCTACCGAAAACCTTGCAATTATTCAATACTTTTGCTATGCTTCTTCTGTTGGGCACATAATATTTACCACTTTTATTCTTAATGCGTCTAAATAATTGTAGAATTGAATGTTGTTGTTAGTTTGTCTCTCTTTTTCATTTAGCTCCCGCAAATTTTTGTATCATTCTCCTTGGAACACATTGGATATTTCAGTCTCCATCCCCTAGTACTGCAGTGGTTCCATATAGCCAATCAATGCAATTAGTATAAAAATCCATGAATATGCGAATGCCTTACCTGTCTCCTTCCCTAGTATCACATCCTCCATCAACTCATTCAACAAAAAGAGTGACCAATTCATTTGAAATCCCACTGCACATTGTTCTTTGGATGCAATGACCCTTGATGTACATTGATTAGGTCGATTCTTCCTCACAATTTTAATTGTCAACAACTTTGTTGTGATACTAACTCCCTGGTCATTGATTGTGTCAATCAAGTATGCTCTTTTTTCCTTCTCCACTCCATATTTTTGCCTCAGTTTGCAGCATGATTCTTGTTGTTATCCTTCCCCTAGAAATATTATGATGGATCTACCCCTACTTTGGGTAATCTTATGATCTGCGAAATAAGATAGACTGTTATTGAAATTTTGGTGTCCAACCATAAGTATCTACCATGAAATCAATCTAGTAGTTGCTTTATGCATGCATTCACTTCTATCGATCACCCACAATGTGGCATATGAATTATTGATAGGAACCCTGATCACTGCAGTCCCAATTCCCACTGTGTTGTTTCTCTTGTGATCGAATCTCCTTCTCCATGCGATATCTCCACATATGTTTTATTAGTGCACTTTGGGTATGCCAATTTATCATGGTCGCTATACTACAACTTTTGCAATCTCTGCACTATGTTTCCCATGACATGGATGCCCTTTGCTCTCACTGGAACCTTGATGGTATATTTGGAATTCTTTCCAAGTCATATTGTTGGTGCCCCTTCCTTACTTAGTGGCACATCATCTGGGACGTCTGCTTTCGTTGACCCTAATTGTCTTCCTCTAGCTGTCATTTCATATTCCACGGTAATCTATGTAACTGATTCTCCTTCTATTGTTGCATCTCGTGTAGAGATATGGGTCGTTTTGGATATTCTCTCTGGATTTATCAGTCGACTGGAAATTCTGTTCTTCCTAACTATCCACACAAGTGCGAACACAATATATGGTTGTTCCTAGACGATATATGTCATCGCCCTTCGTGTCTCTCATGTAATAGTGATGGAAATAACATGTTCCATTGCAGCTTCATCACTTCTCTTCTCTATTAATCTTCACTCTAATCCTTCTTATCAGATTGCGCAATGGATTGAACCATGCCATTTGGCCTGCTTTTTTAACGTTGAAATTTCCCGTTCGAGTGGATCTTGGGTCATCATTGGAAAATCCTCCCTCGATTGACCAAATCCTCTTTCGATGCAAATTCGATACAATCATTGGTCATTGAATGCAACTTGATTCACTTGCATCGTCATCCTCCTTGTCATAATTGCTTAATTTATTTCCCAATTTAACCAGTTTGCATTCCACCACACGTCGACAATCTCCAAACATTGTTGCAATCTAACCAACTTTTGTCATTGCTTTTCTTTTTGTCAACAGACTCCTATAAAAAATTATTCTTTTTTTTCACTTGTTTTTTTTCATCAGTGGTGTTGTGTCGATCTATCCTAATAGGGATTTATCCGTCTTCCATTCACTAGGTTTGGAAAAAGTGTTCCATCTAACTTTTGCAGCTGCACCGCACCTCCGTTAGAAATAAAATTTATGATGTAAGGACCAAGCCAATGCATCTAGATCTTATCTGGTTTCTTCACAAACTTGCTATCGTAGAGGAGAACCATACCTCCATGCTGAAAAATGTTTAGTATTTACGTGGCGATCGTGCCATTCTTTTTTTTTATCCTTTTCTACCTACTAATGAAATCCTACAATAAAGCGATCTTTTTCCAGTCATAACAACTGTGCTAATATTTCCTCAATTGCTCCCTTGTCACTCATTCTTGTCACTATTGTTATACACAAACTAGGGACAATATACTCCATTGGCATCACTGCTTCTTATCTGTAGACCAACTTGAATGGTGTCTAGGCCCGTCAGTGTTTTATGTTCCATTATGTAGGCCCATAGTATCGCAAGGATATCGAGATCCCAATCATCATGATTTGTGTTCCATACCTTAGTAAGTGCAATCTCAAATATCTTGTTGAGTGCTTCAACTACTCCATTTGCTTGTGGGTGATATGGAGTACTTATTTTATGTTGTATCTGGAATTCCTTAGTCATTTCTTTGATTGTTTGATTGACGAAATGATTAACTTGATCACTCATCAATATCTTAGGACATACAAATCAGGTGACCAAATTGTTGAAAAGGAACCTTGTTGTTGTCGCAGTTGTGCAATGCTTTACTGGTACTACCTCGACCCATCTTATTAAGTAATCAGTCACAGTGATGATGTATCTTGCACCTATTCTTTTTCCTGGTGGACTGATAGGTCCATGAAATATATTCCCACTTATAGAATGGTTGTAATTTTTCCTGAGGTACTAATTGCATCTCACCCCTGCGCAATGGTTTCCCAATTCTTTGGCATGCATCGCAGCTTCTATCATAGTCTATTGCATCACTATGCAAAGTTAACCACCATAATCCAAGTCTAAGTATCTTCTTGGTGGTTTCACACCCTCCATAATTTCCTGCTGTGATCCCACCGTGTTCCTCTGCCAACAATCTTTCATGTTTGTGTGGAAGGACATATCAACGAATTATTTCATCTGGCCCCATCTTGTATAGTTGTCCTACGATCAGTTGGAAATCAGTGGCTCTGAAAACTAGTTGTTTCTTCTAACTAGTGTTGAATTCCTCAAGGGCTTTCCCTGTCGCCAAAAACTGAACAATTTGTTCATAATGGTCATCACCCATTCCAAATTTAAATATTTGTGCATCCTATAATCCTTCCTTAATGTTTCCTGGTTCTTCACCTGATTCTATCCTCCATAGATGATTGGACCCTGCATTCAAACGTTCAGGTTTCACAATTATTTCAAAGTCAAATTCTTTGAACAGTATCAACCACCGACATATATTTCCCCCCAACACAGTCTTATTGACTAAGTATTTCAATGTTGAGTGGTCAGTAAACATTTTGAATTTCCCGCCTCACAGGTAGTGACAGAATTTTTGCAATGCATATACCATCGCCAACCCTTCTCTTTCTATCATCATATAATTTTTCTCCGTAGTGGACAACTTCTGACTCACAAATGCGATCAGGTAGTCGATTGATACTTCTCCTAGTTGGGATAATATCACTCCCGGTGTTACTAACGAAGCATCAACATGGACATGGAACTCCTTCGTCCAATATAAAAAAACTAAAATAGGTGTTGCGACCATATTTTTCTTTAGTATGTCGAGGCTCTTTTGGCACTCGTCATTCCATTCAAACTTTGCATATTTCTTTAATAACTTCTTGTAACGAACATAAAATAAGATAATAATTAAATAATTAATAATTAGGTTAACTATGTTAGGTTATGAAATGAGGCGTCTCCTCAACATTAAATGCCCAAGCCATATTTAAGGCAGGGCCACCATTTGTAACATATCATCTCTTATCTAATTATCATTAATATATACCTGCCTTATGGCTTATCTGATTTACCAAGTCTTTTGGTGAAGTCATTATGTGAGCAAATAATTATTCGTCTCATTGATGAGCCAAATAATTATTCGTTCACACAATGAGTTCACCAAAAGACTTGGTAAATCAGATAAGCCATAAGGCAAGTATATATTAATGATAAAATAAGAGATGATATGTTACAAATGGTGGCCCTGCCTTAATGAGCCAAATAACTATTCGCTCACACAATGAGTTCACCAAAAGAATTGCTAAATCAGATAAGTGTTATAGCGGATTTCACCACTCTAGGTGAATCACACTTTGTATGGCCTTCCCCTGTCCTGCTGCAGACTCCTTAGCCCCTATGGACCACTTTTTGTCCTTCGATGTTTCCTTGATCATCCCTAAAAACACATGAAAAATGATATACACGACTTTTGGCCAAAAACCTACATATACAGAGAAGGCAGCGATAAAAAGAAGGGCAAGGGTCAAACAAATAAAGGGGAGTGTCAATGGATGAACATACTATAAAATGCAACCCAGAAACAAGGAGGAACCAAGAGCAAGTCAATAATATCAAGCTCATTATGCCCCCAACCTCAAAGAAAAACAAGGAACATCCCCAGTGGAGTCGCCAATTCTGTTACGGAGAGAAATTCCTATGGCTTGGGGTACCGTAACAGACAGCTTGACTCCAGAAATCAATCTTTCCTAATATGCAATAGAAATAAAATGTCTAACACTAAAGGATTAGACCTCGTACCTTATTCCGGACGGTTGAAGTAGATCCCCGTTGAGCTTTCCAATCTCTAGCTTGAATTGTTATATTACTTCCTCAACAACAAGTAAACAATAGAAGCATTCTATATATCATGGTGTTATATCTATTCTAGCATATATAATCAATAATGTAAAAGAATTTGACATAATCCCATGGATAAAATATTCATTCAAATACACATCATTGGACAGGAAAATATATTTCTATTAATATAAATTAGAGATTACAAGATACAACCTCTAACGGCACGTCTGGGAACCAGAGAAGCTGAATCCCCCACTTGGGCCTCCACCACTTCAATCCTCCATCTCTCGATAGCAAGCTCACAAGCAAAAGGAAAGCTTGGGAAGAACACAAAAGTGCTCCAAGGGACAAAGGGATGTAGACTCAAGCATAAGTTCCGCCAACAATGGACTATAGTTTCGGTGCTCTCAATTCTCTCTTATGCCTTCAATGTACCAAGGGGTTCCTTATATAGCTTTTCAAAGGGGAACTGAAAGGTCAAATCTGAGCGATCTCAAGGAATATGGAAGGCCAGGAGTCAAATGAGTCGGATCCATGTCAAGGAAAACTCCAAAAGGATTTGGATTATTTACACATCCCGATGTACGCGGTTATATGGCTTAGACCCGCGTATGTACGTGCTTATAAGGTTAAAAGTCACGTATATCATTTTTCATGTGTTTTTAAGGATGATCAAGGAAACATCAAAGGACAAAAAGTGGTCCATAGGGGCTAAGGAGTCTGCAGCGGGATAGGGGAAGGCCATACAAAGTGTGATTCACCTAGAGTGGTGAAATCCGCTATAACAATAAGCCATAAGAAAAGTATATATTAATGATAAGATAAGAGATGATATGTTACAAATGGTGTCCATGCCTTAAATATGGCTTGGGAATTTAATGTTGAGGAGACGCCTCATTTCATAACATAACTTAGTTAACCTAATTATTAATTATTTAATTATTATCTTATTTTATGTTCGTTACATTGCCACTCTCTTAGAAAGGATTTGTCCTCAAAGCCTTATAATGTTCTCACATCGTTCTTTGTGATGTCGTGGCTGATGAAACATGTCAATATGAACTGCTAAGTATAAAGCATAACTTTCTATATGTGGATGGGTCAATCCATCCTAAATTGATTTTTTGTTGACTGTTGGGATTCCCTACTGATCTGTCGTTACGAGCTTTGATCATATTAGTATCATTATCTTTCAATGTTTCCCACTTTTTAGAATTTCGATTTTTATGGTTGGGGTGTCGATAGGGAATTTTCACAATGTCATTTTGTTTTATGAGTGTCGTCTTTTGAGCATTGATGTGAGTTGGAAGTTGTATTTTCATTCATTGAGGTTTTAAGGTTTCATTCTGTATCTTTTCCAACTGCACGTAATCATTTTGAAACTTTTTAATCACTTCTCCTTGCACTTTTCTGTCATCTTCAGACTTCTTAAGTTTTTCCTTAAGGTCTTTGTTATGACTTCTGATGCAACTATTTTATTCCTGCTTGTCTAGAAGTTTCCCTTCAATGACTTCCGTAGATTGTTCTATCTTCCAACTTTTTTTCAACTTCTTAAATTTTGTGACTAGTTTTTTGTGTTAGAATAATCAACCCATAGTTTCCTACCTTAGACATTAATTAAATCATTTTTTTCTTATTTACCTAGTCTCCTATATTCCACTCTATGCTAGTTTCCTTATATATGTCATAGAAGTCAACACTTGCTAAAACTGAGTCATATAGCACTTTGGAAACCTCCTGGAAACCATATTTAACATGTCTGCTTTATTCCAGATCCTCCAAAGCACATATCTGCTTTTTGTGCAAAGCTGCTTGTTTTATTGAGAATTAAGGCAAAAGGGAAAGCAAGACTAGGTGTAGTTGACTTGTTTTTTCCCACATCATCCTCCATCCTTTTCTCCTAATAAAATCATGAATGAGTTGTCTTTCCATCCCTTATTAGCTTTCCTACTTGACTTTGCTAATTCATGAGCCTCTAAGTGGATTTGGAAACTGCTTTATGCACCTACGGGGGATTTGACTAGATTTAGTAAGCCTACTTTTTGACTATTTCAAATGGAATCCTTATGCATTCAAATATATCATGTAATTATATATTGCAGCAGCCTATGACTTCACAAGGTTGGCTATTTTACACTTATTAAATACATATTAGTGATATGCTCCAATTTCAGTCTCCTTTGATAGTAATTTTGCATGTTTGATTAGCAATTTTGTGAGTGTAATTGTTCTATCACTTGGGTTCAATTTACACATGGTATCAAAGCCTTTGTAGATTTATTTCTCTCCTTCCATATTGCTATTGCAGGTTTGACATCTTGACTAGGAGCATATTATGCTGACTGAAGGTCACAGTTTCTGAGCTATGGACCAATCTCAGAAGATCATCTTGACTCCATTTAATTTATTTGAATGGAAAGATGAGATGGAGATATTGTTGAGAGAGAAATGTCTCTACAGGGTGACTATGGCAACTAAGGTAGATCCCAATGCAGCTGCAGAGAAAATAAAATGGCACAATAGGAGGGATGAGGCCTATGGTCTTTTGTGCCTGAGCATTTCAAGAGACCTCCTCTTCCATATTGATGGATTGACATCACCTAATGAAGTGTGGGAGAATATTGTAGAGATTTTTGGTAAGACATATGAGATGAGAGGACATCAAATTGAGAATGAATTGATCTCCTTAAGTCCCAGTAGCTTCAAATCCTTGCAACTCTACTTTTCCAAGTTTAAAGCCCTTGTTTTGCAGCTAAAACAATGTGGAATTGAAAAGAAGGAAGAGCAACTAGTTTTGGCCATACTCTCAAATATTGGCCCTGACTATTCAGTGTTTTTTTTTACCTTCCATGCCACCAAGTTGACAGCTCGAGCCTGGAAGATGCCTAAGCTTGCAGAGTTCATGGAATCCCTCACACAGGAACAAGATAAATTGGTGATGATGGGCACCATCAAACCTTCCAAAGACCAATATTTGGTTGTTGGATATTCAAGGGTGGATTCAAAAGGCAAGAAGAAAGATAAGAATCCACCTGATCAAGAGAAAGACAAGAAAAAGTCTCAAGAGGAGCCCCAAGGCTCCAAGAAGAACTTCCAGAAGAAGAAGAACAAAGGAGAAATGAGCAAGTGCACATACTGTAGTAAGGGCTATCATCTTGAGAGATCCTGTATGAAGAATAAAATTGACATGTTGACCCAACACCTAGAGAAGAATAACATCTCCCTTCCTGATTGCTCAAATAAGAGGGAAGGAGGATCAAATTTAGAGGACAGAGAGAGAGTACATGCTTTGGTTGCTGGCACATCAAGCTCACCTAGCTTCATCATAGAATTTAAAGCTTCTAGACATATGGTTTCGACAAAGGAGGCATTCTCCACTCTTGACATGTCGAAAGGTCCACCAATAGTTTTGGGAGATGACTCTCTCACTGACAGTTTGGGGAAAGGAAGGATTGATCTTGACCATGGTAAGTTCAATAATGTGTTGTATGTTCCAGGTCTTGACTCTAATCTCTTGTCAGTGTATCAGATGACTCACACTGGGTCTCCAAATAAGGTCATATTCTCCCCTAATTATGTTTAAATCACAGATATTTCAAATGGTAAAGTCATAGCAAAAGGTGTTGTTGATCACACTTCGAAGGTATACATGTTTTCCCATTTTCTACTCTACTCAAACCCCTCTGCTCTTCTGATTCATGCTAATGAGGTAAGTAAGATTTGGCATGAAATATTTGGCCATCTTAACTATAAGTATCTTTCTGATTTGAGTGAAAAAGATATGGTCATAGGGTTACCAAAGATTAAGTTTTCCAAGGGAGTCTGTCAAGGTTGTATCCTAGGAAAACACCCAGAGCACAAATTTGAGAGAGCTAGTCATGAGAGAACCTCTGCACCTCTTGAGTTGATCCATAATTATGTTGCTGGTCCATTTCCTCATATGTCCATGAGTCAAGACAAATATGCACTAACCTTCATAGATGAATTTTCCAAGTTTTGTTGGGTTTACTTCCTAAAGCATAAATCTGAATTTTTTGACCTCTTCAAAGTCTTTAAGGCCTTAGTTGAAAACCAATATGGGAGGAGACTCAAGATCCTCAGATCTGACAATGGTGGTGAGTATGTCAAGTCTAAGTTCATTCAATATTGTAAAGATGCAGGTATTCAGATGCATCATTCAATCCCTTACACACCACAACAAAATGGTGTTGCTGAGAGAAAGAACAGATCACTGAAGGAGATGGCAACCTGCATCATGGAGGCTAAGAATTTGCCACCAAAGTTTTGGGCCAAGGCTATAAACTGTGCATCCTACATCCAAAATAGGGTTCCTCATAAACATATTCATGGTATGACTCCTTTCAAAGTTTGGAGTGGGCACAAGCCATATGTGACCCATTTCAATATTTTTGGCTCAAAGGCTTGGGCTAGAATTCCAACTGAAAAGAGAATGCCTTTGTAGCCCCAAAGCCAAGAGTGCCTATTTGTTGTGTATCCTAAAGATTCAAAAGGTTACAAGCTAATCAACTTGAGCACTAACAAATCCTTCATTGAAAGAAGTGTTCAATTCCAAGAAGAGCCTTTAGTAGCAGTTGAAGTTGGAGAGTCTTCTTCACCACTAGATCCATTGAATGTAAGTGGAGAGACAAATGAGTTTTCTGATTCTTATATGTCTGATAATGATGATTTAATTGCAGATCCTGACAGTCCTACAAGGCCAAAATGGGCAGAAAATACCATTCATGCAGTTGGGGAACTAGCTAGAAATCCTAGTGATCCTAGGAGGATTAGATCTCAGTTTGAGAGTGCCCTGTGTATGAAAGACCCTTTGTTTGCAGAGAAGTGCTATCTGATGGTTGAATCAGACCCACAGACATATGAATATGCAGCACATGATCCAAGATGGCAAACATCCATGAAATAAGAATTCAGCTCGCTCCAAAAGAACAACACTTGGGAACTGGTTGATCTTCCCCCAGGGAGGAAGCTAGTTCAATGTAAGTGGGTTTTCAAGACTAAGTTTTCTGCTGATGGTTCACCTTTGAAATATAAGGCAAGATTGGTAGCCAAGGGCTACTCACAAGTACATGGTATTGACTACAATGAAACCTTTGCACTAGTGACAAAGATGGACTCCATAAGGCTAGCTTTAGCCATTGTAGCTTTGAGGCAGTGGGAGGTACATCACATGGATGTGAAGTGTTACTTCCTAAATGGAGATCTCACTGAAGAGATTTACATGCAGCAACCTCAAGGGTTTGTTTCTAATCCATCTTTTGTGTTCAAGTTAAATAAATCATTGTATGGGCTCAAGCAAGCCTCTAGCTTGGTATGCCAAGATTGATGGCTTTATGCTGTCATTGAGTTTTGTTCAATGAAAGTATGATCCTAATGTTTATTTGAAGGTGATTCATTGTTATTTTATGATTATTTTCTTGTATGTGGATGACCTTCTGATTACAGGAAGTTCAAAGAAAGAGATTTCCTCCTTGAAGGATGCAATGAACCATGCATTTTCTATGACTGATTTGGGATTGTTGAGCCAATTCTTGGGTCTCAAAATTGCTCAATCCCAACATGGAATCAAAGTAAATCAGTCCAAGTATGCCTTATATTTCCTGAACAAGTTCAACATGAAATATTCCAAGCCAAGTAAGTCTCCCTTCCTTTCAGGATTTAAGCTTGAAAAAGCAGGTTCTTCTCCTATGGTAAATAATAAACTGTATAGGCAATTGATTGGGTCTTTGCTTTACCTTACACACACTCGACCTGATCTATATTATGTAGTTAGTGTGGCTTCAAGATACATGGATCAGCCTCATGAGATCCATTAGAGAGAAGCCAAAAGGATCCTTAATTTTGTTCAAGGAACAAGAACTCATGGGATCTTCTACAAAGCTAAATATGATCTTGATTTGATTGGGTTTAATGATAGTGATTGGGCAGGTGACAACATAGATTGAAAGTCAACATCAGGATATGTGTTCATGGTTGTAGAAGGACCAATCAGCTGGTCAAGCAAGAATCAAAGTTCCATAGCACTCTCATCTACAGAAGCAGAGTACAGAGGAGTTGTAAATGTAGCAACTCAATGTTTGTGGTTGCAGGGAATACTTGGTGAGTGTGGCTTCAAATCAGAGTTTTCAACTATTATCTATTGTGATAATTAGATCACCATTCAAATCTGCAATGATCCAGTTCAGAGACAGAGAACCAAACACATTGAGATCCATATGCACTACATCAGACAACTTGTGCATGATGGCACCATTCACCTACTCTTATGTGCATCTTCAGAACAAGTAGCAGACATCTTCACCAAAGTTTTTTTGTGAGAAGACATTCAGCAATCTCAAATCACTACTGGGGATTTCTGATCATGCTGTGAAGCATTATTGATGACAAGATTTTCAAATTTTGTTTTACTGTCTATGTTTAAGGGAGGATTTTCCCACTAGATTTTTGCCTCTTTCCTTGGTTAAATGGACATGCAGTATGTAAAGGGTGACTAAGCCTTGTTGCTAGGCCCTATATTTTTCTAATATTTACTCATAAATTTAGGCTTAAGGGGGGGTGTTATAATAATAAACCCATAGTTACCTACCTTAGACATTAATTAAATCATTTTTGTCTTATTTACCTAGTCTCCCATATTCCACTCTATGCTAGTTTCCTTCTACATGTCATAGAAGTCAACACTTGCTAAAATTGAGTCATGGAGCACTTGGGAAACCTCCTGGAAACCATATTTATCATGTCTTATTTATTCCATATCCTCTAAAGTGCATATCTTCTTTTTCTGCAAAGCTGCCTATTTTATTAAGAATTAAGGCACAAGGGAAAGCAAGACTAGGTGTAGTTGACTTGTTTTTCGCCCACATCATCCTCCATCATTTTCTCATAATAAAATCATGTATGAGTTGTATTTCCATCCCTTATTACCTTTCCTACTTGAATTTTCTAATTCATGAGCCTCTAAGTGGATTTGAAAACTGCTTTATGCACCTATGGGGGATTTGACTAGATTTAGTAAGCCTACTTTTTGACTATTTTGAATGTCATCCTTATGCATTCGAATATTTCATGTAATTATATATTTCAGTAGTCTATGACATCCCAATTTTGGCTATTGTACAATTATTCAATACAAATTAGTGTTATGCTCCAATTTCAGTCTCCTTTGATGGTAATTTTGCATGTTTGATTAGCGATTTTGTGAGTGTAATTGTTCTATCACTTGGGTTCAATTTCCACATTTTGTTATGATTCCTTAATCTGAAAATTTCTTCAGAATTGTTGGATAGTGTTTTATTACTTTTTGCGATCTCCGACTTATAAGTCTTTTTAGAGTCGTCATTTTGTTGTTGAAGAACTTTTATCTGTTGTCAATACTGGTTGATCACCGATTCTTGATTTTCTAATTTATGTCGTATATGTGTTAGTTCTTAATCCTTGTTGCCAATGATTTTGTTCAACCATTTTATTTCCACTTCGTAATTATTTATTTATTTCTTTATATCTCGATTTTTCAATCTCTGATTAAAATCATTTTCGTCTTTTAATTTCTCAATTTGGGTAGACAATTTTTCTATATGATTTTTCTAGTCAGAAATTTTTGTTCCTTGAGATATTTTTGCATCTCATGTATTTTAATTATTACTTCCGAGTTTGTATTTGTGTCTCGTAATTCTTCATTGTCTATTTGGTAACACTTTAACTTGGCTTCTAATTTCTCTATTTGTAGTCGCAAACCGGATTCCATGATCTTGACTTCTTTGGTGATAGATGGCCTATCTTGGATTTCTTCAGCGATATATAGCCTTTGAATTTTTTGACAATAAAGGGTTTTTGACCCCCTGTTCTTTTTTTTACTAGTCTTCCTTTGACCACTTCTTCAATAATAATTGGTCTTATTCGTTAGGTTAAATAACCCCTTTTCTTTCCAAAATAATATTTATAATAAAAAAAAATTATATAATAATAATTAATTATTAAATTAATTATTATATAATAATGTTTTTATTATTATTTAATATAATAAACAATTTAATATATTATAATATATATATATTATATTATATAATAATGTTTTAGTATTTTTTTTGTGTAGGTCAGTGCATGGAGGAGCGGTCGAAAAGTGGATGAGATGGCGAATGTGGTGGGTGGGGGGAGGTGGTGGAGGTGGCAATGGTAGTAGGGATGGAAGGTGGCAGCAGAAGCAGGGATGGAAGGGAAATGGTAGTAGATGGGGGAGGGCGAATGGAGTAGGGAGTAGGTGGGGAGAGGGGGATGGAGAAGGCACAGCAGCTGGAGAAGCTACATAGCTACAAGGACGTGTGAGTCAAGGATGGAGTGGAATGGGCAGGAGAGCAGAGGCACGTGGACGGGGAGTGAGGATGGGCGCTTGTGATGGGGGGCAGGCAGCAGGAAAGATGGAGTGCAAGTGGATTTTGATTTTTTTGTTTTTTAATAAATAATTTTTTTTTAAGGGAAGGAAAAGGTCAAAGACCTACAACACAGGGAAACCCTAATTTTCTCAGAAAAGGTCTGAATTTGTTGACCACCGACCATATCAGCAATGAGCACTCTAATACTAAATGAGCCAAATAATTAATCACTCACATAATGAGTTCACCAAAAGACTTGGTAAATTAGATAAGCCATAAGGAAAGTATATATTAATGATAAGATAATAGATGAAATGTTACAAATGGTGGCCCTACCTTAAATATGGCTTGGGCATTTAATGTTGAGGAGACGCCTCATTTCATAGCCTAACTTAGTTATCCTAATTATTAATTATTTAATTATTATCTTATTTTATGTTCGTTAAACTTCTCCATCGACGCAGTGATCACTGCATACCCCCTTATAAACTTTTGATAGTATCCTGCATGGCCTAGTGTGGCCCTTAGCTACTTTACTATCGTTGGTGTCGGTAGGCCAAAAATAATCTCGATCTTTGCTGGGTCAACCAACATTCCTTCCTTGCATACAATATGTCCCAATAGGATTCCAAATGGTGCAAAAAAGATGCATTTCTTTAGATTCAATGAAATTTGATGTTGTCGACATATTTACAACATCAATCAGAGGTTTGTGGTATGGTATTTTACCAATCCATAGATGATCCAGTCATCCATATAGATCACTAAGAACTTATGAATGAGATCTTTGAATGCAGCAAAAACTAACCTTGAAAATATCGCAGGAGCATTCTTGAGACCAAATCCAATCACTTTGTATTGAAAACATCCCCATTCTATTACAAAGGTGATTTTGTGTCAATATTCCTTCATAATCCTTATCTGGTGATAGCTTGAAAATCCATCTGTAAATGAGTATACTTCCTGTCCTCTGAGCCCTTCCAGTAATTCATCCGTAAATGGCATGGAAAATGGATCATGAAGGCTTGCATCATTTAATTTCCTCATATCGACGTGGATTCAAATTCCACTGGTCTTTTTATCCTAAATAACCATCGAGTTGATCCATTCTGATTCTTCGAGAGGTTCAATAATCCCTACATCCAACATCCTTTCTAGTTCATCCTTGATGTGCTCTTTGTATCTAGGATTCAACCTATATGTTCGTTGCTTCACTAGTTCTGCATCAAGTTTCAGGGGGACATTTATTTCTCCCAAGTCCCCTGGAATTCCTTTCATCTCAGAAAATTATGTTTGGAATAAGTCCTAAAACTCATGTATTAGGTTGGTGACCTTCCCCATTGTTGAATCATCCGAATAGTCTCCAATACTAGAAAAATTTGGACACAATTTGGATTTTCCATTGTCCCAATGTTGACCTTATTTATCTTTAGTGGTTGCTTGAATTTATCAAATGTTATTTCAGATTCTTCAATGTTGTGGCTCCCTTCCGACTATGGGACATAGATGGTTCTTGGATCGTCCTTGTCATCAATTTCTTCCGACACATTATAAAACTCCATCATCATTTGTGGTGCCTATGTCCATTGTAGTCTCATCGGTCATTTAGTCAGAACTATCTCTAGTATTTTTCCACAGATGTCCTACAACACACTATGGATGAACGGATTTTCATCTACAAAACTGAAAGTATGTTTGAAGCTAGTAGTCAGTTCTTCTTATGTTTTCATTTCTCGTCGCATCTTTACGGAGACATACCAGTTTTGTGGTGTTTTTTATAGCGTATGGATGAACACGTGAACCCATTCCTCCTTTGACCTTGTTTTCGATGTTCTTTGACATGTTACCATATGATCACTTGGATTACTTCTTCCATCTTATTTATTTCCTTTATAGCATTCATCCTCCCCAAATCAAAATTCCATCAATCATCGACATATTTTTCAGTTTGTTATCAATGTCTTATGTGTATCCCACCATATTATTGGGGTAGCCTTCAATGCTTCTTCTAGTGCCAACAAGTGTTGTGGTTCTGATACTTTGTTTTTGAATTCACTGAAGAAGACTACCAAGTTAGGTAATCCTTTGTATCTTGTAATATTGAATACTTCCATCACTACCCATCTCAGTGACTGAGTGATTTGTGCGCACTTTCTTATTGATACTTCATGCAATCAGTTCTGCTAATTTTCTAGTGCTTCATCAGAGTCTGAAGACACTGAGCTGATACTTCCCCATCCCAATTCTCCATCAGCACTGGGATTGATGTAGTAATAAGAGACATTGTAATAATTATCCCATCCATCCATGACCTTGTATTTTATTGATTCAACATATCACTACCCTTCAAGGGGGTCCAATGGGTCAATGACCCTCATGTCATGATTCTCAAATGATGTTGTCATTTTCTTGAAATTGATAATTGTTAGGTTTTCCATCACCCAACCAATCCCAAAAAACTCAGGGTATGGGTTGGTATTGTCGACTATCTCTATAACATCAAAATATACATATCTATTTAATCCTTCTGCTTCGATAGGTAGATAAGGTACTCGACCAATCAATGATACTTTGGTTAATTTTCGAGACAAAGTTGTACAACGGGCCATACTAACTATGGCTTCCCCATCATTTACCATGTTTTTTTGGTTAGTATGTTCACATACAACCCTAGATCCAAAATGATGGAATCTATGTCGTATTTTCCAATCTAGGAATTCATTCTCATTTCCCTTCCTGTTTTCTTCTTATGTAACTAGTTGAATGGGAGATATGGTCTCCCTTCTTGTTATTGATACAAGATGCATGTTATTTCTTCTAATGCATCGTAAATCTTGGCTAATGTTAGAAATAATTCTAGGAAAAAATTTAGGGTACTAACCTTCCCTTGCAATCTTGGTGAATTTATTGAATAAAAAATCGATACCATCTCATAAATAGGTGACTTACTCTTATTCTTTCTCAGTGCATCTTTTTCTTCGAAGAAGGTTTATTTTTCTACTCCCAGATCAAATTGTACTTTCTTCTGAGATATAGGTCGAACATTTGGTAGTGGCCTATCTTCTTTTGTCATAGCTCCTCCTCTCATTACTACAACGACATGCACTAGTCGATTCCTTATTTTAGTGGATATATTCTCCACACTTGTACTAGGATTCTGATTTTGATTTGTATTTTGGTTCAGTTGCAGTTGAGGCACATTCTTAGCTTTCCATTTCACAATCAGTTGTGGACAATATTCAACATTGTGATATATTGCACTACAGTAAGTACACTGAAATTCTAGATTCTGACAATCTCTCTTATAGTTTCCTACCACTACACATATATAGCAGGTGATCAATCCTCAACCTCGATCAAAATTTCCTTCGCAACCAAAGCCTCTGTTGTGATCACCATGAAATCCTCCTTGGATTCTCTCTTGCTACTGATATAGTGGCTGGTTGTACTTTTGTTGATTGAATTTCTATTTTGGTTGATTATACTGCGGTTGCGATTGATTATATTGTGGCTTCAAATTGGGTCTCTCTGTTGGTCGTTACTCCTCTCCTTTCATAAAGTATGTATCCATAGTTCTCTCTTAGAGCAAATCATAAGTTCTACAATCATTTTCTTCATGACCAACTAACTGACAGAAGTTACAAAAAAGATTGGTTGGATTCAACACAACCTTATGTAATTACACATATTATTTTGACCGATGTCCTCTTGTTTGAAAAAATCAGCACCAAGACATTCCTCCTTGACTAAGTGGATTTGGTGCCCTATACTGTAAGTATTCACAGAATTCATGACATTGATCCTTGTGGTGTCCTTCAGAAAGACATCGACTGCACCATATCTCTTCATGGAATTATTTCCCCTTCTTAATATCTTGTAGTTGGATAGTAAGGTTCACCAACTGCGACTGGATCTGGATCATCCCAATCCCTATTTCACCGAATGGTGAAGCCTCTAGTTTCATCGCAATTTCTAGGGCTTTTGCTTGGGATGTGATCTTCTATTGCATCAGTGGCATGTGGATGTGGAGTATGAAGGCTAAAATGAACCATTGTTTATCCTCTACATCACTCATTTTGAAGCTAACCTTTCCCATCAAATTTTTGAATCTCTGATCAAAATCCCACATTGATTCATTGGGGAATTGATTTATTTCCTTTTACTCTATAATATATTGCGATTCCAACTTCAATTTCTTAAAATCATTGATCAGTCCAATCTTGATTTCTACTAGGGTCTTCTATGTATTTCCTTTCAGTACTTGGACAAATTTCATATACCAATCCAGCACCTGGCCCCTAAAGGTCGTGACTAGTTGTCCTTTCTTAATATCATCATATTGTACTTGTTTCACTGTCCATACTGCTTCACACAAGAACCAGTGTTGTTCTGGATCCTCATTTATGTTACCTTGAAACAAAGGTATCTTTATGTCATCACCTACCATCCTGGGTTTTCTATCAATGTTTTTCGATCCACTACTATTACCATTGTGCTGACATGCAGAACAACTCTGAAAAGAGCTTGTGTCTCTTCTTCCCCAATTTGGTGTGGTGCACGAAGTTGTAGGTATGTTGTAGCTCTGGGTCGGTCCTCCCTCAGGTTCATAAAAATCCTGGTTGTTCCCTTTGTCAATGTAGGGTTTCTTAGTCCCTTTTGGTCCCATTTCATAGTTCTCTATTTTGGTCGCACTAAGACTCTCTTCCTCAGTCATCCTCCTCTTCTCCGACCGAAACCTCACCCCACTTCACAGCAGACCACACTCTTCCACAGCTTCCCTCATTGTCTTTTCATGACTCACATCCATCTACCCCACATCATTCCATAAAACATGCAACTTTGTAGTACCCACAACCTCCACACACTGGATCTTTACTCGTCAAAATTCATCTTTAATATCCATTTTTCATATATGAGCATCTTGATCCACAATTGTAACGACAATAAATATCTTCCTTTGGGTCCCTAAAAAAATCCCTTTCTGCATCGTTATAGGATTTAATTATATCGATAGCGAACTCAATAATGTATCCTTCCAAAATGTTGTCTATCCACACATTGACATCCCTTGAGGCTTTGTTTTTGACTCTACACAACTTTTGGATTATTTCTAGAGTCCAATGTTCAAGCTCGCCTCCCTGGAAATTATTCTTCTGAAAAGTGAGTTGCGACAACCATTCATATAGTAATATTAGGAATTCACAAAAACATACTTCATGGATATTAGAGTAGATGTACTTCTGCAACCAATCCTTTGTCGACCATATCAGGTTCTAGTTTTCTTCTTCAACAAACTATCAGGTCTTCTTATCAAACCAATCCTAGATTTCTGGTTTCGTTAAATGCCACAACATGTTCTCCCCTTTTTCGCACTATGGTCCCGACAATGGAACCATTTGTTGACACAGTTTTGTCAATGGAGGTTCACTCTACATTGTTGTCAACAAACCTTGACATAGACTCGCTAAACATCGACCTAGAAAAGTTCTACCATTTCCACCAACACGCGCATAGCGGGTGCAGTCTCACCCAAGATGGATAATGGGGGGGCTGCAAGAACCACATTTCCGTAGTGGGAAGAAGACATGCATCATTTCATACTCATTCACAACATGAAACAGAGATCTATATTCATATTAAGATATCGTACTTCTACATTATTGGCTAGTTCTACTTATTTTCAGAAAACATTAAATTCATCATTTAGATTAAAATGTATTTAACCAAATCTATGCATCGGCATACATTGAATTAGTGATTATTTTAGTAATTCACATCAATCACATTGCAATAAAAGATAAAGACAAATACATAATAAAATCCTTCTCATTCTTCATTAAATTATCTCATTCATCTTAGAACAAAAAATATTCGAAACAGATAATGTCAAAAATAGGATACCAGAAAACAATATAATATATCTGACCGAAGCATCCTCAGATACCACAACATAATCCACATATGCAAAAAAATACACTACAAAGATGCCTCTTCGTTCCTTAAGTTTCTTAAGCTCCTCAAAGGATTACAATTCTATTCCTATTTATAGGCTCACTTGGTCATTACAAAATGGTCCAATTGATCGATTGCTAACTAACTTGACCAAAAATTCCTTATCTGTCGACTTCTTTCCCCTTCATGACCGGTCCTTTGTTCTTGTCGATGACCTTTCCATCACTGGAGGTACCACACTTTATGTGCTCTATACCTGTGCCAGCAAGTGTGGATCTTGATATTTTAAGATCAATAATCATCATTCAAGATTGGTAAAGGAAAATGTCACATAACAATATTCATGATTTAGAGGAACAAAATTGAGAATTACTTGCTATATTGTGGGTTGGAGAGAAAATGAAGGGTGACGAGAAATGTTATTGTCCTTGTAGTGAATACATAGACTTTAAAATGAGAATAATAAAGATCACAACAACTAAAATACATTGTTGGGAACATGGGATCATTGAGGGGGGACATGAATATTGTCCATTGGTAAGTTCTTCATTATATATGTCTTTATATTGATCATTTTTGTATTTGTATGTATAATTTTAATATTTATTATTTTTACACTAATATCTGTTAATGGTTTTAAATTATAAAGGAACGGTCTCCTAAGGCATATTTCACGTACGATGTCTGTGCAAAACAAGCACTAGAGGAACATGGAGCTTCAAATATTGAAGATCAAGTGAATGATCATATTGAAGAGTGTGATCATACTGATAACATAGTTGGAGATGATGGTACAAATAAAATGATCCATGATGCATTAAGTGTTAGAATGGATGATGATGATGATCCTCAAAATGTTGACTTTGATGATGTTCCGGATTTACCTCTACTTGAGAAGGCATACAAACCCCTTTATGAAGGCTCCAACACAACTCTTCTCTTTGTTATATTACTAATATTGAACTTGAAGGTTATGAATGGTCTTTCAAACACATCAGTCACATATATGTTAAGGTATGTAATATATTCCATCACATATATATGATCATGATAAAGTTTATCTATGTTCCTGCAACAATTTTAATGTTATTGCATAAGTAAAATTAATAGGGACGAAATATGTTTCATTAATATTTTTAAATATTATATTAATTTTTTTTTAATTTGATGTAGCTTGATAGATGATTTTTTGTTACCACCATCAAATATTTTACCTTGCACATATCGAGCTTTATATTACATCACAAAAGATATTGGAATGCAATATCAACCAATTGATACATGCCCAAATGATCATTTTATATATTATAAGCAACATGAATTTGAAACAGAATGCCTGGAATTTCATAGCAATAGATATCGAATAGATAAAGTAAAAAAAAAGGTTCCTTTCAAGGTTCTTCATTATATTCCCATTATTCCATGTTTGTAATGATTGTTCAAGTGCAAAAAAATAGCACAATTTATGGATTACCATGCACGAAACATAAGTGAAGATGGAATTATTCGAATTTTCATTGATGGTTCTGCATTTAGAGACATGGAGGAAAAATGGCCACACTTTAAATAAGAATATCGGAATGTTAGGATTTCTTTGGCAGTAGATGGTGTCAATCGATTTGTAGAGATGAGATCTATCAACTCGATGTGTACTATTTTTGTTACCAACAATAACATTACTCCATGGATGCCAATAAAGAGGGAGCACATAATGTTGGCAATGATTCTTCCAAGTATTTTTTTACACAATAATTTTTGTTTTAACATGATAGCATCTCATTTGTCATTTGTTACACAATGTCATATATTTGTTTTCATTTACTCATATATATTATTTATATAACTAAAATGGTTGTAATAATTATGTAGTGTATATGTTAAAACCAATTAGGTAAGTACCAAGTTAAATATATGAATGTATATATTGAGCCCCTTATTGACAAGCTACTAAAGCTATGGAATGGCATCACTATGTATGATGTCTCTGGACCAATACAACAAAGGAAAATTCATTTCGATGCAATGCCTATATGGCAGGGTATTTTTTAAGGATTCTAATATTAAGTATAGTGTTCTAGGTGATTATTTTGGATTGAAACAAACATATTTATAGATAGGTAGGAAAATATTAAATATGAAACATACAATTTACTACTGAAATTTGTAAATTTTGGCGAATATTATGGTAATAAAACATATTTTATATCAATATAGGCGATATCAGGGACTAAAAATGACCAAATAGCGAATTTATTTTTTGAAAAAAAACCCCAAAATAGGCAATTGGTGAAATTTTTCCCCAAAAAATTTCCCTATTGTATAGACAATTCATGATGCCCCAGGGATAACACATTTTTGTGGTATATAATTATAACATCCACTTTAATGGTACTTAATTTTACTAAGTTTATATATTAATCATGCATGTATTTTAAATAATCCATTCATTCTATATAATTATAATTGGCATAGTTAATCCATCTCTTGCAGGTCTTCAAACAAAGGGAAAATTTGCATGTCCAGTTTGTGGTCCTAAGACGAAATTTCAATGTTCAAAAAAATTGGGAAATGAGGTGTTTGATGATTATAGGAACTTCCTCTCTAATAATCATAGGTATTGAATTATCTAAAAACATCTTTTCAGTGGGAAATAAGACTACATTAAAACCACAGAGAATGACACCTCACCTATGGAAGTTGTAATATAATAGAAGTATTCATGGTATGGATAAAATTGTCTATCTATCATCATATATCTAATGTTTTAAATTTTTTTATATCTTGTTTTGTTTACTGTAATTGACTTTGATTTCTATAATTTCTTTATAAACTGTGACTCATTATGGTTGTCATGATTATGAAGGTATTAATGGGCTCCCACAAGGAATGAAAGGTTATCCCAAACAATTAAGTAGGTTCTCATACTATGAGCACCTACAAATAGTTCATTTGTATGATACAATGCATATTGGAAATAATTTAGATGACACACTAAGGCGAATATTGGATGGAAGGAGTGACAAAGTAAGAATTGTCAACATTTACAATGACATTTAGGAAGCCAATCACGCAATTAAAGATGTCACTCAATTAAATAGAAATGGATACCAAATTAATATAATCTCACTTCCATGGTTGTTAACAAAGCAACAAAGCAATGTTGTAAAAGAAATCATTTGAAAAATCAAATTTCCCACTAGATTTTGTTCGAACATGAATAATATCTTAACAAAGAAAGGTGACTTTGGGGGGGTTAAAATGCATGATTGGCATATCTTCATCAAGATAATTATAAGGGTATATAAATATTTATATAATTTTTATACTAGTGCATGTTGTTGGTGTTTTTTTCCTACTCTTTTAAAAATAATGAAACAATTTTATTGCTACAATATGTTCTACCTCTATCTCTTCTCAAACAACTTCGAAAACAATGTCAAACAAGTTATATATAATCTTAGAAAATACATGAGGTGAGTAGTGATAATTTGCATGCATAAAATATTTGTTTAATTCACTGTAGAACTTATATTTGAAATTTATTTTGCTAATTGTTATGTACTATAATGTTTATTTTTGTTAAACCTCGTGATTTGATTGCATCACTTATAGATGGTTGTCATCTAAATAAATCCATAAAGAATATATAAATAATTGGAGGAGAGAAATTCCTCATCTAATGTGTGAAATCCAAAAGTATCTACCTTCTCCATTTTTCAATGCAAAAGAACACTACCTCATACACCAAGTTGTGTGGACCTATACACTCAAGGTCAATGTGGATAGTCGAGAGGCACTTGAAATTTTTGAAGGATTTGGTAAAACCTCTTGAGGGTTCTATGGCAGAGGGATATATGGTATACCAGAACGTACCTGATGGGGAAAGGTAGATTAAGGAAGGTGAAAGGTAATTATTAGATGGTGGAGATTAATTGTAATACATTTGATTATTGTTTTTTATGTATATATCATACTTATTTAATTTTAATCTTCAATATTCATAAATTATAAAGGTATGTATACCATCTTAAGTAATTATACATTTTTTAATTGTAATTTTATTTTCCTCATGCAGTTGTTTGAGACTGGGATGCACTACATTTATAAATCGCAAACAATTGTGATTGGTTGAAGGTATGTATTGAACTATGTAAACAATATGGTCGTGGAATATCATGGGAAGGTGTGGCTTAATTGGTTTAAGTATCTCATCGTAATGGAGATACAAATAGTACACGAAGGGAAATCAATTTAGCATATGGTTTAAAAGATAAACATGCAATCATATTAATCATCCATACTATTTAATTACTTTCAATATGTACTTAATTATCAATTAACGATGTAATATTTATGTGTCTGGCATATTGCAGGTAAAACACCATAAGGCTATGTGGTGCAATGGTTGTAAATTTTGCATCAAAAAGTTCGATGAAACGAAGAAACATCTAATTGTGGTATAACTGCAGTCTTTGAGGCAACCAATGTTTCCTATAGAAGTGACTGACAATATCCAGAACTCTTAGAAAATTGATCCTATGGGTATTTGGAAGATATTATTTAGTCTGAATTTAAATCCTTCAAATTAGGTATGTTCGTTTTCAAATGGTACAGGTTAATATTGAATCAACATGATCCTGATAGAAATAATATTGAGCATGCTAATTGATTTATCGTAGTCAATAAAAGGTAGTTCAAGCCAGGAATGGAGCCCTATGTTCTTCCAATCCAATGTGAGCAGTTAGTTTATTCATAGGTTCTAGGTAGAGTGGTTTGTGTTATTCCTAGGTCTGTCAACTATTTTCCTTGGGCTTACCTTCTACCTTGGACAATTTTATTCCCTTTTTTTTCTTTTCTCCTATGTTTGGGTTGTTTTGATTTCATTTTAAATATATTTTTGCATTAAACAAATATGTTAGTTTATACTTAAGCTCCTAGTAGATTAATAAGTGATTATTCATATGATAAAATAAATGCAATATTAGGGTTGAAATTTTTCATATCATATGTTCTAATGCAACATGGTGGTGCATTTCATCATTCATACACATGCCCGCTACCAGATTTCCAAGCTGGGGTTATGTGCAAGTTTTCAAACCCTATCAAATAATGATGTAGTTGTTTAGTATTTGGGACTTTCCCCAGTTAACAGGTCGACAGTTGGATCTTAATTATAGCTAGAAGATCAGCAGTACTGCTCCATGTTCAAATATCATTTCGAACTCAATGCTCTGTACCTTATCAATTTGGTATGAAACGGTGATTGATCTCCAAATTTTTGATGTATTTGTAAATTCAGAATGTATTCACTTGTATATTTTATATATTGTATTTCTTTGTACCTCGATTTTCATATCGGGATAATAATTAATGTAATCAAGTAATGTAAAGTCATAGAGGTTAACCCTCCTTTGTAAGTCAGGGAAAAATTCCCCACAATTGAGGGGTACTAGGGTTATTAGACTCTCTTAGGGAGGTCGGCCCTAGTAAGTAATTGTCCAGTGGAAAACTAGTATAAATAGAGAGTGAGCCTCTCTATTTGAAATACATACTCACTCAACTATAGTGTATGAGTGAGAGAAGAGGAGCTCTCACAAGTGAGAGAGAGAACAGTTGTCGGAGATCATCTTTTTGTGTTTGGGTTTTACTTTTTCCATTGGTGCTCATTCTATCTCTGAGGAAGTTGTGGGGTTTTATCCTTTATGGTTTCACCAAGGAAAACTATTTGTGTCTCTTGTCTCTTGTGATTATTGTTGTGCATGTTATTCTCTCAGTAAGATCCTAAGATCATATTGACTAAATGATAAAAATATAACATGGTATCAGAGCTAACCTGAGAAGAAGACACTATGTAGCTGTAGAAGCTAGGGATTCTTACTTTTTGGGTCTCTATCCATAGATCATAAGAAAAAGGAGGCTAGGATAACTCTCCATTGAAGGGCGCACCTTTCTGTCAAAGAAGAATTTGATTTTGGGAATTTTCAGTTTTTGACCTAACACTGCTACAGGAAATTAGGGCTTTTCACAGAAGACGAATTTTTGAGTGAGCCCGGCATAGGATTTATCTCCTCCTCAAAATTGAAATTTAGAGACCAAGATCAAAATATTTGGTTGGGTAAAACTCCAGGAAATTCAAACCCTAATTTAACCCCGGACCAAAAAACTCTAAAAGACTAAAACTAATCATTTCGGTGCATTCACTATATCATGATATTGGAGAAGGATCAGGAGCCAAAACCTTTATAGGCCGAAGATAAATTCCTTATGTACCCTTTGTAAAATTTCCATCCTCAGATTCGCTATATTATGGGAGATATGATTCCTCCAAATTAGGGTTCCATCCTCTCCCTAGATTCATCCCTAAACATGAAACCTAGGGAAAATTGCTATATATAAGGCTACGAAGGTCCAAATGAAATTTTACAAGATGTTCTATATAGGGAATGGAATTTGATTTCTGTGGTAAAAGTTTAGAACCCAAAGGTGAAAGATGTCCATGTGGAAGTCTGTACAAGTTTGCTATGCTGAATAATCATGAAATAAGTGATCTTGGTAAAAATACCATAAGTCCCAATTGGTGAAACCAATTCTACTAAAACCTACATTGTTGGAAAGAGGACAGACAAGGATACCTCAATACACATTTTTAGACATAGAGGAGAAGTAATTTTATATATACTGTAGAAACAATATCAGGCAATTCTACAGAAGAAATTGAAGAAAACTAGGGCATCAGATATTTTGCAGTTTTGGTCATAGTTTTGGGAAAATGAGTATGCTGCTCAGCTCACCTTGAGGAGGCACATATCTCTATACAATGAGATCTAAGATATTCCAAGTTTTGAAAATTAGGGTTTCTATGACAAACCATAGATTAGCTAGAACCGAAACCAAGAGGGACACCTCAAATCGATAAGATATAATATTTTTCTATTTACATTTGAGGTTCTCATTTCAAAATGACTAATCACATCAGCTTGATTACAAGATTGGTGAAGCTAACAAATTACAAGTATGGAAGTATAGGACCTCCATGATCCTTGAATAAATTGACTTGGATCAATTTTAAGAGCTAGAGGGAGATGTGGCTAAGGCTAGAGCCAAGAGAATCATTATAGATTCTATTAAATATCGTCTCTCATGTGTCATCCCTGAAGACACCAAAAGGAAGTGTTCATTGATATGACGAAGCAATTGAAGAAGAGTAAGATATTGTTATAACCACCTTGAATGGCATCCCAGGATCATGGGATCCATTCATTCAAGGAATGTGTACCAGAAGGAAGTGATTACCTTCAGAAGAATCTGGGAAGAGTGCACACAAGAAGAAGATCGACTCACAATAAAAGAAGAGAATATAGGAGCAACTAAAGATCAAGATCTCACGATTCGAGGAAGATCCCTCAAGCAATGAGGAATATGGTGAAATCAATTCTTGAAGAACCTCTTATCCATCTTAGAATTTGGACAAGAAATGATGTTGTTATGAATGAAGGAAATGATGAAGCTGAAGGATCAAGAAGGAGTCTACCCACAAAACAATTAAAGATAAGTATTCAATTGTCATTTCATGATATTATTTGGTTATGCATTTGTTCATATTCAGTTGATGTGGTATGCATGATAGAATTTTTTCATTAATGACAGTATACTACTAATATGCATGTGATGGGTAAGTAGCCCATGGTGCTANCCTCTTTGCTGACATATTGGATTAGTGCACAATCTCAATGATGTCATGGTAGAGATGGAAGGCATCTAGAAAGTTTCCGTGAGATATGGATGAATGTTGTGGTGGCTAAAATCTTTGCATGATTATATCTTTATGCATAAGAATTTTCCATTCTAAATATGCATTATGAAATGTTTCTAACCATACAAGTGGTGCATTTGACTTGTAGGAAAGATCGCGTACAATCGCCTACAAGAAAAGAAGGATGAGACTTGTTCCAAAGAACAAGTGACGACAATTCAAGATTCACTCTAATAATCCAAAATGAAGAATGATGACTAGAATACGATGTCGAAGACCTGAATGGAAGTCTGTAGTATCTTCGATATGGATCTACAAAATATAGCATGCAGTATATGGAAACATTGTGGGATACAAGGCAAGATTCATAGCACGAGGCTTCTCACAGAAAGAAGGCATAGACTACAAATAGACATTTGTAGCCACTGGGAGTTGAGACACATGATGAGATCATAAGGCACCTATGGGATAACACATACATGGGGATCTTGAAGATCACCTAGAGTGATGAATATCTTAACCTTTGCTACAAGGTTGAAAATGAAATCCTATAGAGGATGGAAATCTCACAGATGGGTGCGAGAAGAAATTTTGAAAAGGTTCAGGATCTTGGTATCTAGTGACCCTAGATTGATAAATAGAATATTAGTAGCAGAGGAATCTACTTATCACTCTAGTACAAAATTATTCAATGCATAGAGTACGAAAGGCAGAGGGAGGATGATGCTTCGCTTCAGAGGGAGTGACCACAGAATACCTTGAGGTTCGACATGATACGATACGATGGACAGATTACTAATGGCTCTAGGATTTACTAAGAGTAAAATAGAATCTAACCTTTGATTCAAGGTTGAAGGTAGAATACCAGTGATGCTTGTGTTACATGTCGATGAATTGTTCTTGAGATGAAAAGAGGAACTCATTAAAGTTGCAAGAATGAGACTTGATGTTGAATTCGATATTTGAAAGACTTGGGTATGATGCACTACTTTCTAGGCATGGAGGTGTGGTAGAATGTAGATGGAATCTCCCTTGGACAAGGGAAGTATGCAGTGGAGATCCTGAAGAGGTTCAGGATGATATACTGCAAGGACATGACCACACCTATGGTATCGAGCCTGAAGCTATTGGGTGATGCTTCATAGGAGTCGGTTGATGCCATGATGTATCATCAGATGATTAGGTCATTGATGTACCCGATGAATACGAGACCGGATATTTGATTTGTTGTGAACGCATTGATCTAGTTCCTGACAGATCCGAGTCATGTTCACCTAATTGCTAAAAATCATATTATGAGGTACCTGAAGGGTACAGTTGACTATGGGCTCAAATATGAAGCGAATCAGAAGATTAACCTGGAGTGTTATGTGGATTCATATTGGGAAGGAAGTGCCATTGATAGGACGAGCACTTTAGGGTGTTTCTTCAATATGGGGTCAGGTGTGATCTCTTAGTTTAGTAGGAATGAGTCTTGAGTGGCACTAAGTATAGCCAAAGCAGAAGAGGAGCGGTGAAGCTCCAGTATGTGATCCATATCGAGATCTCTCGAAAGAGGGAGTGATGAGTTCTAGCATAGCCGGTGAGGCAAGTTGTCTGAGCATAAAATCCTGGTGAAGCTCGTAGGTTTCTTAGACGTAAATAGTCCTGTAGGTTTTCCTCGTATGTAATCAGTCCTCGCGAAGCTCGTAGGTTATCCTTGGATGTAATCAGCCCTGATATGACTCTATGCTAGAAATGGACAGAGTGAATTTTTAGTACTTCAGGGAGAAGCTTGGTGTTCTCTAGATATAGGTTCCTTCCAAGGGGAAGTGATGAGTCTGTGAGTCTTTCTGACATGGTGGCAGGATTGGTTCCTCCCATGGTCGAATGTAAGTGTTGTGCCTTTCTAACATGGTGGAAGGATTGGTTCCTCCCATGGTCAGATGTAAGTGTTGTGCCCTTCTAACATGGTGGTACGATTGGTTCCTCCCATGGTCGAATATAAGTGCTGAGACCTACAACCAGCATGAAAAAGTGTTGGCTCTGTAGTGAAAATCATTGCAGAGGCAAGGTACTATATCCAGCATGAAAAAGGGGTGGCTATGTAGTGGAAATCCTTGTAGAGGCAAGGTACTGCATCCAGCTTGAAAAAGGGCTGGATTTGTAGTGGAAATCCTTGTAGAGGAAAGGTACTAAATCTAGCATGAAAAAGGGTTGGCTCTGTAGTGGAAATCCTTGCATAGGTAAGGTGCTGCATCCAGCATGAAAAAGGGCTAGATCTATAGGGGAAATCCTTGCAGAGGCAAGGTGCTGCAGCCAGCATGAAAAAGGGTTGGCTCTGTAGTGGAAGTCCTTGCAAGGGAAAGGAAACACATCTAGCATGAAAAAGGGCTGGCTCTATTTATGAATACCTACATGGAGGCCAGGCCTACAACCAGCATGAAAAAGGGATGGCTCTGTTGAACTTATTATGATGAGAACAATTGAGAGATAGCACATTTGCTTGAGATAGCGGGAGTAGTGATGATGATGATGATCCAATGATGATCCATATTTGATGATGATCTAGTGATGATCCATATTTGATGAATGATCTAGTGATGAATACTTGTGCTGATGAATTGTGTCAAGAGAATACCTTCCTAGTTAAGAGGGAGTGTTGATGTATTTGTAACTTCAGAATGTATTCACTTGTATATTTTATTTATTTGTACCTCAATGTTCCTGTCGATAGAATCATTAATTTAATCAAGTCATGTAAATTCATAGATGTTAACCCTCCTTTGTAAGTTAGGCAAAAGTCCCCACAATTGAGGGGTACTAGGGTTATTAGACTATCCTAAGGAGGTCGGCCCTGGTAAGTAATTTTCAAGTGGAAAACTAGTATAAATAGAGAGTGAGCATCTATATTTGAAATACACACTCACTCAAATATAGCGCATGAGTGAGAGAAGAGGATCTCGTACAAGTGAGAGATAGAATAGATGTCGGAGATCATCTTTCTGTCTTTGGGTTTTACTTTTTATGATTGGTGCTCATTCTATCTCTAAGGAAGTTGCGAGGTTTTCTTCTTTATGGTTTCCCCTAGGAAAACACTTTTTGTCTCTTATCTCTTGTGATTATTTTTGTGCATGTTATTCTCTCAGATAAAATCCTAATATCATATTAACTAAATGATAAAAATCTAACACAAATAGGGGTTCTCATTTTTTCTTCTGAGATTTGTATTTTTAGTACTCTGTCTACAGCTTTGAATTCAATCATGGAGTCAGATAACAAACCTTGTTCCAGTGGTCATGTACTCAGAATTGAACCTAAAAATATTGAATGGATGAGTAAATTTCCATTAGCTATTGAAAGGTTGAAAAAATCCAGCTGGTACACCTTGTGTGAGAGAATTGGGGAGTATAATGTGGAGGTGACGAAGTCTTTCTTTCAAAATTTTAAAGATTCAGTGGTGAACGTTGGTGGGTTTGAGTTTTTAGTAATAGAGGAATCCATTGCACAAGCTATTGGCATCACTCCTGAAGGTGATAAATGGTTTAAATGACAATCAATAGATGAAGATATGAAGAATGGTGTGATGTTATGCAAATAATCCAAAGATATGAACTACATGTGAGGGAAGGTTCACCACCATTTACCTCTATCATATGCGGTTCCTTCAGCACATATCAGGTACCAAAAGGTTAAACTTACCCTATTACTTTCTAAATATTTTAAGTAAGATGGCTATTAGGGTACGGAATCATCCTGATTCTTCCACTAACAACATTTTTCATCATGGCTTAGTTAAACTGTTAATATCCAAAGAATTAGAGAAACATGGAAGATCGTGTTCTCATTTCCTGTTTTGGTCCGGTTTCAACATTGAATTTAAGGAATGTGAAGAAAGTAAAAGAAAGAAAACCCCCACCAGAAAAAAGGCCGTGAAATTTCCTTCTGATACAGAGGCGGTTAACATGTCAAAATCTCTTTCTAAAAAAGAAATAGAAGATCACCACAAAGGTAAATATCCTGAAGAAGAAATGATTGTTCATACACCTTCAAAGATTGAGCAAAGTAGATTCGAAGATGTAGGAATACATGAGTTTGACACATGCAAACAATTTGTGGTCAAAGACAAAAAAATTGGGGTAACTCAGGATTTAACTACTTCTCATAGTAAATTTCTTATTCCTACAGAAATCTCATCGAATCCTGTTAAATTTTATTCAAGGCCTAATACTACTCCTGTAAACAAACTAAGATTAAATATCAAGATTGTGTTGAACCCAAAGATTAAAAAGAATAAAGTCATAGAAGTCCAGCAGTCATCAAATGATGAGGAAGATGAAAGGGTAAATTTTGTTGAATCGACACTAAGTATAATACTAGATAGCATTGAGAAAAATTTGAAAAGGGTACAATATCTTGTTTCCAAAAATTGTCTAAATCATTTCGATGATGAAGAAAACCTACAAGAGAATACAACATCAATAATCATAGATCTCAAAGGAAATGTTGTAGCTGAATTTGAACCTATTGAACCTTCAAAAGAACAAGAAAAATTGGATAAAGACAATATTGCAAATGAATCTTATGAGGATTCGGATATATTTATGAAAGATTTTGAAAAATATAAACAGAATAAAGAAATTGAGCAATTCAAGCTTCAAAATGAGCATATAAATCATATTAATGATAGTTTGATGCAAGTAAACAAGATGTCAAAACATGATCTACAAGAGATTAACAAAAAATATTCAAAGCTGGTATAGGTGGTAGAAGAAGCAGTAAAAAGGAGGAATATAGAACAAGAATAGAACATTTATCTTATTAGAGAAAATAAAGAGATTGAGTAAAGCTTAACTCAAGTCCAAAAAGAATACAATCGGTTACAAAAGAAGGCACATGATTTGGATGGGATAGCTGCGTTGGCTGAAGCTGCTAGGAGACTTTGATTTGATGATAAAATATTGGTAGATTAGACACATGTCATAGTCAGTTAATTAGATCTTTAAGTTTGATACTTTTCTATTTTTGGAAATTCAATCCCAAAAAGTGGATCTAGAAACAATATTTTTTGGTTTTACTTTTCCTATATATTGTAAAATTTTGTTTTAACAAAGGGAGACACATGAGGTTCGAGATATGCATGGAACATGTGTACAAATCAACATATATATGATTGTGTAAGGACTTCTTTTCTGAAATGAATGACTCTTTTATCTATTGGATCTAGGTTTAAAACTACATATTGTTTTAATGTTCTGTGGTTCTGTTTGAACTATTGTATACACTTTTTATTTACATAGATGTTTTCTATATGAATTCCTATGCAGGAAAATGAATATTATTGTAGAAACATGTTTAGGATGTATTTTTGGACACCTGAATTTTATATGATGCAGTAAATGCAAAATGGTTTGTTTTCTATTTGTATCATTTATGAATTGAACCTATCTCTTATCCTTTGAACAATTATTCTTTCTTTTATATTTTGTCCTTATACATACAGTATCTGATGTTTTCAAATCAGTTATTCCCCTGTACTTGATTTTGTATTATTGGCTTATTATTGTTATCCAAAAATGAACAAAAAACAACCTTTAAATACTTAGGTTCCTAAACCCTGCTTCCCTGTAGTCTAGCTGGTAGACATTAGGACAAAAATCTTTTGGCGACTCCACTAGGGAGGAAGCAAAAAGTTCTTCCTTGGTTCAACATTGATAGCTCTGGTTTTGAAGGTGAACATAATCAGTGAATTGTTTCATAGACTACATTCTTCACCTGTTTTTTTAAAGGAAAGCAATTGTGGCTCCTAAAATAGTTGGGACTAGGGAAAATACTTCATCTCCTCTACATCCAAGAGTCCCAGATCCTGAACAAATTCGGAGGGATGTTAGGAAAAAATTAAGTTCTATCTCATCTGGAATATTTTTGTATCCTTCATCTTTAGATATACCAGATCAGTCTCAATTTGCTTCTCCTTCCGCAAATCCACAACCTGGGAAAGAAAAAGAGGAACTAAACTTGTCTTTTCTTGTCACTGAAATTGAAAATTTCTAGGTTTTTACAAATCCTTTATTGTCTGAAGAGGTTAAAAATAAGTTTCTACATTCAGGAGGTTTTTCATTAAAAAATCAAGTTTCACCTTACACTCCTCTCACTAGTAGGATCCCACTTCATCATCTTAAATTTAGTAGCTCATCTTCTTCATCAATCCAATATAGTCCAAAAATGGATACGCAGCCTTCTGATTATATGGATCGAATAGTGGTTGCAAGGTATGCCCCATTGGTGTTGCCTCATCCCCTACATGCTCTTTCTGGGGGTGATTATCATAAATATCTCCCTAGGTTTAATGGTCAGGGTGAGGTAACAGCGAAGCAACAATGGAATGCATTTTTCAGTTATTCTGACAATCAAAACATTGAAGATAAGGATGTTTGGATGAGGATGTTCGTTCAAATCTTAGATGGAGAGGTTAGAAAGTGGTTCAGAGAGATACATGTAGGATCCATAGATGGGATAGAAGTATTATAAGAGGTGTTTATGAAGTAGTGGGGGGATACAAAATACTACCTTTACTACATAACTAAGTTTGGAGCTTTGAAAAGGAAGAAAAATGAATCAATTGTAGATTTTTCAAAGCACTTCAATAAGATGTATGGTAAGATACCGGCAGAAATAAATCCTTTTGAGGCATGAGAAAAACTCACGTATGCAAACTCATTTTTTTCTGAATTTTATTTACTATTAAGTGAAATAAGGTCTGTAACTTTTCTTAATATGCAGGAAGTTGCATTAGAAGTTGAGTTTAATATGTTGGCATCAAGTAAACTTAAAGAAAAATCATAATACCAAGAGAAAGATAGAAAAGGAAAAAAAATGATACCATCAACTTCTACAAGAAAATCTTAAGATAAAATAGATGAAATGAATAAGTTAATCAAAAATATTTCTGCAAAAGTCAACAGGCTAGAAATGGAGAATAAGAATCAGAATAGACCTTTGCAAAAAGGAAATACAAATCAATTTAGACATCCTTTTGTACCAACATTCTTTCCCAGAGAAAGAAGGAACAATGAAATTCAAAGATAAAGAAAAGATAATGAGGATCGGAGAGTTCATCTCCCTTTCCAAAATAATTTATTGAATGAAGAGGAGGAGGTTGGGGAGTTAGAACATGAATATTTAGATCAGAATATCAATCATCTTGAAGAAGATCCATCTAAAAATTTTCTTACTAAAACTCATTATCAAAATTCTAAATATTTTGATGGTTTCAGCTATACATCTCCAGCTGATATTTATCAGACAGATCCAAAAAAGTCTTATAATCTAAGTTCTAGTGCTAAGAAAGTTGCTCAAATTCCTAAAAATAAAGTAGTTGCTCCTATCAAACAATGGCATGATCCATCATTGGAAACGAAACAGAACCAAAGGGTTAATAAACCTAAGCTCACATAGTTGGAAGAAACCAATAAGAAAAATAAGGGTTTCAATTTTGAAAATGAGTCGAGTATGGTCAAGCTTCCTGTCCCATTAATAGAGTTGATGAAAATACCTTCATTTAGAGATCCTACTTATAGAATGCTAATATCACATGCTAATGAAATCCCTTTTGATGTTATAAACCTACAAGATGAGCATCCCACCATTATTATTGGTTCTTCCTCACCTGACAAAGCTGAAAATAAATCAGATTTCCCTCCTCCTTTCTATATTACCTTAACAGATCATGACTAAATGCTACACAATGGTTTGCTAGATTCTACAGCTTCTCATAATCTTATGCCCAAAGCTATCATGGAAGCCCTAGGAATGAGCATTACTAAACGTCATCATGACTTGTTTTCTTTTTATTCAAGAGCAGTTAAGTGTTTAGGAGTGATCAAAGATCTTGTTGTCAATATTGCACAATTACCTACTAAGAGTGTTATTATGGATGTGGCCTTTGTTGATATTTCACCTAAGTTTGGCATGTTTCTATCGAGATCCTAAGAAAAAAGAGTGGGAGGTATTTTACAAATGTATTTTTCATATACTACTATTCCAATCTTTGGAGGAGAGCACAAGAGGTTATATAGAGAAGTACAGTTGGATTATTTGGTAACTGATAGAAAAAATCCAGCAAATCATCCAATCTATGTTGTGTAACAAGATATAGGATCTTGTATGTTACATTTGAGTAATGAAGAAACATTTGGTGTGCTGCAAGTGGAAAGGGAAGTACCAGTTCAACATAGTGTTGAAAAATAGGATGAATTGTGGGAAATGTACTTTAATGGTTCTTCATCTAAAGAAGGAGAAGGAGGTGCAATTGTTCCCATTTCCCCCGGAGGGGAAATTATTTGTCTAATGTACAAATTGGAATTTTAGACAACTAACAATGCAGTAGAATATGAAGGATTATTACTGGGACTTAGAGGTGCAAAGGATTTGGGAATTCAACAACTGGTTGTTTTTGTCGACTCCGAGTTAGTGGTTCAGCAGGTCAGAAATGTTTATCAAGTAAAGAAACAATTGTTAAAAGTTTATAGAAATGAAGTATGGGATCTGATGGATAATTTCTTTTCAGTATTTAATATTGCTTTCATTCCTAGAGATCAAAATCAATAGTAGACTCTCTGGCTCTAGTAGCAACATTTTTTCAAAGTCCCGCAACACACTCAACTCAGATACCCAATTGAAGTTAGGCATAGGCCTTCAATTCCTAATAACATAAAACATTGCAGAGTGTTTTAGGATGATCAAGAAATCAAGAAATTCTTGGAATTAATAGGTGAGTTTTCAACCTCTCATATTGATGAAGAACAAGATGATGATGTGGATGAATTTCCATCTTTTACAGAACAGTTAATTGCTAATCATAATATTATTGAACTTAAAGTAAATTTAATTCCAAAGGGTTTACTTCTTATAGAAATATTGTTTTTAAAATATGATACTTTAGCAAAACCAACTGTGCAATATTCTAAAGAAAATATTAATAACTGTAACATTGGAACTGAAAGTCAACCTAAGATCATTAAAATTTCTAAGTTCTTGTCAGAAGAGAATAAAAAGAAGTATATCAGTCTGTTAAAATAGTTTGTGGATATATTTTCTTGGTCATATGAGGATCTCAAGACATATGATACTAGCATAATTCAACATAAGATTCCTTTAAAACCTGATACCAAACCCTCTCGGCACAAACTCAGAAGAATCAATCCAGCATTGTTACTAGTTATTGAAAAGGAGGTGAAAAAGTTATTAGATGCAAAAATTATAGTACCTCTTTGGTATTCCACTTGGGTTGTATATTTGGTTCTCGTTCGGAAGAAAAATGGTGAAATAAGGTTATGTGTTGATTTCCATAATCTGAACAGATCTTATTGAAAAGATAATTACCTCGTGCCTAAGATAGATCAGATCTTGCAAAGGGTAGCTGGTGCTCCAAGAATATCAATGATAGATGGGTTCTCATGTTACAACCAAATTGTTGTTCATTCAAAAGGTAGGGAAAAAATTTATTTCACTACTCCCTAGGGAACTTTAAGTACGATAAAATGTCATTTGGTTTAATGAATGCAAGTGCAACTTTTCAAAGGGCTATGGAAATAGCATTTGTCAGAGAAAGGGAGAAATTTGTGATGATTTACCTGGATGACATAACAGTGCTTTCAGATTCATATGAGAATCATCTTAATCATCTTGAACAAACCTTTTTGAAATGCAGAAATTTTGGTTTGTCCCTGAACCCAAAGAAATCTCATTTTGCCATGCAGGAAGGAAAATTGATTCGTCATATTGTCTCAGCTAATGGAATCAAAATTGACCCAGAACATATAAAATCAATTCTGAAAATTACTATTCCAAGGAATAAAAAAGATATTCAGTCCTTTATTGGGAAAATTAATTTTCTTAGATGGTTCATTCCCAATTTTGCAGAAATTGTTAAGCAAATAAATAAGATGTTGAGAAAAGATCAAGAAGTAAAATGGAATCTATAAGTAAGGTTATATTTTGAAAGAATAAAACAAGATCTCACAGAAGCACCGGTTTTGGTAAGTCCTGATTTCTCTAAAAATTTCATTACCTTTTCTTTTGCTTCTGAGGACAGTATAGCAGTGGTACTATTGCAAAAGAATTCAAAAGGTCTTGAACAACCTATTTCATTCTTCAGTAAAATTTTAAGGGACTTAGAACTCAAGTATAGAACTTTGGAGAAGCCCACCTATGCACTTGTTAAATCTCTTAAGTTTTTTCAGAATTTACTTATTGCATTCAAAAATTTTAACATATGTTCCTAATGCAGCAGTAAAGGAGATCTTAACACAACCTGACTCTGAAGGGAAAAGAGTTCATTAGATAGAAATAAAATGGAATATGACGTTGAGATCAAGCCAACCAAACTTGTTAAAGGCCAAGGTTTGGCTAAGTTGCTTACAGATTCTAACTGTCAAGCATTAGGATTGAATGTTGTATTTAATGAATTACCTAAAGAAGAAAAATCTCAACATGAAAGGGAAAAGGAACAGATTTTTTAGAAGTATGTTGACTCATCTTGGTACAATGATATAGTATATTTTCTTTTATTTCTACAATCCCCACCAAATTTAGATAAAGGAAAATTCATATCCTTAAAGTTGAAAGCCATGAATTTTTGTATTTCTGAACACAATCTATTTTGGAAAGATCATGTTGTTATTCTTCTCATATGTGTTGATGAGGAAGAGGTCAATGCTATTATCGCTGAAATGCATGAAGACGTTTGTGGTGGGAACTGTAATTGGAAGGCCACGACCTTTAAATTTTTGCGAGTAGGCTATTATTGGAGAAAGATATTTTCAGATGTTTTTTCCTATGTAAGAGCTTGTGTTGAATTCCAGAAGTTTGAAAAGGGTATCGGATCTTGTTCCCAAAAAATTTCCAAATCATTTCGATGATGAAGAAAACCTACAAGAGAATACAACATCAATAATCATAGATCTCAAAGGAAAAGTTGTAGCTAAATTTGAACCTGGTGAACCTTCAAAAGAATGTAAGCAAATTTAGATAAAGACAATACTACAAATGAAGCTTATGAGGATTCAGATATATTTATGGAAGAATTTGAAAAAGATAAACAAAATAAAGAACTTGAGCAATTCAAGCTTCAAAATGAGCATATAAATCAGATTAATGATAGTTTGATGCAAGTAAACAAGATGTTAAAACATGATCTACAAGAGATTAATAAAAATTATTCAGAGTTGGTATAGGTGGCAGAAGAAGTAGTAAAACAAAGGAAGAAAGCACAGGAAAAGAACATTCATCTTATCAGAGAAAAGAAAGAGATTGAGGAAAGGTTAACTCAATTCCAAAAAAAATACAACCAGTTACAAAAGAAGGCACATGCATTGGATGGGCTAGCTATGTTGGCTGAAGCTACTAGGAGACTTTGATTTGATGATAAAATCTTGATAGATTAGACACATGTCATAGTCAGTTAATTAAATCTTTAGGTTTGATATTTTTCTATTTTTGGAAATTCAATCCCAAAAAAGTGGATCTAGAAACAATATTTTTTTGTTTTACTTTTCCTATATATTGTAAAATTTTGTTTGAACAAAGGGAGACACATGAGGGTCGACATATGCATGGAACCTGTGTATAGTTCAACATATATATGACTGTGTAAGGACTGCTTTTCTGAAATGAATGACTCTTTTATCTATTGGAGCTTGGTTTAAAACTACATATTGTTTTAATGTTCCGTGGTTTTGTTTCTACTATTTTCTGCACTTTTTTATTTACATAGATGTTTTCTCTATGAATGCATGTGCAGGCAAATGAATACTATTGCAAAAATATGTTTAGAATGTATTTTTGAACACCTAAATTTTATATGAGGAAGTGATTGAAAATTTGTATGTTTTCTCTTTGTATCATTTATGATTTGAACATATCTCTTATCCTTTGAACAATTATTCTTTCTTTTATATTATGTCCTTATACATACATTATCTGATGTTTTCAGATCATTTATTCCTCTCTACTTGATTTTGTATTCTTGGCTTATTATTGTTATCTAAAAATGAACAAAAAACAACCTTTAAATACTAAGGTGCCTAAACCATGCTTTCCTGTAGTCTAGTTGGAAGACTTTAGGACAAATAGGTTCATCATTTGTTGTGATACAAGATCCAAGGGGAAGGTCGGTAAAGTATAATGTAGAGGAATATCAAGAGGGTCTTAAAGAAGAATATGATGTAGAGGATCAACATGAGTTAGGTGATCATGTTCCAAAGGAAGATATAGAAGAATTGGATGAATCATATGATGTAGCTGACAATGTTCATGAAGATGATATCGACAATGACATGGGTATCAAAATTGACATTGATGATGATGTTGATATGGCCATTAATCCTTTCAATGTTGAATACGGATTGGNGAAGAGGATGATCAATTGCATTGAATTGTATGAGGTATGCCTTCATATATATATATATATATATATATATATATATATATATAGAATTAATATTGATATAATTAATGACCTATATTGGTACGTATAAATAACTAGGTCATATTTGAAAACAATGGCTAAAATCTTAATCCTGTTATGTAAAAACAAAGTGTAAATATGTAAAAATTGGCTTAGAAAAATTCCAACAATAATGTTTATAAAAACTAATACCATATACCTGGATATATATATATATATATATATTATTGACATAAACCTCCTTCATAATTTTGAAATTATCTTTAAGTTGTATGCATTATAATTTTCAAAAAAGCAATTTTTTGTGGTTCAACTTATATCATACTATATGTATCATCTGTTGAGCTCTAGTTGTCATTAATGTCAAAGAAGTTAATTAATGGAAAAGGATTAAAAAAGTACATTATGACATGGAAAACTCATACAATAGATAAATATGTACAAAGACTTGATGACATGGAAAGATTAATCATATGGCATGCGGGAAGTATGCCATGGCAAGTTTGGTGCAAGATGAGTATGACACGGAATGTATGATGATGTGGAATAAATGATAATGTTGAAAAAACATATGATGGTGTTTTGGTTCCCTCATGAATGCCTTGTTACAATATGAAATCATTATGTAAGAGTACGGAATTTTGGCTAAGTGAGGGAATTTGACTAAGTGTTGGAAAAGTAGTCAAAGTGGCTCTAGGAAAATGCATGCCAGTTGTAAGTGTTTAATAATATAAGAATATAGGCATGGAGACTATTGTATTTTGAGTCTTACCATATGATTGGGTTTTCTAAATAGTCTCTGAAGGTGGATTTACTGGTCTGCCAAAAGTTCCCTCTGGCATGATTTGCATTGTTTTGGTAAAATACACGTGAAGGATAGAGGATGAGGTTGTAGAGGATGAAGTTGACATAAATGGAGTCAACATGTTTATATCCCACATATTGTGGAAAGTATAAAGTATATAAAACCAATTGAATAATTCTCTGTGTGACTTGGAAAGTAGGTTCTTTTAACTCTTCTCAGTTTCTAATCTAGTGGTAACAATTTTGCAATCTTGTTATCTTGACATCATAAAGGCTCTCTTTCTTACTACATTTCAACATAAAATGCGGTTATTTTTCTTAATAATGTATCTATTTAATTATGTATATGGGTTATGTGATACAAAATAGCTAAATAAAGGTATTTTATTTTGCAAAAAGTGATGGGAAAGGAATTCCAAATCAAGGTTCTCATAGTCACAGATGATACTTTAGAAGAAATCAAAAGAAAGGGAAAGACTGTAGTTGGCCTATGGCTTGACTTAAGTAGGTAGAGTGTTCAATCAAGACAAAGCTCCATCATACAGGATGTGGTTGGAATTGATGTGTTTTTATGGAAAGTAGAAGATGATGTCCTCATTTGGTAAGAACTTAAATGATATCTCCAAATGATAGGAAATCGAAAGGTTTTATTATTTTTGTAGCTTTTGTTTTTAGTGTAAATCTCCAATTTGTAGGGAACTATCTGAGTATTTGGGAAGGGAAAACGTGCTTGCAGTTGTCTGCAAGTCTCGTGTAGGAGTTTGAACATTTGAGCAATATGATCATAGTGGTAACATAGTGACAAGATTGGGTATCCATGGGCTACCAAGTGCCCAAACTACAAGAATTAATGGAAGGTTCTATGTGATTTCCCTCGAAGACTTAAGGTAAGGGAAGATTTATGTATTGATTATTACAATACACTCAAATTGAAATGAAAATAAAAAAATGTTGGGAATAAAGGAAGAACTATGGGATTTAAAATATGTTAAATGTCCAGTGTATATTTTCCTGATATTAGAATTTCCATAAAGTATTTTACAGGCATTTTACCTTAGAATTTTATGGGGTAATATTTTCATGCACATGCAATGTTGACCGTATTATGGTTGAATTCGGGCCTTATGAGGGAGGATTCAAAGTTGGTGATCCACAAAAGAAATTGATTATAGAGGATACAAAATTATCATATGGAATCCTCCCTGAAGGATATATGGGATATGTTGTAAATATGATAAATATGGATCAAGAGGAGCTATGTCCTTCAACTTTATTGAGCATTGGATTGAGAGGAACATTATTTTTTAATCTTTTCTCATATCTACAAGTATACAAAACAAGAAACCACATAAAGCATACAATATTTTATATAAGAGATTGGGATATGCCATTGGATGGAGGTATCCTAAGGAGAAAAGGTGTTATCTATTATGGAAATAGGTAAATGGTGATACAGATACTAGATGGTCAAAATGAAATCCTATTTTTTTTGTCATTTTGTAAGAAATAACTTTTTATGTTGAGTATACTAGAAAAAATTTGTTTTCATATAAATAATTATTTTGTATTATCTTCTTTAGTACGCAATATGGAAATTCCTTGAGTTAAATAATTTATCTTTATCATCACACCATAGGATTTACAAATGACATGTTTAATATCATCCATACACTTTTTTAGTGTTTAATATGTATGGTCCTTATGTTGATAGACATGTATTTTTGGAATGTTTTTGTTTGCGTTTGCGGTTACTTCAAAAGTGTTTACACTATTGTGTTCCATATTTTGGATTTCACCATGTATAGATTTTCTTGGGGTGCTTGATCTAATGTAGGGTGCATGGTGTGTTGATTACCCTTGATTAAGTCACTCAAAGAATTATTCACTTGATTTTTTCTACTTTGATTATACATGTGGGAAGTATGACATGGAATGTATGATGATGTGGCATGTGTGACAAGGTTGAAAATACATATGATGGTGTTCTAGTGCCCTCATGAAGTCATTTTTACAATATGACATCATTGTGTAAGAGTATGGCAATTTGGATAAGTGCATGAATTTGGCTGTTGGAAAATTAGTCAAAGTGGCTCTAGGAAAATGCACACTATCTATAAGTGTCTAATTATAAAAAACATCTGATTCTATAGGCATGGAGAATGTTGTTTTTTGCATCTGACCATATGATTGGATTTTCCAAACCGTCTCTGGGGGTGGAGTTATTGGTCTACCAAAAGATCCATCTCGCATGATTTGCATTGTTCTGGTAGAATGCACACCCAAGATAGAGGATGAGGTTGTACAAGATGAAATTGACATGGATGAAGTCAACATGTTTTCCCCCATACTATGGAAGCTTAGTATTTCCAAGTTTGGTGAAAATGAAAATTCACCTTAGTGGAGCAAGGCTTTGGAAAATTTGTCTATGTTAAAATAGGAATTTAAAATGCTTTTTCAAATGCTCAATAGATGCTCTCTTATGTTAATAAATTTCCCCAATGGTATTATTTTTTTATCTAAAGGTTTTCCCATCTATCCATAATCTTGGTTTTTCCTCTAATGATCACATGTGTGAAATTTGGGTCTTCCAAATAGGCCTACTAGATAGTTTTGGACAGTTCTGTAGAAGGCCACAATTATTCCCACTAGTGCACTGAAAATGCAATCCACATTAATTACATATGTATTCCCTGGCTTAATAAATTCCCACCTGGAAAAATGATGACATGGGAAATGAAATGTTGACATGGCACATAATGGGTGATGATGTGATAAGGTACATGACACAGTTGTTATGCCCACAACAAAGGAATAAGTTGGAAATGGGTAAGGTTTTGTGACACCTTAATATGCTTCTAAAATACCCATCATCTAATACAACATTCCCGCCAAAGGAACAACTGTAGGAGAAGATAGATTTCACGTGTTTTTATCCTCTTAATCCCAGGTGTCTAAGAACAACAAAGAAGGTTGATCACTAAAACTTTTGAAGTTGAATTAAGTAGCTTTGACCTCAAATCAGAGTCTTCTCTGAGTTTGGATAAGATAACAATAGTTGAAAGAATAATAGAAGGATACACAAGGAAAGAATTTGAAATCAAGTTACATTTACGTTACATGTGGATGATTCATACTCTATTTTTATAACCATATTTTGGAAATGTGTGACATGTGGATGATTCATACACTGCTGATATAACCATATTTTGGAAATGTAATAAATATTGGAAGGAATATTACCTGTGTAATTTTGTTTTCAGCAACCAAATTAGCTTCTCTTTTTTTGTAGGGAAAAAAATAATTATCATTCACATCAACTACATCAAAAAAATATACATTCTCGAGAAATACAAACACGTGACACATATATTAAACCTTTAAATTTATTTACAAAGGAAACATATATTATAAGCAAAATGATATTCAAGATCTATATTCAAGAAGAAAAGTGGGTAGATTCTCTCTTTCCTAACTTTGTAGAAGTATCTGGATCTTCAGAAGTTGTAGCAAATGCATGTAATTTTTTTCTAGGTCTTGGATTTCTTCATATTAAATTGTGTATTGGATCTTCGGTTATTTGCATGATCAATGTACTTCTTCAAGCTATCCACATTTTTCTTATACTTCTCATTTCTTTGCTTTTGTTCTTTTTCAATATCAACCTTTGTATTTTTAAGTTCGTATTGAACTTGAGCTAATTGTCTCCTAAGGTGTTATACCTCTGTCTCCAACTGTTGTGCCCTCAATTGTGCATATTTCAAAGTATGAAAAAGTGACACTCGTTGAAGAACGGGCATATCCAAAGCATAAATTTGGGATTTCAATTCTTTTATCTCATTTTTTCTTCCCAAATGTTGTACTCTTTTTTCTCCAATATTTTCTTCTTAATATCTTTAATCTCATCATCTTTCTAAGCTACATCCTTCTTCAATGTTTCCAAAATTGTTGTTGGGATAAAAATATCACCTCCAAAATTCATTGTTGTAATAGAATCCATCAAGGTATTCTCTTACATTTTAAGGTGGCATTAAAATTAAGCAAGTGCTCTTTGTCATCTCCACCAGAGTGTATTGTTGCACTAACATATTCCATTGTCTTCTCTCGCATTGGAGCTACTATGGAGATATACTTTTAGGTGATAAAAAAATCAAGTATTGGTATTAACCTACAATATATGCATGAGAATGAAGGAATTAAAATACTTCTAACATTATTTATACATCGAAACCAATGTTTTATGGGATCAACTTCAATAGGCCTGGGGACTAGAAGTAGGCAATATTATGGGCATAGAACAAGTTATAAACTCCTTTCCCCCATCGATAAAATTAAATATATGAATTCAACTAGAATGTTTGGGTTTGTATATTGATATGGATTAGGGAGGATAGTCTTGTATGTTTACACCAAGTTCAAACACATGCCAACGTTGCCCTCTGATCAAATTGCTAACCATGCTCCAACTTCCCAAATGTTTATCACATTAAGTTGGCCGATGTTGTTTCCACCCAGTTAATAATCCACACAAAAAACTAATACATATTCCTTAACTTTGTTTATTGGATGCTTTTTCTATCCCTTATAAGAATATGGTAGATATTCATGGAGAGAAGATCTTACATACATGCCTAGAAAATGCAAACCACGGCTAAAAGTGACATTGAGTTTAAACCTTAGAAAATAAAAGTTTGCTTAAAACCTATGAAAATAAAAATTTTAGTCTATTTATATTAAATCCTCCTATTACTTTCCCTTTATTATCAAATCCAATATGCATAACTATAACACCCTCTCGAAAGTATTTTCGAAGGGTTACAATCGAATCTGTGAATAAAGGAAGAGTTGTGAGAGTATGGGAATGGTGTTATAAGCCAGGTGGAACCTCTACTACATCCAATTCACTTATGTATGGAACAAGTTGGTGCTATTATGCATAATTCGTCAATAACTTGGTCAAAATAAAAAATTAGGACTAAAATCACAAGTTGATATGTAAAATCCTAAGGGTAAATATTCAAAACTGGGCATAGAAAAATGCATGCCATAGTCCATACATATGTCAATAATTTAAAATGAGACCATGGGGATGAAGATAGATATATTTTTTACAAAAAAATCTTTCATATTTCCAATATCCCTTATCATTTTCCCACATTTAATCTCACAAAGAGGTAACTTTTATGTTTTAAACCCAATTTAACCGATTTCACAAAAATGCCCGCCCAACCCTCATTATTGGGTCTTTTTTAGTGATTTCAGTTGGAAATTGTGTGTTTTAATATTTCTCACCTTATTGTATATATGGTTCTTCCATTTGGTTTTGAAAAATTACTAGTCTACAAAAACACTTCATGGTTGTCTTGTACTCACGAAATGTCCACCTACACTAATAAAAACGCAAGCCAAACCCTCACATTAAATTCTTACAATTAATGGATTTGGAGATAGGATATCTAGATAAATAGAGAAAAATACCCTATTGAATATTTTTAGGATACCTAGATTCATGTGCCTATGGTACACAAGTGAAGTTTTCAATTTGGATATCGTTAACTTTCTAGATTGTTTTGTATGAATTTTGTCGAGTACATCAAAAAACTTAAGAGTGCACATATCATGACTTTATTATGGTAAATATTAGCATACTATATGTATCAAACATATTATTATACATAATTTTTCAATAAATTGATCAAAATAAAAACTTAGGACTAAAACCCCAAGTTGTTATGTAAAACCCTAAGTGTAAATATTCAAAACCGAGCCTAGAAAAATGCACGCCACAATCTGTATAGATGTCAATAATTGAATATGATACCATGGGGTTTAATCTAGATATATTTTTTACAAAAACCTTTTTCAAATTCACAAGATCTATTTTCATTTACCCAGAGTTAATCTCACAAAGTGGCAACTTTTCTATTTTGAAACCAATTTAACCCAGTTACAAAAATTCCTGCCTAACTCTCATTATTGGGTATTTTTTAGTGATTTTAGTGTTGGGAGTATTATTATTCCTCCCTTTTACTACAGATTCTAATGTCTATTTTCTTGTCTTAGGAGGTCTCCATCACTCCACTAGTGCATGGGGGACACACCTAGGGGACATATGCCATGACTTACTGCACTTGATTACATGAGTTTAGGTTCCCTAGGGACCAATCCCTATAATTTAGGAACCCACTTTGAGTGCCACTATTAGTCTCCTTTATTTGAACTTGGTAGATAATCATTTACGTTCAGTTATGCTCTAGTTACCATCAGTTAGATCACAATCATTTAGGCTATTTGCATGATTGAAGGATGTGTGGGCGAAGTTTGTTCACCTACCCTCATCTGTTAACTGATTGTAGACTAATTTAGTTATCTATAGTTTCATTAGTGAGATTTAGTGGTGATTTTCCCACATTGAGTTAGCTTGGGAGTCATTCTGAGTTGGTAGATTCAAATCCTATCTTAAGCATTCAATTTCTCCTATATGTATAACCATTGCATTACATATTAATTTTTGATTCATGAATATATTCATATTATTCCAATTTTGTCTCTATTTGTGTGCAATTTTGCCATGAGTAATTGATCAGTCTATGCTAAATTATTTTCTCTCTTCTACAGCCTTCTCTTCTCATTTGAAATCATGAAGTTTGATGATCCTATGCTTCATAGAATTTAACATGGTATTAGAACAGGTATCCATGCCTTCCTCAAACCTACAAAACTTCCATTGACGCATCAGAGTCCATTGAGTTTCAACATAATTATTGGAATAATTGCATTACCCACTCTATATTATATCCAGAGAAATCTATCCAGGTGTGATGTACTCAGATAAAGTGCACATGTCAAAGTGAAAAGTGTTTGAGCTAAATTAATTCAAACTGAGTTGTTTTGTATTGTTTTTGCATGTACATTCAAATATTTCTTGAAGAATTGTTGATCAATATAGCTGTGAAATGGATAATTCAACATCTCTTGCTCTAAAAACCCTTACACTCTTCAATTATAATGATTGGAGGGCCGATATGTAGATTTCCTTGTGCAACAAAGGTCTGTACAGGATAACCATGGGCAAAGTCGTCGAACCCCAACAATATATTTAAAAATTGAAGCATATGCATAGGCTTGATGAATACTTTGGCTACATGTTCATCCACATCTCCATGGATTTGTTGTTCCATCTTGATGGAATCAAGAATTTGAAATAAGTATGGGATAAGCTCGAATCCCTGTTTAGAAAACAAGACGAGCTGAGGAGCCATATCCTAGAGAATGAGTTGATAGTACTGCAGCCCAGTAAATTTGACACAATACAAATATTCCTCACTAAATTCAAATCACTAGTCATGCAATGCAAGCAATGCAGGATTGAGAAGAAGGATGAGAAATTGGTGCTCTCCATATTGAGCAAAATTGGCCCATAATTCTCAGTGTTTGTATCTACCTTTCACTATGGGATACTAAATACTCCTAATTGGTGAATTTCATCCCTTGATGCCTTCATAAAGTCTCTAATCCAAGAACAAGACAAGTTGATATATATGGGATCTTCTCAGAGCCTCTCTAAATCAGTCTTTCTTAGCTAGTGAGACAAGGAATGCACAAGAAAGAAGGAAGTAAAAAGGTAAAGAGAAAATAAGCACTGAATTTGAACCTAAAGATGATTTTGATCCATCAGATGAAGCCTTAGGCTCTAAGAAGGAAAAGCATCAAAGGTCTGAAAAGGGAAAATGCTCTTACTGTAAGAAAGGAAACCATACATATAATTAATTTATGAATAAGACCATTGATCATATGGAAAAACTCCTTGGTCATCACAATATTTACCTCCCTGAAGGCGCAAGGAAGACTGACTCTGGAGAAAAGACTGAATATCATGATGAGAGATTCCATGCACTGAAGGATGGTTTTTCAAAATAATATTCCTTCATCATTGATTCAAGAGCCTCTTGTTAACACTCTGTTTTTAACAATTGATCTAAGGGCATGACAGGAGTTCGATAAGGGTCCCATTCCCTCGAACTTCATGTGAACACTCTTCAAAGAAGAAAATGGTAGATGCACTACTGGCATTGGATAGGATCTATAACCAAAGGCTGAGATTGATTGGAGGTGGATCAATGGCTCCAAACCATTTCATACAAGAAGACATGCTCAACCAAAGCCGTGTTTCTAGATTGTGAACTGAGTTAAAGGTCGAAAACATTCTACGACTGAGATGAGATCCGAGTCAGATCTACGACCTCAATCAATTTCACAAGCTATACTTGTGTAGGTAAAGCCACGATTTCAAATCACGAAAGAGAGGTAGCGGTCGCGAAGGTCAACGGCCGTGATAAGAAATGAAAGAAATCTATGGCCACGATTTATTTCATAGTGTGGACTAGAACAAATGAATACCTTGGTTTCTCATTGCGAAAGATAATGGGGCCAACTCTGATCTACGGCTGCATAAAGGGTCGATCACGATTGACATTTGAAAACATGTCACGATCCAAGACTACCCACAATGTTCAAAGGAGAAAAGTTGGAGGCTGAAAGAATGGAACATGGACGGTGGACATGAAATATTCCTCGAATTGGATGGCTGAGAAGACTCCTAGGGTATCGATTTCACATCTAGTGCGGAGATGACATCGGAGGAGACGTTCACGCATGTAATCTGCATCCTTGCGGATTGGCCGATTTCTCCGACGCCATTTGTAGCATGTGTGACGGTGGAATCATCCCTTTGGTAGAGTCATGTTATGAAAATATAGGTGGCTTTTGTATGAGTTGGCCTACGAAAGTAAGGAAAGCAACCAGCAAATATGTTATTCACACGGGGCAAAGCCAGCACGACATAGGAAACCATTATGTTTCCTACATCACAAGTGTAAGGAAACGTGGGAGTGTCCACTTCATGAACTTTGTAGCATGGATTAATTGTACCAAATGGCATCCACAAATACTTCCCGCAGCAGAAGGTAAGATGCCATGACTGATGAAACGATGTGACTAGATCCTCCACAAGTAAAGGATCACTCTGTTCACGCCCTCACACATATGGATACCAAATACAATCGATGATAGAGTGTGAGGAAGCCTTGACCAGCCATTGCAAGGGTCAGTCTCGAAGCCTTATATATACTTCTTTCAGAGCAATAGGAGTGAACTAACATATCTCCAGAACCCAAGTTCTACTTCTCCACGAATCTGCAAAAGTTCGAAGAGTTTGATGATGAAGATCTAGTTTGAAAATCTTGTCCATCTGGGGGTGTTGATGGTTGGTGAGAAGTTTCCACACTCACCTGTCACCTTGGTATTTGCATGCCATTAGTGACACTAGCCACCGGGGCCTAGACGTGATACTCGCATCACCAATGACGTGAGGCCTTGGCACTTACTCCCCATAAGTGTTTTTCCAGGAACCCCTGATAGCATCGCTGCCACCAAAGCCTCCATAGAAGGGGACAGTCATTGACTGCTCCTTGTATAAGTATTTGTTTGGATGGGAGCATCAGGGGTCGAAATCCTGCATAACACTGTTTGTGAAGTACACTTTCCAAGGGTGATGGGGTTGGTGTAGATATGGTACACCCTATTGTTTGTGGGAGAGATCACCTCACTGGAGGTGAGAAGTACAAGAATGACAAGCCACCCCATAGGTTTGTCTCAACCAAAAGCAATGCAACACTTCTTCTAGAACCCACGGCTAACAGTCTTACCCAGTGAGGAAGGAGGTGGCAGATGTGATTGAACTAGGGAAATATGCAAACTACCTTTCCAGTGTGTGCCCATGTAGAAAGATGCATTTGAACACAGTGGAAGCACATGCTTCGGGCAGAGAAGGAGGCATCATACTCATAATCCGTCATGGCAGCCAAGCACGTCAAACTATTAGTCAGGCCGAAGGCGACCACTAGCGCCATAATGTCTATTATTTTATTTGTAAAACGTGGCGATAGCTCCACTCCATGTATTGTTAATTCATGATTGTGACTTGCAACAATTTTCTATTCAGTAGTCTCAGCATTAGAATAGTATAAATACACTCTTGATTGAGGGAGAGAGAGGAAGTTAGTTGGATTGGGAAACATTCTAGGGCTGAGGCTCTCCATTGTAAATAAGATTTGATGCCTGTGCTATGAATAAAATTGTAGAGGAAGAGTTGTTTCTCATGGCAGAGATTCATGTGTCATTGCTTCTCCCAAAATGTACCTTGTTTTACGTGTAATGTGCTTCCTATTTTCACTTCAGTCTATTGATTGCTTTCATGTCTGCAACTTAGTGTATAACAGTTAGGAATTCATACTTGTTATGCTTTGATTGTTGTTCCAGACATTTATCAATTGTTCTTCTAAAGTTGTGTGGAATTCATCTCATTGGTGCTCCATGCGATGGGTTGTTCTCTCTCGTCCTCCAACCGCCCGCTAAATATCCCCTGATTGGGAGATCGACGGCTACCTTACCTCTATTTGCAACCCCATGCCATTCTTTTCCTTATGCAAGTATTCCCTACGCAGGTTTTCAACTCCATTTCCAATGGTCCCTTGCCCCGATAATCCCACCTTACATCTCACCTTGATACACTTTGTCCCATTCAAGATCCTGGCCCCCTAATTATCCTTGACTGAAAATATTATGTGGAGTAGACTCCGAAGACAAATGAGAGATCCCTCTCTGAATGTGCAGGCCCGAAGGCATAGTCTAAAGTGGTTTTTCGATTGCTCGGGAGCGCGCCCCTCCCCGCTCGACTTTGGGGGCTCAAAATCCCAGTGCCAACAAACTGGCGCCGTTGCCAGGGATGAAATTGAAGATCCTCCCTGGGAAGAATGACAAAGATTTTAGATCTAGTTGTTGATGGTGAACAATTGACCAAACATCAAGAAGGTTGAGCACTTTTCACCTGGCGACTCCACTCTTGAAGGATTCAAACTTCATCGACTCCGCTGGTGGTGTGACCCAAAAATAAAATGGCCAAGGAAAGTTGGCAGATTCCATCTGGAAAATGGACCCCTTCTAAAGCTTAGAAATGCATGGTAGAAGGTCAAGATACTCGAGTCTACGTTTCTTCCAGGATGTCTTATCCTATATTGTAAGTTTGCTCTTATCTTTTCCCAGATTTATCAAAACAACCTTCTATGGTTCAGCTCATTCTAAACAAAGCTATGAATATATTCATGTTTATCCTTCTTTACGAACCGAAAATGTTGTGTCATCTTGTACACATGATTATGGCCTAGATTTTTATCCAGGGGCTCATGATGTCAAAAGACACCCCTGTGAAATTCATGAAACCTCGAACGATAGCTTAGCTATTGTGCCTAACCTTGTCTCTCCCATTTCTCCAAGCCGATACAAACCACTATAAATGCCTCCCATCCTCCATGATTTTCCCATGAGATATTACAAATACCTCCCCAAGTTTGACGGAGAATCCCAAGACTTGACTGCTGAGAAACATTTACAAGCCTTTGAGCATTTCTCTGACCTTTTTGAGATAGAACATGATGATGTCTACATGCAAGATTTCTCCCTGTCCTTGCAAGTAGGTGCCAAAGTATGGTTTAAACACTTGCATCCTAAGTCCATCAACACTTGGGAAGAGTTTTATTGCACATTTTTAAAGTTTTGGGGTAGGAGAAGGCCATTGGAGAAAATACTTTCAGAGTTTTATTCCCTGAGGAGGCATGAGGGTGAGGCCATATCTAGTTTTAACAGAATATTCGCAAGCTTTTACTATAACATGCCTAAGGAAGTTCAACCTCTCGAGAACGCTACTAAGATATATTATGCGACTGCCTTTCCTCCTAACCTATCCTTACTTCTTTTGGAGAGAAAATCAACCACCCTGCAGCATATGTTCGCTAATTGTTTGAAGGTTGAGGAAAACCTTAAGATGTCCAAGAAATTGTCAGATTAGGACAGTGGTGGTGAACTAAAAGATACATTCAAATTGGTTGGGCCCTACAAGTAGAATGGGAAAGTATCTGGCCCGTCAAATTTCTCTCCTGGTATGAAGAAAGATGACCGGCCCGATGCGGGAGTAGGTAGTCCTATAGGATTGTTCTCTGAAAATGGCGACCTACACCACCCCTGGTTCGCAAAGGACGATTTTAAGGAGTTTGGTACACCTGTGTACAATGAATATGAGGAAGAGTACCTGCAGAATATACCTGGCTAGCTAGCTATTGAAACAAAGCTTGCTAATCAAAAGAATTAAGATGCAATGCGAAATCAGAAGGTTGAAGCCTGAAAGGATGATAGAGGTGTTGGAGGTGATAGCCTACCCTTGTGTTATGCCTCTTTTGAATTAATACGACACATGATCAAGGCCTCCAATAAAAAATAGAACGAAACGGAGATGGTGCAGGCCAGAATCCGGTACAGGAAAGAAGACAATGGGAAGCAACTAGGCAATTCCTCTCCTGCTACTAATACGTTGGGAATTTGTAATGAAGTGTCAATTTATGAAGATGAATGCAGCTTCCTCCAAATAAACATGTTTTTGATATTTCATCTTTAGAAGCACCACCTCACACAAGAGGAATATTCCTACCCGGTTCCACTGGAGAAGCAGGGGACCTCCCTCTTGAAGCACATCAAGCTCTTGTTACAGAAATTTCGAGCGGAAAGTGGGAGGTTCCATTGAAGAAAGATTTTGTGGGTCCTTTTCTGCAATCTTCCAAGTGTCAACCTGACAAATCTCTAGAAGAAGGAAGCTCTGGATGGATTTCCCATGATCAGGTGACAAAACATGCTGGAGGTTGTCGTGTTTTCTATGACCTCATGGCCGAATACATGGAGGGTGTGGAAGAAGGAAATGATTGGTTGCATCCATGCTTTGAAGATCATTTTGTTTATCATTTCCTTCTCCCATTATCTATTTCATTTCTGTACATCAAGCACAATGAAACAACAAAACTATTAGGCAAGTTGCTTGGTTGGCTTCATTGGAATTCTGATTTCACTTAATCGAACTTGTGCACAAAGTTAGGTAGAGTAGGTAGGAAAAAATAAGCTCAAAAATTATTGAGCATTTCCTTCATTACTATTTTAGTTTGTTTTCATTTTCAGTTACCAGCATAGGTTTACAGTCACCAGCATGATTTGCAAGAGTGGCACGAATTCGCTAAAGCAGTAGCTTGGAGTAGAATGAAGATGTCAAATAAATATTGAAGGCAGCCCAATGGTTTCGGCACTTGGTCTATGGGGGTTATTTTCTACCTCACTGGGAGGATAGCATCCCTCGTGGAGTCAGTTGTTAACACTCTATTTTTAACAATTGATCTAAGGGCCTAACAGGAGTTTGATGAGGGTCCCATTCCCTCGAATTTCATGTGAACACCCTTCAAAGAATAAAATGGTAGATGCATTGATGGCGTTGGATGGGATCTATAATCAAAGGCTGAGATTGATCGGAGGTGGATCAATGGCTCCAAACCATTTCACGCAAGAAGACATGCTCGACCAAAGACACGTTTCCAGGTCGTGAACTGAGTTAAAGGTTGAAAACATTCTACGACTGAGATGAGATCCGAGTCAGATATATAGCCTCAATCAATTTCACAAGCTATACTTGTGCGGGTAAAGCCCCGATTTCAAATCGCAAAAGAGAGGTAGTGGTCGTGAAGATCAATGACCGTGATAAGAAAGGAAAGAAATCTACAGCCATGATTTATTTCACAGTGCGGACCAGCATGGATGAATACCTTGGTTTCTCATTGCAAAAGATAATGGGGCCCACTCTAATCTACAGCTGCATGAAGGGTCAATCGCGATCGACGGTTGAGAACATGTCACAATCCAGAACTACCCACGGGTTCAGAGGAGAAAATTTGGTGGCAGAAAGAATGGAACGTGGACGGTGGATGTGGAATATTCCTTGAATTGGATGGCTGAGAAGACTCCCACAGTACAGGTTTCACATCTAGTGCGGAGATGACAGCGGAGGAGATGTTCATGCATGTAACCTGAATCCTTGTGGATTAGCCTATTTCTCCGGTGCCATTTGTAGCATGCGTGACGGTGGAATCATCCCTTTGGCAGAGTCATGTTATGCAAAGATAGGTGGCTTTTGTATGAGTTGGCCTACGGAAGTAAGGAAAGAAACCAACAAATTCGCTATTCACATGGAGCAAAGCCAGCACGACATGGGAAACCATTCCATTTCCTACATCATAAGCGCAAGGAAACGTGGGAGTGTCCACTTCATGAACTTTGCAGCATGGATAAATTGTACCAAATGGCATCCACAAATACTTTCCGCAGCAGATGGTAAGACACCACGACCGATGAAACAACGTGACTAGATCCTCCACAAGTAAAGGATCACTTTGTTCGTTCCCTCACACATTTGGATACCAAATACACTCAATGACAGAGTGTGTAGGAAGGTTGACCAGCCATTGCGAGGGTCAGTCTCAAAGCCTTATATATACTTATTTCATAGCAATAGGAGTGAACTAACATATCTCCAGAACCTGAGTTCTACTTCTCCACAAATCTGCAAAAGTCCGAAGAGTTCGACGATGAAGATCTGGTTTGAGAAGCTTGTCCGTTTGGGGGTGTTGATGGTTGGTGAGAAGTTTCCACGATCACCCATCACCTTGGTATCTGCATGCCAATAGTGACACTAGCCATCGGGGCCTAGACGTGATACCCACGTCAACAATGACATGAGGCCTGGGTACTTACTCCCCGTAAGTGTTTTTCCAGGAACCCTTGATAGCATCACTGCCACCAAAGCCTCTGCAAAAGGGGACAGTCATTGACTGCTCCGTGTATAAGTATTTGTTTGGATGGGAGTGTCAGGGGTCGAAATCCCACATAGCCCTGTTTGTGAAGTCCACTTCCCAAGGGCGATGGGGTTGGTGTAGATATGCTACACCCTATTTCCTGTGGGAGAGCTCACCTCACTGGAGGTGAGAAGTATAAGAATGAAAAGCCACCCCATAGGTTTGTCTCAACCAGAAGCAATGCGGCACTTCTTCCAAAGCCCACGGCTAACAGTGTTACCTGGCAAGGAAGGAGGCAACAGATGTGATTGAACCAGGGAAAGATGCAAACTACCTTTCTAGTGTGTGCCCATGCAGAAAGATGCATTTGAACACGGTGGAAGCACATGCTTCGGGTAGAGAAGGAGACATCATACTCATAATCCGGCATGGCAACCAAACACGTTAAACTATTACTCGGGCCGAAGGAGACCACTAGCGCCATAATGTCTATTATTTTATTTGTAAAATGTGATGATAGTTCCACTCCCTGTACTGTTAACGCATGATTGTGACTTGTAACAATTTTCTATTCGGTAATCTCAGCAATAGAATAGTATAAATACACTCCCGATAGAGGGAGAGAGAGGGAGTTAGTTGGATTGGGAAACATTCTAGGCCTGAGGCTCTCCATTGTAAATAATATTTGATGCCTGTGTTATGAATAAAATTGCAAAGGAAGATTTGTTTCTCATGGCAGAGATTCATGTGTCGTTGCTTCTCCCAATACATACCTTCTTTTGCGTGTAATGTGCTACCTGTTTTCACTTCAGTCTGTTGATTGCTTTCATGTCTACAAATTAGTGTATAATAGTTAGGAATTCATACTTGTTATGCTCTAATTTTTGTTCCAAAAATTTATCAATTGTTCTTCTAAAGTTGCGTGGAATTCATCTCGCTGGTGCTCCATGCAATGGGTTTTTCTCTCTCATCCTCCAACCACCCGCTAAATATCTCCTGATTGGGAGATCGGCGACTACCTTGCCTCTGTTTGCAACCCCATGCCATTTTTTTCCTTACGCAAGTATTCCCTACGTAGTTTGTTGACTCCATTGCCAATGGTCCCTTGCCCCGATAATCCCACCTTACATCTCACCTTGATACACTTTGTCCCATTTAGGATCCTGGCCCCCTAATTATCCTTGACTGAAAATATTACGCGGAGTAGACTCCAAAGACAAATGAGAGATCCCTCTCTAACAGCACAGGCCTAGCGGCATAGCTAAAGCGGTTCTACTATTGCCCGGGAGCATGCCCCTCCCCGCTCGACCTTGGGGGCTCAAAATCCCGGTGCCAACACCTCTAAACATATGGTTGCATCTAGAGAATCATTCTCTTCATTACAACTTACTGATTGTTCAAGTATTCATATGGGTGATGAAACTCAAATTATATCTAAAGGAAAGGGTTCAATCAATTTAAGTCATGGAATGTTCAAAGATGTACTCTATGTGCCCTGTTTAGTTGTAAATGTGTTATTTGTATAACAGATGACACATACTGGCCCACCAAAGAAAGTGGTATTTGGTCCTGACTTAGTGGATATATTATATATCTCAATTGGGGAGATTATAGGAAAGGGTGTTACAAACCATTCCTAAAAGGCATATTAATTCTCACACTTTATGCAATACTCAGATCCAGTATAGTCTCAACTACCATTTGAAAGGGGAGGTAAAACCATTCTACCTATACCTTTTACATTATATGATAATGTTTCCATTAGTTTTTCAGATTCATAATCTGAAGCAGAGGACCTAGTTGAATAAGTTTATGAAATTCAAGATGAATATCACAATGATCTATATCCAAATACAGTCCCTACTCCCAATCCTAGGCCTAAATGGGTACAAAAGGTTATTGAGGTAGCTAGGAACATGAATGGAGATCCATCTGACATGAGGAGAACAAGATACCAGTTTCAAATAGAGAACCTTGCACTATGTCAATAAAATTCACTTCCTTCAGAGAGGTGCAACAAGATCCCAGAGAGATGCTACATGATGGTAAGGACTAATCATCAATTCTACTCACTGAAGAATAAATTGGATCATGTCACTCTTCCTCCAGAAAGAAGAGACAAATGAAACATACTTCTCCTCTCTATCATCGGATTGGAATAATATGGAGAGGTTCACATGCACAGTCCCATGATACTAGTGCACATAAGGACCATCACACTATTTCATTGCACCACAGAGATGCAGATTTCAAAAAAAAATTCTCAAGTTTTTTATTCAAGAAGAAATTTTCTCTTAATATGAAAGTTTGATCTTGATTTTCCTGCTTATTTTGAGGGGGGGGGGGGGTTCCCATGAGATTTTCCCAATTTCCTTTATTTTATTAATAAGTTATTATTGTTTGCATTTATATTGTATGGGTGATCTTTGTTCTTAGTTTTAGGGCCCAGGTTGTCCAAAGTCAAGATTAAGGGGGGTATTTGGATTATTCCTAATCCTAGGCTTTGACCACATAGTCTAATTTTATATTTTCCTAGCTTAATAGATCTTCATCACTCCACTAGTGCATGAGGGACACATCTAGGGGACATCTGCCACTTACTGCACCTGATCTCATGTGTTTAGGTGCCTCAAGGACCAATCCCTATAATTTAGGAACCCACTCTGAGTGCCACCATCATTCTCCTTTAGTTGACCTTGGTAGGTAATCATTTATGTTCAGTTATGCTCTAGTTAACATCAGTTAGATCACAATCAATTAGCCTAGCACCAGTTTGCATGATTGAAGGGAGTGTGGGCACCTTTGTTCACCTACGCTCATCAGTTAACTGATTGTAGACTAAGTTAGTTATCTGTATTTTCATTAGTGATCTCTAGTGGTGATTTTCCCACACTAAGTTATCTCCAGAGTCATTCTAAGTTGGTAGATTCAAATCCTATCTTAGGCATTTGAATTATCCTATATGTATAACCATTGTATTACATATTAATTATTGATTCATGAATATAATCATATTATTCCAATTTTGTCTCTATGTGTGTACAATTTTTCCATGAGTAATTGATCAGTATATGCTAAATTCTTTTCTCTTCTGCAACCTTTTCTTCTCATTTGAATTCATGCAGTTTGATGATCCTATTCTTCATAAAATATAACATTCAGTTGGAAATGGTGTGTTTTACTATTTCCCACCTTCTTGCACATCTGGTTCTTCCATTTGGGTTCAAAATACTACTGGTTTTTTGTGTGAAGGTTACTGTAGAGACCATGACATACCTCTAATCCTACCACATTCAACTAGAATAAGTATAGAGTATCATGTTATATATATTACTTGGAAATAAATTGAAAATTTTATTTAATATATCATTTCAGTTATTGATGAATTATTTCATTTATGATTGTTCCTATATTTGATTGTTGATTGATAGTGTATTTTTGTGCTCATTATTCAACTATCTAACATGTTTCCACCTAATCTATCGATATCAAACTAGGGTTTTTCCCCAAGATCCAATCCTAGGGACATTGGGAGAACCTAGATATATTTAGGCCATAATTGTCAAGTTTAAAAAAAAAATACTCTAGGGAGAAAATAAAAACCATATCTAAAGGAAAGAATGTTCAAATATGAAAAAAGAGGCAATAAAAACCCTATTAAAGAAGTGAATAGGTATCATTAAATGTCTCATGATGAAACTATGTTTAAATCTAACAACACGACTAGGATTAATGCATGGGTGGTCACTGATCACGTCAATTGTTGGTGATGATGAAGATGATGTTGATGATGGTTGTGATGATGATGATGATGATGATGACAATGGTGACACTAAATTTTAAAATAACAAAAAATGATATTTTTATAGGATGGAATAGGATGGGAAAATCCATTTATATGTTGACTTTTCCAATAACCTTTAATATCTCATTGATTTTTATAATTTTTCAATATTTTTCTTATCATATTCTTGTATCATATATACCATTTTCATGAAATATAATGTTTATGTCATCATCAAAATAATGAATTTATTTCCATTATCATACTATACAAAAAAATGTGTATTTATTACAATGCATTCCTTTTTAAAAGGTGGTCATAAGGTGAAAAGAGAGAGATATGATGAAGATGTTGATATTATATGTGATTATAAAATGAAGAAAAATTATGAACATCATCGTCATCATCAGTACATTCAATTTTGTTGTTATCCCTTGAGAAATTGGTCCTCTTAACCCCGAGTATTTCTAGTTAATGAAGGCATATGTGGAAGATTTAGATATTAATATATAATGGCTTCCAAGTTCCAAACTGTATTTGACATATCTTCACAATTTAATGTATTAAACACCCCAAATGAACTATTGTGATATATATATATTTCCAATTACAATTGTAAATATATGTTTCTCATTACAAGGGTTACGAGTCATAGTGGATATAGTTCAATATGTGTAATGGGTTAATGTGTTTAGGGTAATAGTGGTTAGAGGTAATAGTGTGGCATCGGACAATTGTGTAAGGGGTCATAATATGTCTAGGATAATAATTATGAGACCATATTGGTTAATAGTTAAGGTGCATGAAGGGTTCTAACATAGGTCAAGCTCAAAATAATCAAAGGTAAATGTATGTTAATTAGGATATTATGGTGTGTCAATGTCAAAATAGTTCATTAAAGTGTGTTAATGGGTTATTATGTTAGTCATCATAGTGTTTTTGAGCTCATAGTGGTTATGGATTACAATGAACTAGTGTTTTATAAGTTTGTTTAGGTATAGTGTGTGAAGGGCTGATTATTCCAACTATCATAGTGGATGGAGGTAAAAGTGTGTCTGGGGTCTATTTTTTATCCTTTTAAGTTAAAATTACTAAGGTAGTAAGTACTATATCAGGGAAAACAACCTAGTAACCTTCCATGTGTCATTGTGTGTTCAAGGGAATTGTGGGCATTGGTTACAATGTATTAAGGTTTTAGTTTTTGTGGTCATGTGTTAAGGGAATATTTTTTCATGGCTCATAGGGACTAGGTGTCATAGTGGTTAGGGTGTTAGCATTCTTGGGGTCAAATTTTATGGTGAATAATTTTGCTAGGGTTGATTGGGGTGTTATTGTGTTTGGGTTTAAAGTGTGTTAGGAGATAATTTTGTTGAGTCGGGTCATCCAACATCTATGTTCATAATGGTTAACATTGAAGGTGTGTGAATTGTTAGCGTATATAATTTTTAACACACACACACACACACACGCATATATACATAAATAATAATAAAACAATACATAAAAATCAAACAAACAAAATTTAACTCAAATTTAATTTTTTTTGTGTGTGCCCACGCATCTTCCTCTATAACATCTCATCGATTGGTGGAGTGGTGGAGTTCGTGTGGAGTATCAATGACCAGTTCAAACACTCGTTCCCATGCTTCTTCCTCTACAACATCTCGTTGTCTGATCGTATTAGTGACCAATTCTCTAAGCAAGATTCTTAAAGGTAGATACTATTCACTGCATATCCCCATTTGTCGACCCTTTCCCATTGACCCAAAGTTACTGTGATTTCTATTTAACCCATCTTCAAGTGCGAGACAGGAACAAAGAACAACAAAGATTGATGAATTAAAAACAATCAAATTGGTCATTGAGTATTTGAGACAACTAGCTACTCCACAAGTAAGAAATGGCAGAGATGATTTGGACTAGTGGATACTGAGGAGAGTAGAGTTCGATTGTAGCAGGGGAGAGGGAGGCCAAGCATAGAAAGTGTAAGAGGAGAAAATTCTTACCAAATCTGTGAGTATCAAGCCCTAAATAGTTTTGATTTAACAAATTTAAAAATTAATTTGCAAATCAATAAGGTTTCACTGCTAATTCACTATGCCAAGGGATTTCATTGCTAATTTGATTTTCCTTGGGGTTTTGATCTGCCTTAGGGTTTCACCTCCCATCTCATGTTTGGATATTGGAAAATATCAAGGATCACTTGATTTTATAGGATAGATGCAACCTTGGTATTTTCTTAATATGATATAATTATTCCTTAAAAAATTTCTTGAAAGCCTACAAAGTTATTTGGGTAGCCACCTAACACTTCTTATATCCATACATGAAAGCATTTTGGTTTTTTCTTCTACCAATTCTTTTCAATGCACCCAAACACATTATAAGAAACTGTAGCACTCCCCAACCATGATTTTTCCAAAAGGATCCCACATCTAAACAATGTTCAAAATGACTTGGACACCTTAATCCATGAAACTTTTGGGAAATTCAAGATAGAAAGTACACTTTATTTTGCACTGCCTCCTTGAGCCAATTGTTGATGTCCTAACAACATTCTATTGATATATTTAGGGAGTTCAATATCAACCCAAAACTAGTGGATATTAAGCTCCATCAGTTTTGGGTGTAAGAACAACAACAAATTAAATATGCAATGTCATTGGTTTACTGAAAAATAAAGCACTTGAATTCCTGGCCAATATGATTTCTATAGGAGCTCTGTCACTACCCAATGTGGAAAGAACTACAGGTAAGGTTAATAACATAACTTAGACCATATATCCTTGATGGGGAAAAATCGTATTAACTAACTTTATTGTTAGGCATGGATGCACACAACTAATTGAAACCTTTCAAATTTAGACAACAAATTCATTATGGAGTAAGATATGGAACTTGGACTATTGGCCCAAGAACTATATTTGGATGGAAAAAAATCTCACATGGAATAATGTCACTTGATATAACCTTACTACCATAACTTACATAATGTAACTTACCTAGACTACATAACCTAAATAACTAATAAATATTGATTTATGAGGGATACCCTAACTTACCTAGCCTACATAACCTAATATACAATCTCCTTGATAAACCTAGGAGTATTTTTAATTGGACAATATCTAAAAATAAGGTTCTTCTCATTAACATGTAGGAAATTTTTGCATTAAAGCGTAGATTACTGAAAAAAACTATTTCATGGAAAACTTTGTTGGCTTTGAATGGCGACTGTTGCTTTCAATTTTAAGTTCTTGACAAACTAAGATAAGCTTCAAGAGGGGTGGCAGGTGCGGGGGGGATCCTTCTGGATCCTAGAGGACAAGTTGAACAAACATTCGCTTGGGGTCTTGGCTATAGGACCAATAATGAGGCTGAGTGGTTGGCTCTCCTCCAGGGAATGAAAATCCTAGCTAACAATGATCTCTCCAGGATAGCGATATTTGGATATTCTCGGCACGTCATATATAAAATGCTTAACAGATATACCATGGGCTCTATAAAGTGTCATCATCTGTATGATAAAATCACTCCTCTCTTATCTAAGCACTATGAATTCTATCACATTCTTCACACAAATAATGTTTCTTATGACACCTTGGCTAATATGGGGGCCTCCCTACCCCAAGGCCACTATTGTCTAAATGGTCAAAACTAACTCCCCAAATCCATAACTTAATGAATTTGTGGGATTCAAACCTAGACCCCCACTGCATCGAACCCACTCTCAAGGATATTTGTGAAGGCTCTTATGTTTCAATGCATCATTCTACTCCTCCTCACTTTACCGATGCATGCTCCCCATTCACCACTGGACTCACTCCCATTGATCTTTGTGAAGGGTCTCCTGTCTTAACACGTCGTCCTATTCCTCCCCACTCTTCTGTTGCATGGCTCCCACTTTGCACTGGCCTTTCCTTGATCCTTAGCAGTTTTAATACCCATCTCCCTCGGCTTAATTGCTCCTGCAACTTGCACGCTTCGGGTCTTTTTGTCCTCCTCGATATGTCTTCCCCCCGAATCCTTCCTCACCCTCAAGCTCCTTTTGGCAATGGTGTGCACTCCATTCATTATGTGATTTCTCCGGATAGGATTATGCTGGATATTATTTCAGGGGTTGACGAGGGCATTTTGTGGGAGATCCCATGGGAGTCTCTGCCTCTTACTAGGGTATTTGTTAAAGAAAGGTTGGCTCTAGCCGCTTTCTTAACCTACTTCTACTCTTCTCAAGCTGGCGTTTCTCTGTGATTTTCAAACTCTGGTTCTGGGCTCAGCCTTTCCATTGATGACCAGTCTTTCATAGCAGGAAGCAACTCAATTCTAGGTTGTAATTGTTCAGGGTGGAAAGAAGGTGCGGTCAGTACTCCCTCCTGTCGAATCAAGAAAGAACATGCCTCTCTCCTACATGAATTCAACACTCTTAACTCGGTCCTTGGTGGTTTTTCTGGTGACGAACAGGCCCAAGAGCTTGAAGGTGCAGTTCGGGCTCTCCATAGCAATTTCTCCAGACTAGCTCTTGCCATTCCCAGAAAAGGAAGAATGGACCAGGAAAATGAGAATGTTGGGCTTGCATATTTAAAGAAAAATCTCAGGAATTTGTATGAAATGATGGCTATTGGCATTATGGAAAACAAGGAAATTTCCCAAGAGGTAAAAAATATGGGGGAAGTGGTCAGTTACACCTCATATCAGATAAGTAATCATGACTCCAAGATCAATGATACAGAAAGAAACCTCAGGGAAAACATGGGAAAGGTGGACGGAATTCAAGAAGACCTCCAGTGTTTGGTAAGCATGAATCAAGGCAGTAAGGCTCATGAAACTCTAGCAGCAGTAGCTCACCCTATGGAAGAGGAATCGGTTGTTCAACCCATGAAGCACCCAGGCAAATTTTAACGGTTTTAATAGTTCATGTTTTTTTGTCTATTTTTTAATCAGCAGTTTATTAGGGTATACACTACCTCAGTCCTTAAAATCTATGTAAAAACTCTGTGTGGAGTTCTTTGGTCATCCTTTTGGACCAGTTTTGTTTCCTCCTTTTTTGAACTACAAGAACTCTCAGAATCCAATTTTTTTCTGTAATGTATGGATGTGCACAGCTTGTTTAATATCAAACCTTTTATAGTTTCTGTTAAAAATAAAAGATAAGCTTAAAGATGGGAAGTCATCCTAATCTTGATCTATGTATATCTATGATAAAGAAAATAAAAAAATACAACCATAGACAAGAAGTTTACCAATGAAATGCAAAGGACATCTCTAAATGTTTCTTAGCATAATCCAAACCCAAAACAGTGAAACTTTTATCCCATGGTGTAGTTAGAACCAAATAGGTATTTAGCATATACGTCTTCCTCAATTGAGGGAATTTTAGGAATACTAGAGAAAAGTGATTCATCTAGTAGTTATACAAGAGGGAGATCAACTAGATGTCAAAAGATCAAAAGAAAATTTCATAAACGCATAGAATTTTTTCTTGTTGAAGGGGGGTCATGTTCCTATGATGATGATACCATAGGAGACATCAAGGTTACCTTAATGTACAAAAATCTAGTGAAACAATGGGTACCCAAGGATCTTCCTCAAATAAACATATATTTTTTTGTGAATGAGAGAATATATCAGATTGCATCGTCGTCATTACATGGTTTGGAGTTGTTTTGCATGGATGACATATGTATTGAATTGATGGAGTATTTTGAACCCCATTACAATTATAGATGTTGGATGTGACTAGTCCAATATATAAAAATTATGATCAGATTCGAGTTGTCTGCAAATTATTTACATCTAAAAGACAAGGATCCGAATAAAGGAGAAACTGTGGACATTGACAGAAGGCCAAAAGAAACAAGGAATATTGAAATATTTATAAACAGTACACAACATGAGTCTACAAATAAGCAACCCAATTTCATATTTGAGGGGGGTGAAGGAAAATGTTTTTTCGTATGTGCCATGAAATCACTAGTTCTAGGGGAAAAGATATTGATCAATTACAATTTGAATCGAAAGGGTTCAAATGTTGTTACTATGGGAGTGGTACACTTAACATTTTACCAAAATTTTAATTAATGAATCTAATATCTTTTTTTTTCGTGAGTCTATTGTTATAATTTCAGTAATTTTTTCTATATTTTTGTCACAGCGTAGTGATCGAGGAATGTCCCCATGAGCAGTTGATAAAAGGAGTACACCATCATTGAGACAGTAGGTATACCTCATTATAATTTTACAAATATAATATGAACAATATATGTTTTTATTATGTTTTTTTGTGAGTATATTGGTTTCATTTCAATAATGTTTTCTATATTTTTTTGTAGGGTGTTGATCGAGGCAAGTCCTCATCTATTGACTAGATGACACCAGCCTCTAGGAAGTAGGTATACCTGGTAATTATAATTTTAGGAATTAAAAATGAGAAACATGTTTTTTCATTATGTTTATTTCATGAGTATATTGGTTTCATTCCGGTAATCTAATCTATATTTTTGTTGCAGGGTACTAATTGGAGAAACCCTCTAATAGTAGATCAGAGGACACCAGCCTCGAGGTTGCAGGTATACCTTATTGTAATTGCACGAATATAATATGAGCAATATGTTTCTTTATTGTGATTTTTTGTCAGTCTATTGGTTTCATTTCAGTAATTAATTAGTTAGATAGGAACATAGGAACATGCAAGTGATCAAATGAAACTTTTTAAATGAATGAAGCATGCAAGAAACATGAAAGAAATAAATATAAACATGCTGGTAGTAGAACTTTGGAAAAAAACATGAAAAATATTCCACAAAAAAACAAGAAAAAAAAACATAATAAAAAAGGTTGTAAAATTGTTTTCTATATTTCTGTTGCAGGGTAGTGATTAGGGAAAGTCCTACGCAGTTGATCAAGGAAACCATCCTCAAGGCTGCAGGTATACCTCATTCTGTACAAATATAATATGAACAATATGTTTTTTAATTATGTTTTTTTCGTGAGTATATTGGCTTCATTTCAATAATGTTTTATATATTTTTGTTGCAAGGTGTTAATCAGGGAAATTACATGGATGTCTATCATACGGAATCATCCTTGAGGCAGGAGGTATACCTCATTATAGTTTTGCAAATTAAATATGAGAAATATGTCTATTGGTTTAATTTTGATAATGTTTTAAATATTTTTGTGGCACGTTATTGATTTAAGGTTTGATCTAGTAGCAGATCAACCCATAGATAATGATGTGGATGATCTCATGCCTGATGCTGACATCACATCTTCATTGGACCCCATTAATATTATATAGAAGATATTAAAAAAATAAATGAGGAAATCCTTAGTTTGTTATTCATTTAGCCGCAAACAAATGAGATTAGAGAAAAAATTGATGTTTTGGTCAAGAGCTCTCAGGTCTTGAAAGTAAGTTTCAGGATATTTAATTAGAAGATAAATACATTTAGTATTTTATATTTTGTACTTGTATATGATCACGAACTAAATATGTTTTTTTATAGGATTTTTTGCATGCACATACTACTAGTCAAGGGGGTGTTGGTACTACTGATGTTCATGGAGAGTCGTCAAATGAGAATATGACCCCACTTTCATCTCATGTGCCAATATTTTCAACTAAATAGTTGTTAACACATTCCATGACACCCTAGATGCTAGATGTGAGTGAACCCTATAGTGGTCAACACACGCCAGATCGTGCAGAACATGGGTTCAATGCAGAGCCTACTGATATTTCTCAAGCAGCATCTCCTGGATCTTCCCATGTCACTAGCATGGGAACACTACAAACCACATTTTTGGTGGAAGAATATCTTGTTCCCATAAAGATAGAGAAGATCCCAGGTATTTAAAAATTGTTTAAATCTTTGTATATAATCTTATTGAAATTTACTTATAGAAAATTATTTTTCAACTAATGATTACATGATCATTTTGCAGGAAATGATATTTTTTATAATATATAAATGATTGATATTTTTATATATTTGGGCCTACTATCTACTCAAGGTGGGGTAAACAAAGTAAAAATTTAAAATATGAGCTCACTAATCGCATAGTAGGGTTGTTCAACAGTGAGACCTTCAACCAAGTAGAGGTACTCAAGAAAGTTAGCCAACATATAAATATTGTGTGGGACCAATATAGGGTTCATATATAAAGGAACCCTAGGTATGAGGGCCCTCCAATGATTCTAACAAGGGAGTGGAAGGATCTGGTGGATGATGGAAAGGAGAGGGATTTGAGAAAATAAGGAAAGCTACCACCCGACATACGAAGGTATGAAATACTTTCAACAATGAAATTATATGTTTATTACTCTTTCTTTTTAGATAAAATTTGCAACATCTAACTTATTTCAACCTTTTCATAGGCTTCTAGACACATCAAAGGCAACAAAGGTAAGACATGAAAAAATGGCCAACACAAGCTTGGTCTTGGTGGTTATTTGAATCTGGCGGCATGATTTGTAAGTATAAATAAATTATATATTTCATCCAAATATTAAATTGCAAATAATTTTGGATTTATTTCCATAAAATATAAATTCATGATCTTATGTAAAATTGTAGGTCAATCAATTAAAGGAAGCTCCCACAGAGGAAGACTTGAATCTTTGCTTCTTGCACAGCTTTGAAGTTGTTGTTGAAGACCAAAAAAACTTGTATGGGAAAACACAATGTTCTGGTAATCAATCTTGCACATAGATCAATAAAATCAATGAATTCTATTTAAGATTGATTACTTGTGCAATTTATTTGTTATAAATTTTGGCCATAAAATATCGAGTATGTTTTAAGCAGGGAAGCAACAATCCACATAATGTTAAAGAAGGGGGAAAATCCTATGAAGGTCAATCTTCACATCCTGGTAATGAATGTATTCATGTGCTACAAAAAATGTAGTACGGATTTCAGTTTAAAATATTTCATTGAAAATGGTGTATTAATTGTAATTTTTAATGTTTCAACTCTAGAGCATGTAGAGGGTCATCCTATACAAGATGAGGCTAGGCAGGAAGATGAAGTACATGATGTGGCCCCATCAAGTAAAGAGAGCCTCTCTAATGTTTGTTTATTAATGAAATACTTGTAATAACAATATCAAAATATATCAATTTAACATTTCTTTATTTTTGCAACAAATCTCAACCTCTTGCAGCAACATCCACGTCATGAGCACACAACCAAGAAGACATTAAGACAAGCTACATATTCCATAAGAACTGAACATGACGCTTTAGAAGATGAGTTGATTGTTAATTTTGTCAGAAGAAAAAAACAGAAAAAGAAGTGATTGTAAAAACATTATGAAAACAACTTAATTTTGAAACTATAATGTCATGCAGTATTTTTTGCAAGCTAAATAAATGAGTGAAATAATGAATGCTACATGTTAATGAATGAATGAAAAATGTTTGTTTATGACAAAAACCACATATTTGAACATAAATTAATTTATTTTAAAGTGCATGCATTGGGTATGGGGAATTCAGAGTGATGTGAGTGGGGGGGTGGGCCATAAGAGCTTCCACCTTCACGTGGTTGGCCCTTTTCATTAGGGAATATTAAACTATCCTTGAAACAAAGAGAATCTCAATAAGGTATTACACATTATTATTAAGTATTATAGAGTCCTGTAAATTTTGAAATGCATGTCTATTTCTTAAATTCTTTATCATGAATCAAACATTTAATAGTTTTTTTATTTCTACAGGAGTTCACACTAGGATTGCAACTAGTCAGTAGTTTATGTGGGGAGGTTGCATCAATTGTACTCAAAGGTACATAGTTATACTTGTGAATTAGTCTTTTTAATGTTGTTTTAGTTATTAACATTTCATGTGTATTCTTGTGGTTTACTTTGTTTATTCTATGTAGTTTATTTCATTCATTCAACTAACAGTGTTTTAGAATCCATGTAATGTTCCATTTTCATAATATTGTATGCATTAGGGCATCCATTTTACAAAATCATAATATTTATTGGTGCTTCTCAAAAGCATGGATTAGCACTAATCAATCATTACTTCTTCCCATTCAAGTAAACCACTCACCTATACCAATTTCAGAATTGTAGCACTACACATTTTTTTTAGGAGATGATTTAGGTTACATATGGGTTTATGAAGGTGAGTGGTTTACCACTCACCTATACCAATTTGAGAATTGTCTCCCCCATATAAGTTTGTCCTTCTTTGAATGCCAATAAATTCCATTAGCTTCACATGTCTCATCCTTCTACTCCTAAATCTCTGATAATTCAAACACCATGTTTTCTTTTGTTAGAAATCATTCTATCCCTTCAAAATACTCAACGATCATCAGGAAAAGAAAATGACACCCCCCACCACAAGGAATTGAAATTTTATATAAACCCAAAGATGATGAAAGCAAGTTTATTCTAAATGCTACAGTTCCTTATGGCTTGATATTTCAAATGGGACATCTTCCATGAAAACCAAAGCTAGATGTTTCCTTAAAATGGTCTACAATGTTGCTATATGTCATGTTCCCATTTTGACAGCACCATGAAGTAAATCGAACCCCATGGATCCTAGTGACAGATTGAATTAAATAATTAATAAGGGGTTAAGATGAGGCAATTAATTAATTAGGAGTGTGCATTTAAATTTATCCATAGTTGCTACCCACTTGGAATAAATAATTATGGAGCATTTAATATTATTGGTGTAATTAATATTTTTATTAATTATGAAATTAAATGATGTGGAAATAAACTTGCCAATTCAAGTAAGCATTAGAGTCCAAAAATGTTGCCAAAAATGAGAAAAGATGAATATTTCAAGAAAAGCAGCATAAATCCAGAAAACGGGATAAAACAGGAAAAGAAGGAAAGTATGAAAAGTAGGAAAGTTCAGAAAAGGAGGAAAGTCATAAAAAGAGGAAAAATAAGGAAAGGCAAAGAAAAGAAAAGAAAGGAAAGTATGTCCACTCACGGGTGACCTATTCTCACAGGTCACCAAGCCAAGTCACTTGCTCAACATGTCAACATTAATTCTATAAAAGAAGTATTCCAACTCCATTATTCATTTTTGATGATTTGATATTGTGGTTATGCTATGTGAGCATACTATCTGAGTTTTGTGCCTCAGACCATTGGGTGATGATCCCCAAACCCCTCCTCCCTTCTCTTACATCTCCCTTTCTATCTATTTCAGGTCTATGGAGTGCTAATGTCAGCAAGTGAAGCTTATTCCAGAATTATATTACAGCCTCCATCACTACAAGTCAAGCGCCACTGAAGAACATGCTTCACCTATGCTCTAAGGCCTCTTCTAGTGAGGATTCGGGCCTCCCACCCATCATTTTGGAGCATCCTTTGTATTGGTCAGTATATCATATTAATTCTGATATATTAACAGCTTATAAATCTGATATTTTAATGCCTCAAAGTGAAATAAATCATTCAGCAAATATTACCTTCTTTATTTCACATTAAAATTCTGCTTTATCAGCATATTGGGGGAATTTGATGAATTTCAGTGAAATAAAGATTTTATGAGGATGTGGGAGTGATTGAGTGGTTTATTTATGTTAAATGGAGTGATATATATATATATATATATATATATATATATATATAATATTTCAAATCAGTACATAAAGAAATCTGCAATTATTTATTTGCTCAATTTCAGACCCTAGCTAGAAAGCTAGTATTAAAAAACTAGTTTTTCCATTACTTGCATAAACAGAGTTCTGCTCACCCAAAAACTGATCCGTAAGTTCCTGTGGATCACTAACACACCCAAGTACCCATAAATAACTCCATAAACCTGTTTAATTATGGAAATCCTGTTTTTTAGAATCCTCCTTTGCGCAGGGTCTCTCTAGGCCAAAACTGCCAAAAATCCCAAAATCACCCAAAACTCCCTTGAACTATTTGGAAATTCCCCAAAGTGATATAAATAGTAAATAAAATTATTTTAGCACTGAATATAACCTCTTAAATTTACCTAAGCCTTTTTTCAGAAGATGGATTGATATTCCCTAGTTTCACGGTTTGGTGACCCAGCAGCATGAAAGTAAGATTCCGCGGTGCAGATTCTGAAATCTCAATGGTACAAAATATAAATGTGTTATGGGAATGGATTTCCAAATATTCAGTCACTCTTTATTGATCTCCTCTTCCCACTCTTGTCCTCTGCAAAATTTACCTGAAGAAACCCCTGTTTTTCCCAATCCGAGAAGGCTCTGTGTGAACCAATTAAAATTTCAGAATTGCTTAGTTAAAAATTATAGAATTAAATAGTTCAGGTTTGCACACAAGAATTAGGAAATTATAATGGTATCAGAGCACTTTCCTTGGCTCAACCTGTGGAAAGTAACTCTCAGTGGAAAAGTAGCTTAGCAATATCTTCAAGTTGTAGTTGTGGAATTAGTTCCAGTCATGGAAGATTTAGACTTTGAGGTGCATGAGGAAGAAGAGAATTCAGAAATGGGTGATCGAGAATATTCAAGAATTTTGATGCAAAGAACATTGAAAGGGCTGAAATATGTATCTCAAATCAACATCCAGTCAGATCAAGAGACTAGAGAATTCTCTTACCAAGCAGTTGGCAAGCAAACATGGAAAAGGGAGTAGTAGTGTCTCTCAGCATGAAGGAAATAAATATGGAGAGTCTATGTTTTCAAAAACATTAACACATGTAGGTTCTTTGAAGACCAATAATCTGTCAATAAAGGAACTAATTTGTTCCACTTCTCAAAGTAAAGGGGAAGAAAAGAGGACCAAAAGTGAAGATTCATTAGAGCCACCTGTACATGGTTTCTTTGAGAGATTATTTGGGTTTTCCCCAAAGAGAGATCATCCTATTCATAGAATCCATGAGGATTATGAGTCACCAAATCCTTCGTCAGAAGGAGATGGAGAATATCCATGCACAACTAAAGATCTAACAATCCAACATCTAGTTGTTGGTAACGTGGAAGGTGAAACGACTCCAAATTTTTTGTGGTTGATTTCAAGATAAGTGCAGAAGAGATGGGGAAGATTGATGATGGTGAGATATATTTTGGATATGATCCAAAATAGAAACACAATTCAAATTTACAGTCACCCCTTGAGCCTCACAAGGAAGCAGAAATTGAGCACATCTCAGTAGGGTGTGAAGCAGAGAAATGGGTGGGTGAACAAGCCATCATAATTCCACCACATAAGGAGGAGAACATGACACATGGCAAGTTAGTAAATTTTGATTTTTATGTATCACTATGTAAATCTGATACGGAATCCACTTCTAGTGAAAAGTTTAGAATGGTTGAGTCCCTTAGTGATGAGGTTCAGAATTCTAGTGTCAAAAATGAATGCAGTATGAAGGATGAAAATTTGAGAGAATATCTTTCTGGTGCACCAAGGATGAATGAGCACTTAAGTTGCAGCCCAAATTATGTTGTTGAGGACTTAAAAGATGAATATATTGCAGCAACAACATATGGATCAGATTTCAAAACCTCAAGTGCACTGCATGAAATTGATCTGGTGATGGAAAATAAAGAGGAGGAACATCTACAAGAACCTCATCTTCTTGCAGGGTCATTGAAGATGGATGAACAAAATATCCAAGAGGCCCTGAAAATTATCCATGACACTCATGCTTCAGTGTCAAAGATGTGTTGGGAATTTTCTTTAATGGAAGACCAATCTTCCTTTGAAGCCATGGAGAATATCCAGAAAGCAATGTCCACAATCAAAGGTAATTTCTCACAATTGCTTTCAGATAGAAATGACATGTTTGAGCTTGTTGAGTTATTGCGGGAAGCATCACTGGATGATCAAGAAATTATTTGCATTTATGAAGAAGAGAAATACAAGCTCAAAGGTGATTTGTTGGCCACCCAATATTCTTTGAGATACACTCAAAGTGCCCTCTTAGAATCACAAATGAAGATAGAACAATTCCAACAAGAGTGGAAAGAATTGAATCAATACTCAATATTTCTTGAGATTCATCCCGTTTGGGTAAATGGAATAAAAAATTCCATGGAGGAACCTGATGAGTGGGTGGACCATGAAAATAATTCTATTCGGTATGTGCTTGAAGTGTGTGCAAAATAGTTTGATGAGAACCAAGCACTTTATTTCTTTCCAAGGAAACTTGAGTTGTTCCTTGAAGACAGTCATTCTCCCAAGGAAGAGTGGGATGAGAGCACCTATTTTGGGCCATCCAATAATGAAAAATTTGCATCCATAAGTCTGATTACTGAAGGTTGCAGACATGCAAAGAATGTTCACAGTTCCTTCCCACATGTCTTAGATTCAACAACACCAATGGGGAATGAACAGTGGGTGAAGAAAGTTTTTTGGTTTGTGTCACATTTACAACAAGGGGATCATGATTTGTCCCCTTGGGAGATAGATCCTATTGCAGAAGAGATGGATGATTATAGATCATATAAATCAGCAAGAAATATCTATGATTCATCCACTAGATGGTTGGATAGAGGAATCATTGAAGAGGAAAATATGGAACGTAAATTTTTTATGTCTTGTTGCAAGAAAATTGTTTTTAATATTGCTGATTTTTCTATGATTTACAAGAAACAGAAAATGAATGTGTGTGCAGCCACTTTTGACAAGAAGGAATCAGATCTACACTTACTTTCAATGTGTGGGTCAATTGATGGAGTTTTCACCCTTGGATCAATGGCAGAGAGTTGAGCCATTGGATGAAGAGGGGAGCACCTATTGAGTTCCATAGATACCATGATACCTCATTATATGAGGGAAACATGAACATGACTGATTTTGATACAACATACTCTCTTTTGGAGCAGCATTTTAGGACATGGGATCCTCACCCTTGTCACTTGAGTTTCATGTATACCACACTTGTTCCTTGTGTGCATTGGTCACATGAGAACATTTTAGTTGGAATGGAATGACTAGTGGAATTGTGGCCTCACTTTTTGGAGGAATATTTGGGGTGCATAGTATTTCTTTGATTCATCCCTACATTGGAGAGTTGCATATCTTGATTGAGGGGCCCTTAAAGCTTCAGGTTTGCATTGGAAAGGATGATTTTCCAATATGGTGGTATGATGTTTTCATATTTCCCAACATTTCAAATGATGCTGATTTTTTCTTGTTACTAATGTTTGGGGAGATGCAGCATGAACAGTGGGATCCAGGCACTATTTTGCTTAACATATTTTGTTGGATGGTATTCCTATACATGGGGGTTCCATACAAGAAATGGGATCCTAGCATTTTTTGTCCTTGGAGAAGTTGTTTGCATGTTGGCATGATGGAGCAAGTCAACCCTCTTTTGCACCAGTTCATCTATGTTGCACTTGGTTTCAGTTTCCCATATAGGGAACACCTCATTGGATGGACTTATAGTTTAAATAGTAGTGGTATATTTTCATTTCTGATGTTCTTATGGGATCTTGGCACAGTTTCCAGTTACTTCACTTGGATAGAAGTAGGCATGTTCAGTTATAGATGTAGTGAATATTTTCTTGGAGAGAGGATTATGATCAAAGTAGTGCAGCAAAATCATGATGGACCTCTTGGGATACTTTGCTTGAGGACAAGCAATATTGGGAAGGGAGGACTGTCATGTTCCCATTTTAATAGCACCATGAAGTAGATCGAACCCCATGGATCCTAGTGATAAATTGAATTAAATAATTAATAAGGAGTTAAGATGAGTGTGCATTTAAATTTATCCATAGTTGCTACCTACTTGGAATAAATAATTATGGAGCATTTAATATTATTGGTGCAATTAATATTTTTATTAATTATGCAATTAAATGATGTGGAAATAAACTTGCAAGTCAAGTAAGCACTAGAGTCCAAAAAGTTGCCAAAAATGAGAAAAGAGGAATATTTCAAGAAAAGCAGCATAAATCCAGAAAGCAAGATAAAATAGGAAAAGCAGGAAAGTATGAAAAGTAGTAAAGTTCAGAAAAGGAGGAAATTCAGAAAAAGAGGAAAAATAAGGAAAGGCAAAGCAAAGAAAAGAAAGAAAAGTTTGTCCACTCATAGGTGACCTATTCTCACAGGTCACCAAGCCAAGTAACTTGCTCAACATGTTAACATTAATTGTATAAAAGAAGTATTCCAACTCCATTATTCAGTTTTGATGATTTGATATTGTAGTTATGCTATGTGAGCATACTCTCTGAGTGTTGTGCCTCAGACCATTGGGTGATGATCCCCAAACCCCTCCTCCCTTCTCTTCCATCTCCCTTTCTATCTATTGCAGGTATATGGAGTGATAATTTCAGCTACTGAAGCTTATTCCAGAATTATATTTCATCCTCCATCACTACAAGTTGAGCTCCAGTGAAGCACATGCTTCACCTATGCTCTCAGGCCTCTTCTAATGAGGATTCAGGCCTCCTGCCCATCATTTTGGAGCCTCCTTTGTATTGGTCAGTATATGATATTAATTATGATATATGAACATCTTATAACTCTGATATTTTACTTCCTCTAGTATAAATAAATCATTCAGAAAATATTACCTTCTTTATTTCACATTAAAAGTCTGCTTTATTAGCATATTCGGGGAATTTGATGAATTTCAGTGCAATAAAGATTTTATGAGGATGTGGGAGTGATTCAGTGGTTTATTTATGTTAAAAGGAGTGATATATATCTCTGTAATATTTCACATAAGTACATAAATCAATCTGCAATTATTTATTTGCTCAATTTCAGACCCTAGCTAGAAAGCTAGTATTAAAAAACTAGTTTTTCCATTACTTGCATAAAAAGAGTTATGCTCACCCAAAAAATTATCCATAAGTTCATGTGGGTTACTGAAAGACCCAAGTACCAATAAATAAATCCATAACCATTTTTAATTTTGTTCATCCTATGTTTTAGAATCCTCCTCTGCACAAGGTCTCTCTAGGCCAAAACTGCCAAAAATCCCAAAATCACCCGAAACTCCCTAGAACTCTCCAGAACTGCCCCAAAGTGTTATAAACAGTAAATAAACTTATTTTAGGACTGAATATCACCTATTAAATTTACCTAATCCAATTCGGAAGATGGATTGATATTCCCTAGTTTCACGGTTTGGTGACCCAGTAGCATGAAAGGAACCGTCCGGGGTGCAGATTCTGAAATATAAATGGTCCCAAATATAAATGTGTTAGGGTAATGGATTTCAAAATATTCAGTCACTCTTTATTTATCTCCTCTACCCACTCTTGTCCTCTGCAAAATTTCCCTGAAGAAACCCCTATTTTTCCCAATCCGAGAAGGCTCTGTGTGAACCAATTAAAATTTCAGAATTGATTAGTTAAAAATTACAGAATTAAAGAGTTCATGTCTGCACACCATAATTAGTACATTACACTATAGCTCTGATCAAGGATCCAATTAATGAAATTTCAAGGTTTTTTCATTGTTGTTTCAACATTTTTTGCACAATTTCTACTTCAGAATAAAAATATTATATATTTATATTATTATTTGGGGTCTTAAATGAACTTGGTGTTTCCCAAGGGTTAATGTTGGGATTGTATTCATTTCTAGAATTGTTGCTACTTATCAACAATTCATGTTCTTAGGGATTCTCCTTGTTATTTATGCCCATAACTTAGAGGATGATACCTTTAGAATTTTGATACCCAAAATCGCCCACTAGTTGTTTTTTTTATCATTACTATTTTGTATTGATGTCAGATGGTAAAAATGAGGCTTAGGGCTGCAATTATGCCTAAAAATTCAAAAGGACCATTGTTTCGGGTTAAATATGTTCCCATAATTTCTTCAACTGGTAAGATATGAGATTTCATTATGAAAAGATCCCATAAAGATGCCCAAAATCACCTAACTTGCACTCGGACTTTCTTTTTAACATATGAAATTAACCTAGATCTACATTTTAGATTTGTTTACACCCCTTTTTATGAAGAAAAGGAACCAAAACTAATAACATTGATGTACATTGTTGATTTGGAGGTTAGTGTTATCACTTAGGAATTTCTCTTGGTTGTAAAAGAAAATCCCCAAGGTAACCTCAAACCAATCTTTAGGATTGAAAAATAGCATTTCCTTGTGGAAATTGAACCCAAGTGATAGAACAATTACACTCACAAAATTGCTAATCAAACATGCAAAATTACCAACAAAGGAGATTGAAATTGGAGCATAACACTAATCTATATTGAATAAGTGTACAATAGAAAACCTTGTAAAGTCATAGGCTAATGCAATATATAATTACATGAGAGATTAGAATGCATAAGGATGACATTCAAAATAGTCAAAAAGTAGGCTTACTAAATCTAGTCAAATCCCCCATAGTTGCATAAAGCAGTTTCCAAATCCACTTAGAGGCTCACGAATTGGAAAAGTCAAGTAGGAAAGCTAATAAGGGATGGAAAGACAAATCATACATGATTTTATTAGCAGAAAAGGATGGAGGATGATGTGGGCAAAAAACAAGTCAACTACACCTAGTCTTGCTCTCTCTTTTTCCTTATTTCTAAATAAAATAGGCAGCTTTGTAGAAAAAGCAAATATGCACTTAGGAGGATCTAGAATAAAGTAGACATGCTAAATATATTTTCCATGAGGTTTCCCAAGTGCTCCATGACTCATTTTTAGCAAGTTTGACTTCTATGTCATGTAGAAGGCAACTTGCATAGAGTGGAATATATGAAACTAGGCAAATAAGACAAAAATGAATTAATTAATGTCTAAGGTAGGTAAATATGGGTTGATTATTCCAACACCCCCCCTTAAGCCTGAATTTATGAGTAAATATCAGAAAACTATAGGGCCTAGAAACAAGGCTTAGCCACCCTTTACATACTGCATGTCCATTTAACCAAGGAAAGAGGCAAAAACCTAGTGGGAAAATCCTCCCTTAAACATGGACAGTAAAACAAAATTTGAAAATATTGTCATCAATCATGCCTCACAGCATGATCAGCAATCCCCAGCAGTGATTTGAGATTTCTGAATGTCTTCTCACTAAAAAATTTAGTGAAGATGTTTGCTACTTGTTCTGAATATGCACAGAAGAGTAGGTGAATGGTGCCAACATGCACAAGCTGTCTGATGTAGTGCATATGGATCTGAATGTGTTTGGTTCTATGTCTTTGAAATGGATCATTGTAGATTTGAATGGTGCTTTGATTATCACAATAGATAATAGTTGAAAACTCTAATTCGAAGCCACACTCACCAAGTATTCCCTGCAACCATAAACATCAAGTTGTTGCATTTACAACTCCTCTATACTCTGCTTCTTGCTTGACCAGCTGATTGGTCCTTTTGCAAGCATGAACACATATCCCGATGTTGAATTTTGATCTATGTTGTCACCTGCCCAATCATTGTTAGTAAACCCAATCAAATCAAGATCAGATTTAGCTTTTTAGAAGATCCCATGAGTTCTTGTTCCTTGGACAAAGTTAAGGATCCTTTTCGCTGCTCTCCAATGGATCTCATGAGGCTGATCCATGTATCTTGAAGCCACACTAACTACATAAGATATATCAGGTCGAGTGTCTGTAAGGTAAAGTAAACACCCAATCAACTGCCTATACAGTATATTATTTACCATAGGAGAAGAACCTGCTTCTTCAAGCTTAACTCCTGAAAGGAAAAGAGTTTTGCTTGGCTTGCAATGTTTCATGTTGAACTTGTTCAGAAAATATAAGGCATACTTGGACTGATGTACTTTGATTCCATTTTGGGATTGAGCAATTTTGAGACCCAAGAATTGGATCAACAACCCCAAATCAGTCATAGAAAATGCATGGTTCATTGCATCCTTCAAGGAGGCAATCTCTTTCTTTGAACTTCCTGTAATCAGAATGTCATCCACATACAAGACAATAATCATCAAAGAACCATGAATCACCTTCAAATAAACATTAGGACCAGACTTGCATCGAACAAAACTCAATGACAGCAGAAAGCCATCAATCTTGGCATACCAAGCCCTTGGGACTTGCTTGAGCCAATACAATGATTTCTTTAACCTGCACACAAAAGATGGATTAGAAACAAACCCTTGAGGTTTCTGCATGTAAATATATTTAGTGAGATCTCCATTTAGGAAAGCACACTTCACATCTATGTGATGTACCTCCCACTGCTTCAAAGCTGTAATGGCTAAAGCTAGCCTTATGGAGTCCATCTTTGCCACTGGTTCAAAGGTTTCATTGTAGTCAATACCATGTACCTGTGAGTAGCCCTTGGATACCAATATTTCCTTATATTTAAAAGGTGAACCATCAGCAGAAAACTTAGTCTTGAAAACCCACTTACATTGAACTAGCTTCCTCCCTGGGGGGAGATCAACCAATTCCCAAGTGTTGTTCTTCTAGAGCAAACTGAATCCTTCTTTCATGGATGTTTTCCATCTTGGCTCATGTGATACATATTAATATTTTTGTGGGTATGATTCAACCATCAAATAGCACTTCTCTGCAAACAAAGGGTCTTTCATACACAGGGCACTCTCAAACTGAGATCTAGTCCTCCTAGGGTCACTAGGATTTCCAGCTAGTTCCCCAACTGCATGAATGGTCTTTGCTGCCCATTTTTCTCTTATAGGAATGTTAGGATATATAATTAAATCATCATTATTAGACATATCAGAATCAGTAAACTCATTTGTCTCTCCACTTACATTCAATGGATCTGGTGGTGAAGAAGACTCTCCAACTTCAACTGCTACTAAAGGATCTTCTTAGAACTGAACACTCCTTTCAATGAAGCCTTTGTTTGTGATAAAGTTGGTTAGATTGTACCCTTTTTAATCTTTAGAATACCCAAAAAATAGGCACTCTTGTCTTTGGTACTGCAAATCCTTTCTCTTTTCAGTTGGAATTCTAGCCCAAGCCTTTGAGCCAAAAATCCTAAAATGGGTCACATTTGGCTTCACTCCAAGCTTCGAAAGGAGTCATACCATCAAGTTGTTTATGAGGCACCCTATTCTGGATGTAGGATGTACATTTTATAGCCTCGTCCCAAAAATTTGGTGGCAAAGTCTTAGCCTCCATCATACGGGTTGTCATATTCTTTAGTGACTTGTTCTTTCTCTCAACAACACCATTTTGTTGTGGTGTGTAGGGGATTGAATACTGTATCTGAATATCTGCATCTTTACAATACTGAATGAAATTAGACTTGACATACTCACCACCATTGTCATATCTAAGGATCTTGAGTCTCCTCCCAGACTGGTTTTCAACCAAGGCCTTAAAGGCTTTGAAGAGGTCAAAAACTTCAGACTTATGCTATAGGAAGTAAACCCAACAATACCTGGAAAAGTCATCTATGAAGTTCAATGCATATTTGGCTTGAATCATGGACATATGAGGAAATGGATGAGAAATATCACTGTGGATCAACTCAATAGGTGTAGAGGTTCTCTCATGACTAGCTCTCTCAAATTTGTGCTCTGGGTGTTTTCCTAGGATACAACATTGACAGACTCCCTTGGAAAACTTAATCTTTGGTAACCCTATGACGATATCTTTTTCACTCAGATCAAAAAGATACTTATAGTTAATATGGCAAAATATTTCATGCTAGATCTTGCTTGACTCATTAGCATGAATCAGAAGAGCAGAGGGGTTTGAGTAGGGTAGAAAATGGGAAAACATGTATACCTTTGAAGTGTGATCAACAACACCTTTTGCAATGACTTTACCATTCGATATCTCTGTGATCTCAACATCATCAGGGGAGAAGATGACCTTTTTTGGAGACCCTGTGTGAGTCATCTAATACACTGACAAGAGGTTAGAGGCAAGACCTGTAACATACAACACATTATTGAACTTACCATGGTCAAGATCAATCCTTCCTTTCCCCAAACTGTCAGTGAGAGAGTCATCTCCCAACACTATTGGTGGACCTTTTGACATGTCAAGAGAGGAGAATTCCTCCTTGGTCGAAACCATATGTCTAGAAGCTCCAGAGTCTATGATGAAGCTAGGTGAGCTTGACATGCCAGCAACCAAAGCATGTACTCTCTCTCTGTCCTCTGAATTTGATCAGCCTTCCCTCTTCTTTGAGCAATCAAGAAGTGAGATGTTATTCTTCTCCAGGAGTTGGGTCAACATGTCAATTTGCTTCTTCATACAGGAGCTCTCAGGATGATAGCCCTTACTATAGTATGTGCACTTGCTCATTTCTCTTTTGTTCTTCTTCTTCTAGAAGTTCTTCTTAGAGCCTTGGGGATCCTCTTGAGACTTATTCTTGTCTCTCTTTTGCTTAGGTGGCTTCTTAGATTTCTTCTTTCCTTTTGAATCCACCCTCAAATCTCCAACAACCAAATCTTGTTCTTTGGAAGGTTTGATGGTGCCCATCATCACCAATTTATCTTGTTCCTATGTGAGGGATTCCATGAACTCTGCAAGCTTAGGCATCTTCTAGGATCAAGCTGTCAACTTGGTGGCATGGAAGGTCAAAACAAACACTGAATAGTCAGGGCCAAGCTTTGAGAATATGGCCAAAACTATTTTCTCTTCCTTCTTTTCAATTCCACGTTGTTTTAGCTGCAAAACAAGGGCTTTAAACTTGGAAAAATAGAGTTGCAAGGATTCGAAGCTACCGAGACTCAGAGAAATAAATTCATTCTTGATTTGATGTCCTCTCATCTCATTTGTCTTACCAAAAATATCTACAATATTCTCCCACACTTCATTAGGTGATGTCAATCCATCAAGATGGAAGACGAGGTCTCTTGAAATGCTCAGACACAAAAGACTGTAGGCCTCATCCCTCCTGTTGTGCCGTTTTATTTTATCTGTAGATGCATTGGGCTCTACCTCAGTTGCCATAGTCACCCTGTAGAGACCTTTCTCTCTCAACAGTATCTCCATCTCAGCTTTCCATTCAAAGAAATTAAATGGAGTCAAGATGATATTCTGAGATTGATCCATAGCTCAGAAACTGTTCCCTTTAGTCACCAGAATATGCTCCCAGTCAAGATGTCAAACCTACAATATCAATATGGAAGGAGATAAATCGATCTACAAAGGCTCTGATACCATATGGAAATTAAACCCAAGTGATAGAACAATTACACTCACAAAATTGCTAATCAAACATGCAAAATTACCAACAAAGGAGACTGAAATTGGAGCATAACACTAATCTGTATTGAATAAGTGTACAGTAGCCAACCTTGTGAATTCATAGGCTGCTGCAATATATAATTATATGAGATATTTGAATGCATAAGGATGCCATTCGAAATAGTCAAAAAGTAGGCTTACTAAATCTAGTCAAATCCCCCATAGGTGCATAAAGCAATTTCCAAATCCACTTAGAGGCTCACGAATTGGAAAATTCAATTAGGCAGGCTAATAAGGGATGGAAATACAACTCATACATGATTTTATTAGGAGAAAAGGATGGAGGATGATGTGAGAAAAAAACAAGTCAACTACACCTAGTCTTGCTTTCCCTTTTGCCTTATTTCTAAATAAAACAGACAGCTTTTCAAAAAAAGAAGATATGCGCTTTAGAGGATATAGAATAAAGCAGACATGCTAAATATGGTTTCCATGAGGTTTCCCAAGCGCTCCATGACTCATTTTTAGCAAGTTTGACTTCTATGTCATGTAGAAGACAACTTGCATAGAGTGGAATATAGGAAACTAGGCAAATAAGACAAAAATGAATTAATTAATGTCTAAGGTAGGTAACTATGGGTTGATTATTCTAACATTCCTTTCCCAAATAATGACTATGGTCCTTTCTTTGTTTCCCAATGTTTGCATATCCATTTGAGTTAGAATAGCCCTCATTACACCCAAAATCAACGTTTGAGGTTGTTGAAGTGCCCAAACTCAATTATATTGTTGCTTAACCATATAATAGTTCCCATAAATCAAAACTGATGTGGTTTTGTTGTTGATCTAAAGGAGTTCCCAGATTGATGAAAGTTGAGATTTCCTCATTCTTTATTACTATTCTAGGGTGCAAAATCTTCCAAAAATAACCATATTTCAAAGATGAAGTTGTTTGAAGGATAAGAAGTGCCCATAGTTACTTATAAATAGCCATCTCTCCTTTTTAAGTTATGAAGATAACCCATCATTTGTGTTTGGTGTTGGACATAATGGGCACACTGAAAGGGGGGTGAATCAGTGTGTAGACAATTTAACACCTTTTTCAATTCATTTCATAAACAACTAATCAATGTTAAGAATATTTCATCATTGCATCATACAACTAAGTATATCATTAGTTATTAACCCTAACAAATCATTAAGATGTCATCAGGTGCATGCATCTCTTTTGCACTGTTGCAGACATTTAATCCTTTGTAGGTTTGGTGGACATTAAACCTCGATTGGCGTCCATACTATTAACATTAACATTTTGTTGATTTATTACTATTTTTTATGCCGAGAACTGAAATTCAAGGCCTCTTTACATATTATATGATCACACTTATGCAATGGGAGATATTGTAGAGAATTTGCTATTATATCCTTCTATACCTCTAAGTACCCTCAAAGTCACAATCAAAGTATCAATAATATTGTATAGTCGCTTAATATCAGGTAAAGGTATACATTATTATCTAATATTATGTTAAGGAGCATATTGGATTCTAAACCAATTGTGTTACTATGTTGATAAAAGTGGATTCTAAACTAACTTTGTTTGATAAAAAAGTGCATGGCAAACATAACTCTATTTGTAAATTTGGATTCAATGTACACATATTTACCTCAGTATATGCTAATGATTAGTGATGAAGGTATTTATATTATTGTATGCCAACCCTTCTCAAGGAAGAAGTAATATTTTTTTTACTGAATGGGAATAAGAATATGTAGGCATGCATGACATGAATGAGTGTCATAAAAATGAACATCTCCCTCAAAGATAACTTGTAAAGTGATAGATACAGATTTCCTATAGGATTTAACCTCTTCATAGTAGCCCACAAATATACTTTGTTCACTTTTAGGTTGCATTGCTTTATACTTTTGACCAGGAAGATGATCCCATGTTTTATAGGAAAACACTTTTGAAATGACTTACATCCAGTTATTATCTTATTTCAATCTTCTCATAGAATTAAATTCATTATTTTCTTAAAATGAGTATGATTCAACACATAATTAACATGATTGTTTTAGCCCCAAATTGTGGAGCTAATTTTTTTATTGAACCATGTAGTTAGCATTTATTTATGTGTCAAAATATTATGTTCAACTACTCCATTATTCTTTTGAGTGTAGACCACAATATGTTGCATTTGTGTGACATGTGTCAAGAAAAAATCAATGAAGTGTTTGTTGACATATTTATCTCCACCATTAACCATGCAACTTCTCTTGATGAGATGTCAAAACTAATTTAAAACCAATGCTTTGAAGAAAACAAACATTGAATTTTATTGTAATGGAATAAACTAATGTGTTGAGTGTGATCATCATTGAATAAAGTCAATCAATAGGAGCATAGATTTCTCAGAACTTGAAAACCATTGCAAATAATTTCAACATATGATCTTCTGAGTGGGTGAGGTGGAGATCAAGAATTTTTATAAATAAATAAAAAATTAAATCAATTATGGTCATCATATTCTTTATGTGACTTCAAGTATACCTCCAACAATGATTCCATATCTTTGAAGGAAATAGTAGTTGGAGATTCGATGCGTTCTGACATTCATTTTCATTGGATTTCCTACAATCATAAGCATACCTCCAACAAGGATGTTAAACCTTCGACGACCAATTTAGACGGATATATGAAGCCATCTAGTGAAACTTGATGTCAGTTTGCACATCAAAAATGTCAAATTTTCAATGAACTATCATTGAATTGTTTACATATTGCATGTCAAAGATTCGACGAGAATTCAACTGGATTGGCAAAACAATGTGTAGGCTATTCGATAGGTATTTGTTGAATAATCTACATATGTTTTTTATGTCAGATATTCGACAAAATTGCACCATTATTTAAAAACAAGTACTTTATCGTAGTTTAGATGCATCATTGTTGAAATTCAGACAGATGGTCCATCGGATTTTGGGTTCAAATATACTTGTGTTACATTGCTCTTACCACATAGTTATCACACATCTAGTTATTTATAAATGGATTATTCTTCCTGTAAAAACTTAAACAACTTACATTAGTATTCATATTGATGAGCGCCCAACTATGCTCTATAAGATAACTCCCACATAGTTATTTGTGCCCATACATCATATCATTACATTGTTAATATACAAATATACATATATGTATATGTGTATGTATATGTGTGTGTATACTTGCACACACATGTTAGTGCATACTATTAAAATTACTTAGACTAACCATTGCATATCGTTATTGCTAACCATAATCCAACCACCTATTTAATACCATGTTCCAACCAATGGTACGACCCTAACCTACCAGGTTACCATATAATATACATTTAAACCAAGTTATACATGTAACACATATATCGTACTATTCAACACTTCCATAATATACCATTAACCAAGGTATATGTGTAATATATACACATAGTAGTTATTAACATATTAATTAACCCTCCCAAGCCCACATATCCACTAAACCACAGTTTAGGGATTCATTAGAGACCCTAAGCACTAAGCCTGGCCCATGATGTGTTTGATTAGAAGGGGATCAATGGTTAGTTAGAAACATTATATTTTTATGCTCAAAACATTATTTTGAGCATATTGCATGGTTTATGAAGTATTGTCTATGCACATGTCTTTTTGGTAGGGCAGTGTAGATGAGCCATAGTGGTGGTTTGTGTTCAACGTTCACGATGGAAAGACTATCACATCACATCCACAAGAGTGATATCTTTGTATTTCGACCATTTTCCATGTATTTCGTAGACCAATCTGTATTGGATCCTCTTGTAGTCACGAGTTATATATGTATATTTATTAAGGGAATTGATACACCCACATTTATACCATGTAGTTGGGAAAACATTGCTATATGCACATATTGCTCAGTCTTGTTTCATGGTGAATATGGATCCTTCAACCAAAGATCGAATTCATATGGTTATATTTACTCATTCCCCATCAATCCTCTATATCGATGACTTGATCTCTTGTGCAAATAGTTATGAGAATGACCTAGTCGTGGCTCAACCAACTTTGCTACTGTTGTTCAATGCATAGTTATAACCTTTGTGTCCTTCATCTTTCTAATCGAAATCAATCCTTTACATAGTAGTTGTTTATGTGGACACAAATGCAAAGGCTTCCCTTTGCTTGGTTGGGATAAGCAGATCCTATAATAACCAAGGATATGCATATAAGCGTGGGTCTACAATTCATTTAGGCTGAAACACATAGATAGGCATGGTAACCTTACTTATAAATCTCATGCATGCAAATAATTTATCTTCATTCAAGTTTGCACATTAACATGGTTAGGATTATATTTGTATGGTTTTTGGCTAAATAGCATGCAAGTAATCATGATAGAATGCATACAGTCATGATATATATTATAGTTTTCCATCTATTTATTATTCAAATATCTTTAGCATAGATGTACTGGATAATTATTTACTATTATAATCAACAAGATATTGATTTAGTAGAATAGATATACATATCATTATTTATATATATTTCAGTTATGTTTTCAATTCTATTTATAGTGAAGTCTATGGTCCAATGCCATAGTTAGGTAATTACAATTCTTCCACAATATAACCTAGGTCAACCGCCTATTCCATTTGTTAGGCATTAACATAATAATGAAATTGTACTAGACTCTGCTTCCCAATGCAATAGTTAGGGTGACAACATAAATTCTAATACAATTGTACTAGACTTTGTTTCCTAAGTAATAGTTAGGATAACCACATAGATCTAATACATTTGCACTAAAATATTCTTCCCAGTGCAGTAGTTAGGTTAACCATGCAATCATAATAATCTACTTTAACATTATAATCCATAACAATAACCAAATTATAACATAGATCAATTTCCATTATTACTTATCATAGTTGGTACTATTTGTTTGCTTTTTCCATCATAGGATCATATCACATTTTCCATCTCTATCACTCAACTAAGTACCTCTTGTATTAATAAGTACCACATAACATTCAGGTAGAAAGAAAATACATTTCAATTTTATCTTGTAGATAATCCATTAATAGATTAAACATAGATTCATGCATAAACCATCGTAACATTAGCATAAGCAAGTTCAGAATTCATAACTTAAATAAAAGGATCTGGACTACAAGGACTTCCTATGTTCCAAGTGATAATAAATCTGCAATTGTTGTACGACGTTCCCTGATCCACCAAACTATGGATCTCTAGGAAACTCCAATCTTAGTTTCCTCACATTCACCCTTGAGTTGAGTCCTGGTCTCTCTAGGCCTACATTTTAGGAATTCTGATAGGTTCAGATTCCTTTTAGTTTATCATATCTACATTCAATATTAGGGTCTTGGCTTATCTAAATCACCTTACCAATGTCCATGGTTCAATATATGTAGTACTCCTTCCAACCACAACACATATTAAATCCTATTTAGACAATACTATTTCCTTCTAGAACCTGGTATTCCATCCTATATAGACAATATTGTTGTTACCAATACCTAGGGAGTCCTCCTACTAGTTAGTGCACAACACCTGATCAATGCTCACGCTCTATGACCATCGATATTTTCAACTATGACTGGACTTGGTTCTGGTCATGTGCAAGAATATACCACAGACTAGATCTCTCCCCATCAACTGCCCATTTTTTTTGTTCATTATAGCTTCTTTTCTCTTTCAGATTTCAGATTTCTCTTTTCCTTTAGTTATTCATATTTATTTTCTTTTATGTGTATTGATATTCCTTCTTCCACCAAGAGAGAGTAATCCCTTGACATTTTTTCCCCCTCTTTTATAGAATAGGAATTTACTATTCTTATCCCATTTCTTACGTGATGCAACCTATGTAGGAGTTACAATTCTAGAAGAGACTCTTCATCTTCTTTTTATTTTCTTCTTCTTCACTTTTTATTTTTTTAATTTTATTTGGATTTTAGTTTCATCCATTTTACTATTTATCCTTGTTACTTCTTTTTGGTTATCTTAATTCTTTTCCTAAAGACACTAGGACCCCTCAGTCATCAGTCATCCCCCACAGCACAAGCAAATTTTTAACATAGTTCAATAAACAAACCAAATACATAGCACTTTCAATTATAGAGTTCCACTGCTTACAATACTTAGTTACATATAGGGGTTGGCATTTCAAGGTATTACATGGTGTGCTTTACATTAAATAACACACCAATGCATCTTTTATGTAATAAGGCATTGGTGTGCATATTAAGTATAATGCACAACACAAAGCCATTAACATTTTTTGATAAAAAACATAATTGAAATGGTGCATGTTTCATAGATAATTCACTAGTGTGTATATCTTGCAATTTGCACATAGATTAACCTGCTGAAATTTTTAAACATGAAAAAAAGTGTGTCCCTTATAAGAATAAATGCATCAATACATCTACTTTGTATAGTGTGCACCACGTATCATGAAATTGTTTTTGGAAATACTCTCATGAAGATAGTCTAGACAAGTCAGAATCAAATTGAATTGTAGCATGATTTCGGTCCAAGAGCAACCCAAAGCCCCATATATTAATATATATAACCAAGGATTTTGAAATTCCAAAAATCAAATCTTATTATGAAATATAAAAAAAGGAGAACCATAGGGTTTATAGTAATGAAGGTAACTCTGAAGGAACAAGAATGCAAGGGTTTGCAGCATTGAAGGTAGCTCTTATATCTTCTATTTCCCTGAAAAATCATATAAAATTTATGTCATGTATTGAATCTATTGATGGAAAACTTACCTAAAATGTCTCCTCTATAGAGTTGTATGTGTCCACAATGATCCCTTGAAAATCATCTTCAAAGAAATATGCCTCTTCAAACTCTTCCATGGTAAATTTCTCTTGCATAAGTCTCTCCTAAAAAAAATTTCCATAAAATTTTAGGGATTAGGGTTTTCTTTTATTATAATCGCATTGTATTAAAATTAAATTCCTACTCTTCTTTTTAGTTGATATTTTGTCCCATTGACGATAAACACAAGTAACTTTTTTCCTTTTTGAAAAACCATGACGTTGGTGCACAAATAACAAATATTCTACTGTATCAATTGTAAGAAAACAATGGAAATATAAACTTTCACAATTTTTCATTGGGATATTGGTGTGCTACGTAGATAATAGCACACCAATGATTTATACTAATATAAGTACACCGCTTACATAGCAAGACCAAAAAAGTGGAAGTGTAAACTTTCACAATTAATACTTTGCAAAGGTTTGTCCTTTATGGAGGTGGTTGTGAATGTCAATCAGTGTGCATCTAGAGTGAGCACACTAGTGTGCTTTACATTTTAAAGCGCATTGGTGCACTAGTGCAGAATTTGGCACACTGATTACTTAAAAATGTAGAATGTTTCATGTTTCCAAATTTTTATTTTAATAATGAAGGCATGTATTAATTGTATTTTTATTCAAATGCAGGGGAAATAGGAGTGATAGTGATCAATAATAATATATCTCCATTGTTTTCTATGAAGAACAAACAACTTATGTGGCTCTTATAGTTCCTGGTAGAAGACAAGTGAAGAATATGAATGTCTACCTCCAACCATTTATCAGCAAATTTAACCAATTATAGGGAGGAATACAGGTATACAAGGTATCACAACCCATATCAATGGAGAGTACTTTTACATATATGGCATATGTGCATACAACATGCATGATTATACAGGGCTTGGAGCTTTCTTGTAAGCATGTTAATCGATTTGCTTGCATATGTAATGTTATTTAAAAATAATAATTTGATGCAACCACGTTCTTTGGTTATAACATGTTATATATACAATAACATTGCATTTCTTGTAACAAAATGGTGTCATGGATGTAAAATTTGTGGACCTTTAAGAAAGGAAAGGTGGTACAACCACCTACAAAAGTTGGTGTACAATTTCTCAAAGGTGTTCCTCCTAAAATACAACCCTTATAAAATAACAACATCTTCTTTCAATGGTAAAAACCAAAGAGAACACATAGATCTAAAATAATGGCATCTGTCGAGCTAATTATGTGTTAAACAAACCACATTTAAATATTGATCTTGAGTTTGTAAAATTAGACATGCAAGAACATGAAGTGTAGGATTAGAACATCTAATCTAGCCTAATATAACAACTAATGACTAAGGTCGTAAACGAAATCTCAAAGTCACACTTAAATGTAATAAATGCAATGAAGTAGGAATTTAAATGAAATCAAGTGAAAAGTAACACCACTTGATATAGCTTAACATTAGACCACAAGATCATATATCCCGACTTAGATCACAATATTCAATGGCATATTACTGTAGTGGTTGGCTAAGCTATGGGAAAACCAAATCAACGCAATATAATGAAAAAAAAATGATAAGGAAATCAAAGAAATCATGTAAATGCAATCAAACTTTAGTGATCGTCCTTCAAATGAGTGCACCAATCATAATCAAAATATAATAAATATATTTTGAAGGATTAAAGATAAAGAACAATAGAGATTTGAACTATGCACGTAGAAATGCCAAACACTTGCACAATAAATACTTAGGAAAATGAATGAGGAAACTAGGCTTGCTTACTTTATGTTCTTAAAAGATTGTGTTTATGATGTCATCTTACAAAACTAATCAATCTTTCAAATAGAACAAAAATAGTGAAGAGAAATAAGAGAAATGAGGGTAATAGAGTGAATTGTGGTTTTACTTCTCCATTGATTGCACATAAATAAATAATAGTGTAAAAATATTTTAACGGAGAATAAGTAATGTGAAAATCGAATTGAATTGTCTATGTAATCAACCTATATGTATATGTGTGTGTGTGTGTGTGTGTGTGTGCGTGCGCGATCATACTTAAGACTGCAGAGATTTGAACATCAGAGATTAAACATTTATTAATGGAGGAAAGGAACCTTTTGGTTTTATGTTTTATTTTAGGAACAAATAACACTTAGAAATGAAATGTTTAAATACTTATGCATTGATTGTGTTTAAGAGGAATGGGTGATTCATGAGTAGCATATGTGAGAAGAGGGAGATGGTTTTATATTTATTTTTATTAATGAAGGGGATTAATGCTTGCAACTAAGAAAATACGCTATTGTTGGATTTGTATTAAAAATATTTTAAAATCGGTACAGAAGGAAAAGTGTGGATGGGGCATATTTGGAAATGATATTTGGATAGAAAAGGAGGATTAATAAAATCAATGTGAAGTGGAATTAGACTATAATAAAATAGAGGTTAAATCAAATTGGTTTTGAATGTAGATTGGTGTGGTTTGAAAGTTGAATTAGAGGTGGGTGCATCAATGAAAACATAGCATATAACTTAGCTATTTAAATGGAATTGTGGAGTGTTGTGTATCAAGGGATGAGAGACAACCACAATGCACAAATGTCACAATGATTTGGAAAAAAGAAATGACACGTGATTTTTAACATTGGCAATAATTTTAAGCACAGTAAAACATATCATTTGAAGCTATCATAAAAAAAAATGAATTATATAACTATAGTGGAGAGGGAAATGACATACACAATTGAAGCATGGTGAATCTAAGTTTAATTAATCAATCTAATGCATAAAATACAAAAAATTATAATCAAACAAAAATGGAAATGGAAATTAAATTAAATATTAATTGCAATAAAAAGAAATGCTAACTACTAATCGAGAAATACCAAATGGTTCTAATCCAACAAAACCATGTTGAAGGGGTGTTGTCTCACCAAGCATGTGTGGCTAGGAAGTATTACAAGATCAAGAAGTAGTCTCATGAAATCAACCTGTAAACATCAACTCTCTTTGTTGAAACAACTAAAAAATTACAAATATGGAATCACAAATTCATTTCTCTCTTACCAATGATATACTGGCCAATTTTGTCTCAATGGTTGTGTAATTTTGCCACGAATGTTTGATCAGTGTATACTGAATTCTTCTCTTTCTCCTTCAACATTATTTCACAAGTGAATTCATTAAGGCTTGAATATCCTAACCTTTTCTAAATTAAACATTAGAAACATATCAGCTTACTCTATCCATCTTGTTCAGGAATTCCTTCCATCATGACCCATGTCTTCTGTGCACAATGATTTACTCATTGGATTCCATCCTTACGATTCCCTTTTCACAAACTAGCATTTTAATCCACAACTTTATGGATTTCAAATATCTACCTCTAGGTCCTTGGAAGAATTCTCTCTCTACTTCACTATATGACTTAATAGTGTCGACAACAATATCAATAATGTATCCTTCCAAAATTCTATTGACCCAGGAGTCAACAGCCCTAGAGATAGGATTGTTGACACTCTCTAGTTGTAGGATCAACTGAGGAATCAACTCCTTAGGTTCTCCACCATGGAAATGTGTTCTTTGAGTTGCTAGCCTCACCAACCATTCATACAATACAATAGAAAATTCACTAAATAAAATTTCAGGAATACCTGAGTGAACATACCTTTCTAACCATTCAATCCGATTCAACCACGACCTCGGAATGAGAAGATAGTAGAGAAAGTTTCAGGGAAGTTCCCAGTACAAGGTGCAAGACATATTATTTGGTATATGATTATCACAGAAGATACAAAAATGAGACCTTATATAAATTTTATCAAAGACAAGGAGGTGGTAATCAGTGTGGCAAGGCAAAGTTGTACAACTGCGAAGGAAACTTTAAATAGAAAACCAGCGGATATATCTCAAAACACTATGAATTTTCTTAATAATATATATGAAGAAGAGTTGAAAACAATGGGTATTAAGGATAGGATTGCAGTCATAACTTGGGCAAGGAAGGTTATTGGGAAACATCATCGCATTGAAAGTATCGAGGAAAAGGAAGACCAGATATTGCAGCAAGTGAAGTCTTTCAAAGGCTTGTTTATAGAACTATTTCATAAATGTATTCCTTCTTTCTGGGATGAGGATGAAAATTTGATAACTCAATATGAATATTAGGATTTGATGGTTAAATCTAGGTTGGATCACAAGAATTTCAAATACATGACTCAGTCCCTGACAGGAAAATTTATAGTTGAGAAACTGGATGTGGATTTTGAGATAGTGGATTCATTCAGGATTTTTGGTGCCAAGCTGCCACCTATTTCTTATGTAGATCATGTGGATCTAAGGGTATTGGCTAAAGTAATGGAAAATATTAAAGTGCCATCTGGAGATCAATGGAAAACCATTGAGAAGTTTGGAAAAATGAAATATATGCTACATCAATGAAGGCATTTATTCCAAAGCTTGAGTTGAAGACATATCAAGATCCACTTCAGAGTGGAGTTAAAGGATTTAAAGTTAAATATTTTCTAGTGTTTAGGAATATTTAGTTTATTAAATTATATGACTAATGTAATAAGGAAGTTACAAGAAGCCTATTTTTAGAATGCATGTAGTTAGGTATCAACTCGAGGAGATTGTTGATGTATAAAAGCATGTTTTGTAATGTAATTGGGGTTGGAACCCATGAGAGAAAATTTTGATTGTGTAACTGAACATTTCAATTTAATAAAATTTGTAGAGCCAAGCAAGTATTTTTTCATATCATATATTCTTGTGTTATTGTTTTACAGTCTATATTTCATTTTCTCATGTGAATGTTTTTCCTGTTATCCTTTCCATTGTGTTGTGTTTCATGCTTGAATAAGTTTATGTTGGATTAGACTTCATAATCATATGCTTTGGTTCATAGGATTCAAGTATTCACAAACAAAATTCCTCTAAAGTTAATATTGGATTCATATTTTGGTGCACATATTAATGGACTGCTCATTTTTCCTCTTTATCACCAGACAATCAAGAACTCAATTGTAAAGGAGTAACTATCATGCCTCTGTGAAGAAGCCTTGTTGCAAAATCCTTGCTGATCTATAAAAACTTATGATTTTTACTCCATTCCGAATGGTACCCTCTTGTTTCATCCATTATCATTTTTAAACTTGTTTATCTAAGAATATCTCTTGCCATTGTATTTATTTGTTGAGAGATCCCTCTCTCATGGGAAAGAAGCCATCTTTCCTCCTAACAATTGGTTTGTAAGGTTACCTTGTAACTATCCTTCCACAACCAAATGATAAATTCTGAGTGATAACACCTATTATCATTATCCAATATCCCATATTTCCTCCTTCTTCCAAGGTGCAAGTGTTTCTCCCATTTGTTCTTCAAGCTATCTAGAATTTAGTATGGACAAAATAGACCCCCCAAAGGGAGATTGTTGGATTCCATTTGAAGCTTATAACTCCTAAGTGACACTACATGTATTTTCTTGACCATTGGGAAATATAAAATGGTTCTTGCAATGGCTTCTTGTTTTGGTTTGCATCCCCTCTTTCACTTTGTTTATTTCAAGTTATTTTTTTTATTTCAATAATAATATATTTCAAGATCCGTTTGATGTTATTACATTTTCTTTTTGTAACACAATATTGGGTCTTTTCAACAACCTCAAAGGATTTCACCCAACGTAGGAGAGGTTACACACCTTCGTGCATAATTTCCCCACAACACTATTTATGGTGAATCCGCTTCATTTTTGTCTATTTCTTCTTAACTAGGTTTTTATTTGTTAGGTAACCTAATATCTGGATTATTTTCCTTTGCAGGTGAAGAGGTCCATAGCCTTCATTCCTAGAATTTGACCACCTTTTGGATGTATTAACTATTTACATAGTTGCACTCATCCTGGCATTGCAAGCACGTAGATCATGCACAAATTGCTTCAATAGACATGTTATCTATGAAGCTTATCAAACCCTATAATACATCATAATTTTATCACTATAGGTGTGGTCTTGCCTTGTTGTAATTGCTCTATTATGCTTCTGTGTTTTCTTTTTTCATGTTATTACGTGTATTTCTCCATTTTTTGTGTGCTATTGTTTCATATTCTTTGATTTTTATCAATTTTTCACAATCTTATAGACCCAATGGTTGCTCACTGATGAATTAGAATTTATTAACTTGTAATAGTTACATGTTTCTATAGTAATTAGCTCACCTATCCTAAAATTGGCAAGTAAAGAGGTATTTCCTTGAAATCTACCTATGTAACCAACTTTGAATATTTCAACTAGCCTCATTGTTGTCACTAGTATTTAATATATTTTATTTTCCTTGCTTACTTTACATATTTTTGTTAGAGTATTGTAAATCTACTTTTGCACATAAGTAAGGACCTAAAGACTCTAATCTCCCAAAGTATGCTCTTCACCTCGCACTTCTTGTGAGCTTGGTGAATCAGAAAATGGAGAGAAGTGTGAAATACCTCCACTGCACACTTTTAGTACATTATCGGTTTTTTTTCAAGCACCATTAACATCTTTAGAGTTGAAGATAAATATCCACTTTCATTTAATTTAATCTCTTTAGTTAATTGCACCAATCAATTTGTGTATCTCATATGTGTTTGCATTTCTAACACACACTAAGGGACCTAAAATCTCTTCCAAATATGAGTATGTTCTTCACCTCACATTACTTGTGATATTTGTTAATTAAAAAGGAATGGAATTGTGAAATACCTCCATTACACACCTTAATCAAACATTGGACCCTTAAATTCAACAATTGCAATATCTAAAACCAACTAGAATCCTCCACAGGAGGTCACAAACAATATTTTACTTATGTAAGATTCATTGGGATAGGCATCCAAACAATTCCCACAAATCTAGTTTTGTTAGGATTTTGAAACATAGCATTGTTGACTTATAGGGCACAATCAAATCCTGCTATCAATAAGTGTCAAAATACAACCTGGATAAGAAGGTGTGGTGCCCAAGAAAGTGAAAGTCGAGATATAACTTCCCTACCCCCCTACGAGTCACTCAACTCTTTGTAGGGGGATGAAACTATATCGCTCAAGGTGAACCACTTATCCACACTTGACAGGGGTATATTAGTGGCCAAACTTACGATATATCCAAGGAGAAATGGTGAGTGCCATTGACTCCTGAATTCACATATTGTTGTTGAAAAGTGTTTCCAATTTTTTTGGAACATATACCCATTTCATGTATAACTAAATCTTTGTTACCTTCTCTAATCAATCATTGTGTGGATCCCATTGTCACCCATAGTTGTGCTTTTGGAAGGTCCAATTACATTTAAGAGGAAGGACATTAGGTCTTTAGAAAATTTGAATTTATTTTATTTTTAAAATGCAAGTTCACATAACTCATAATTATAAAGAACCTACATGTGGGATTAGAACTAAACCAACATAGCACGTATCACTCACTTTGCACCATGTTTCATTTGGTGTGGTTGGCATATTTTTACATTTTTTCAATTGTGTTTACTCCCAATATCACTCTTGTTTGTTACAGAAGACTTCCACCATAGAGGAAAAAAAAACTAAGGAAGTCCCATAAATTGCAAGGCCTCTCTCTTCTCTCTAGGGGTTCTTTCCCACTCTCTCCCCATAGTTCACGGGGGAGATACTCTAGTTGGGGTCACTCCCAAGACACACTAGTTAGATCATCCAGGATTGGCCACTCCTTTCTTGATTCATTCTCTCCCCTTGGAGAGATTTTAGATCATTTTTCATCATCCTCTAACAAAAGAGGCATCCCTTTATTTCCATCATGTGGAGGAAACACCCCCCTTCTTCTCACTCTTCAGGAGGAGGACACACAACATCCTCTTCTTCACATTGAAGATAGATATCAGTTCCACATACTCCCCATTATCCCCCTTGATGAAAAAATACACAATGTATGATGGTGGCAGCTAATACAACCCTACCTTTCATGGCTAGCTTAAATCTCATTAATCTAGTTAAGTTGATTAATGACTCCATAGCACATGATTTAACATGTCCATATATGCTTGATAAGCTCCCATCATACATCACTAATTTTGAAGGGAAACAAGGAGATTCTCTCAAAAACCACATCATGTCTTTCCACTTTTGGTGTTCCTATAATAGCATAGAATAGAACTCAGTGAGGCTTAGTATCTTCTAACGAACTCTCATAGGAATCACTACAATACTGTATGTTATTTTATCGAGGGAATCCCATGTCACTTTTGGGACACTTTCCACCACACTCCTTTCTTATTTTTAGCTACCCATACACCATGATTTAGGTCCGGAGATTCTCTCAGAATTTTGACAACATAAGTCTACCCACATACAAGACCACATCCATGAGTGGCGTAGACATCTCACATAGTGAAAAATAGATATTCAACCTTAATTCATATTTGATTGATTCATCAAATCACTCCAACCTGCTATTACAAAGGATGTGGAAACCTCAGTGCCACAAAATGAGGAATAGGTCATCTTGAAGTACAAACACTTTGATCTCATATATGCACCATCTGGGTACTTATACACCATCCTTCCTGATGCCCCATTGGCATCATTCTTTGGATTCCCCTCCACACAGGGGCGTTGTATTTAGTGGATGGGATTATTGGGTCTGTTGGAATATTGGACAAAACTGAGAGGGGGAGATGAATCAGTATTGATAAATTTTTTTAAACCACTTTTCATTTATTCATTAACACACATGATCAAGAAGAACACACAGAACACAAATTTATCATGGAATCCCAATTGGGTAAACCACTAATACTTCATATTACTACAAAATTATATTTACAAATATTTATCCATGCTACTGCAGAAAAGGGTGGTACTACACCCTATTTACCAGCAACTACTGGAAGGAGGTTACGACCCCCTGTATTTATCAGTTGCTACTAAAAGGACACTACTACACCCTATTTACTAGCTACTACTAGAAGGAGGCTATGATCCCCTTGTTTTATCAGCTACTACTGAAAGGATGCTACTACACCCTATTTACCAGCTACTAATGGAAGGAGGCTGCAACCCCCTGGTTCTATCAGATGCTACTGAAAGGATCCTTCTACACCTTTTTTACCATCTACCACTGGAAGGATGCTACAACCCCCTTGCAGGCATATAGCCTGCCCTAGTACCACCCTGCCACCCTAATATATTTTTTTCAATCTTCCAAATCTCATTTTCCTTCAATATCTATCACAAATACTTCTTCATGTTATTGGTATCTACCTCTTCTAGACATTGCTACAATCTAGATAGAAAATTTGATTTCTTTTACTCAACACTCTGTCTATAAATACCCTCTAACACGTTATCTGTGAATGCATCTCTTCACCGTTGATCCTTTTCATTCCTAGATCGTGCCTCTTCATGAAAACTCAATTATTCACTTTAACAATTCTTTAAATCTATTTAGGTTTATCAGTCATACCTTTCTGCAACAAAATCTTACCAAAATTGCATCTCCGCAATGATAGTTCTTCACCATAAATTCTTCTGAATTTTCCTTTTTCGCAATGATATTTCCACAACAAAAATCCTTCTAAATTTCCTTCCCGCAATAGATCCTTTTCGCAACCATCCTGAGCTATTGATCAATTGTGGACTCTTTCCTGTCCATCGATCTGAGATAGGATTGCGGACGTGCATTTTAACTTTTCTCAACAAGTCCTTCTGCAATTTACTTTCTGCAACTACCTTTCCACAAGGTACTTTTCACACCATTGATTTCTTGTGGACTCTTCCCTAGCCATTGATCTTTAGATCATATGCAGATTGCAGATTGCGAGTTTTCCATATTTCTTAAAATTGCTTCTGCAATTTGCTTTCCTTAAGATTTATTCTGTGTCATCAATCTCATGCAGATACTTTCCTAATCATCGATCTTAGATCAGATGTGGATTGTGGATTGTGGGTTTTCCAAATTTCTTAAAAATTCTTTCGCAATTTCCTTTTCGTAATCTTTCTTCCGCACCATCGATCTCTTGCGGAGTCTTTCCCGACCATCGATCTTTTGTATTGCGAGTTCCTAAAATATCAAATGTTACTTTCGCAATTCCCTTTCTGCAAATTTTCTTCTGTACTGTCGATCTTCTCAAAATCGACTTCCGTAATTTCTCTCAACTAGTATGGGTCGTCAATTTCTTTGTGGGTTCACTCTATACCACCAAACTATGATCAAATGCGGATTGCGCTATAACTTTGCAAATCGCTCTACAACTATAGATCTTCTGCGAACTTTATTCTAACCATAGGATCTGTTCATTTTCTCCTCTTCCAAAAGGTAGGGGGCATGACAGGTCATCCTGGGCTCCATCACGGTGACTTCTCATGGAGTCCAAGCACCTAGATCCCCCACAATACATTTTCTCTACGTGTCGAAAAATCATAGTGAGGCCAGTGCATATAAACACATACAAACTCAAGCACAATGCCAATGTGGGATAAATCTCAATCATCGAATCAATATGCACCGTTAATCACCTAATCAAATTATTGTTGAGTCTTTGTAATGAATTTTGTTACAGATCCTCATCTCCTCTGCCTCTTGCATTGATCAGCCGCTACTCCTCAAACTACCATCTGATGCAGATCCCCATCTCCTCTGCCTCTTGCATCGATTCAACTGCTACTCATCAAACTACCATCTAACTTTGTAATTCCTTTCTCTTACACTGAGTTTCCCCTATCATCATGTTCACTGGTTATTCCTTTGTTATTGTTGAACTCTTTTGACATCAATTGACAATCCACGTAATGGATCCTTTTTCTTTTATTGATTTCATCCTGTTACCATGTCTATTGGTTATTCCTTTGTCATTCCTAAACTCCTTTGACATTAATGACAATTACATTCTCAACAATCTCCCCCTTTGGCATTGATGGAAACATATAAACATTCTCCCCCTTTTATAACAATGACAAAGGATAACCTTAGTGATAAATTCATAGACTCCCCCTATCACTGTGCTTCCTTCTGCTCCATTATTGAGTCTCTCTCAGTTTACTTCAAGCCAATTCTATGCACCTTTTCTCTATGTCAACCATGCATGGTCTTATCATTTAAACTTGATCATCTCTTGTATCTGAAGAATATAGATTTCATCATACTTCAATATTAGATACCAATTGATTTTTTTAGATACCAAATGTAATTTTCTGAATTTAACTCCCCCTGAGTATATGATCCCTCCTAATGTTATTTTCAGGGTTCTCTTTAAATCATGAGAGATCTTTAGAAAACAATTCCACAATTATCACTATATCATTTTTCATCACCTTCATCTTCATCTTCATCGGTGTATTCTTTTACATCTCCATCTTACTTTTCCTCATAATGGATGTCATTTTTATCTATGGCACTATTGTGGTCATCATCATCTTTGGAGACCTCACTGATGTTTGAAATTTGTGTTTCTTCTGAGTATTCATAATATGAATTTTTCCTCCACATCTTCCCATGAGGTACCATTCTTACTTGTCCTTTATCACATTCTTTGTTTGTGTCTTGTTTCCTTCTCAAAATTTTATCTTTTCCATTGGTTCTGCAGTTAGCAGCCTTGTGACCAAACTTATGACAGCAATAACCATAGAACTTTCCTTTAACATAGAAATTTCCTTTATATATAGGAAATCTTTGATCTTCCTTCTTCACAACTTCCATCTTCTTCCATTGTTTATGGACCTCTACTTAAACACTCTTTCTTAGTTTACATTCTATAGCCATATGTCCAAATTTATTACAATTGTAACACTCTATGTCATATATTTGAAGAGTCCAAAAGTAGTTATGATTTCTTTTTTTGGTTTGTTATTAGATGCATCCTTCTTGTATTCATGAACCTTTCCATAATCTCTGCATTTCAGGACTTTATGACCAAAATTCTTACAAGAGTAACAATGAACAAGAAAGATATGTTGATATCTATTTGTCATTGGTCTCTTAGACACCTTATTAATTATGTCTCTGTCATGAAAGGATGGAACATATTTCTTGCTTTCTTCCTTTTTAACAGGACTCTTTAGTGCATCAACATAGCTTCTTTTATTTCCACCTTGTTTTTTGAAAGTGGAATATCTTGACTTCTTTACTTCGTCATATCCTAGACCATATTTATCGCTTGATGATATTTGGATACTTAAGATATCATCTAATATACTTGTGGTTGTTGTCAAACTTTGATTTGATAGATTATTCATCGACCCCTTTTCTAAGTTGAATAATATTTTTTCAAGTTTTTTAGAATCTTGGATTCTCTTCTTGAGCACAACTACTAGGTCCTCTTCAATATTCTTGGCCTCTTGAAGCCAGTTCTTCAAGTCAATAATATTTTGTTTTGTCTTTTCTTGGTACTTTGACAGTTTCTCTTTCAAGACTTTGTTCCTTCTTCTACATTTTTCAATTTCATCAACATCAGCTATGTATTGAGCTTCTAGGTCCACTTCTCCTTCCTTGTCTGATTCCTCATCTGAATTTATTGTCCCCATAAATAGGATTTATGCATATTCACTTTCATTGTCAATATCTTCTTTGGAATAGAAGTTCTCATTTTTCTTTCTTATCCATGGTTTTACACTTATGACAGCAAGGCTCTTCTTGATCACTATCATCTTATTTTGGGTAAGGACACTTATTGGAAAATTTCCAATTCTTCCATAGATAAAACATTTCAAGGGTAGATTCCTTTGTATTTCCCAGTACCTTTGTTAAGTTTTCTAATGAAAAGAGCCTCTTAATAATATAGGTTCTCTAATTGGTTCTTGTATATGGATTTAAATGTTTCCTCTTTTCTTCAAAGTTCATTATGTCCCATCCTCATTTCATATGCAGTGAAGTATTAATTCTTGCACATGATCTAGGAACTAGGAATCAAAATCATCAAAGAATTATTAACAAAATACTCATGAATTGGAAATAACTGGAATACCAAATAGGTTTCCTCTCTGTATATTATATAAACAATAAAGGATTACAATTTCCATGCATAGCAATAGCCACTACTACATTTCGGCCAAAAATCCGACGGCCGTCATGTCGGATTTTCAACACTTTCCTGTCGCATGTACGACACTTTGATTTTTTTTTAAGCGTCAGAAACTTGTCGTCAGTTATCCGACACTTAAGTAACCGTCGGTTAAGCGACACATCAGTAACCGTTGGTTAAATTTAAAGCGTCGGTTAAGCGACAGGATATCTTCGATGGTAGTGAAATTTTTTTGAGAAAATAACCTTCATGCCGTCGGTTAAGCAACAGAAGGTCCGTCGGATAAGCGACGGTTAGTCAATTTTTTAAAAAAATATTGCAAAAAAGATGGAGGATCCGTCGCTTAAGCGACGGTTATAGAAAGCAACCGTCGGATAAGCGACATCAAGAACTGTCACTTAAGTGACGGCAGGGAATTTTTTTTTTTTTTAAATATTTCAAAATTGGTATAGCGCACACCAGGTGGAAAATTGAATGTGGATCTCAATTGGTACAGGACGCACACCAGGTGGAAAATTGAATGTGGATCTCAATTGGTACAGGACGCACACCAGGTGGAAAATTGAAAAGCCCATGTGTAGTAGCACCAATCCACTCTCCAAGATCTTTAGCATTTGCAAGTGAAGTGGAAAGCGCAATAATACGAATACGATTTTCAATTTGGCTTGAAATATACCTCATTCTAGATACAATTACCTCCAGGATTGGACCACCCTCTCCTCCAATTAAATGAAGTTCATCCACAATGAAAAGGCTGACTTGCTGAACCAGTTTGCGCTGTTTCCATATTCGAGACAAAGCATCCCATTTCTCTAGTGTGCTTATTATTATCTGGCCCTTTTCAATAAACATCAACAGCATAGACTATTTCAACAGAAATCCTTCTAAAGGGTACACTAGAATGGCCTTCCTCTATTAAAAATTAAAAGTTATGAATCAACTAAACATTCACAACTAAAAAATTGCAAAATAAATGAAATCTTATTTTCTAATTGCATACCATTCAGCACAGATCTTATGCACATGTATAACATCTGATGGAATTTCTTCTTGCTCTGTTACAGAGATTCCATTGATATAATGCATCATCTGCCCTGCAGTCTAGAAGATGCATTGTTACTTAGCAGTTTGGAAAACCCCACAGTTTCAAATCTATCAGCACTGACAACAAAATGCAATATAGCATCACCTCTGAGTTGCCAGAAGTTCGACAAAAAGCACAGAAAAAGTTATCCTTTGATGTACTAGGTTCAGTTCTGCAGCAATTTCCAGGGTTCTGTGAGCGCATCATCAAAATTCCAGCCTGTGTAGTTGGTCCAAGACTACCACCATTTTTAATAGTTTGGACATCATGTTGATGCTTTGGTGTTAGGTTGATAGTAGAGTCTTTCATGGCACCATTTTGAACAGTTTTGTGAAGATCCACAGGATATTGGTGTTTTTGGTCT
>LPNX010392669.1:169630-239644 GCA_001517045.1 Pseudotsuga menziesii | reverse complement strand
CCTTAACTGACTGTAACTGATTGGTTGAACTGAAAGTAACCACCAGTTAGCAATTAGGTGCATTAATGTCACATAGATCACCCCTGGAGTGCTCCAGTTAGACTCCTTAACTGTAGGAGAAGGCTAAGTTAGCCTCCTTGACTGTAGGTAGGTGTGGGAGTGACTGGGATGATGATAATTAATGCTCCTTGATGTCAATTAAACTTAGGATAGTGGTTTAACTAGGCCAATTTGACCGAAGGAGTGAGTATGAAGGTAAATGTCTCCAACATGAAGATCCCATGTAGTTCATCTACTGTCATGACATCAAGGTCATATCATTCTTCTAGAGTGGACACTTTTGAGTCATAATTCATTGGAAATTTTCTTAGTACCTTGTTAACCACTTATCTTTCTTTTAATTCCCCTCTAAGGCCTCTAATAGCATTGACAACTTCATCTACTCTTAGAAGGTATTCTCCAATATTTTCTTCTTCTTTCATTTTTAGGATCTCAAACTATCCTTTATACGCCTGAATCTTGGATTATTTGAATTTGGATTCCCATTCATAGACAATATTTAACTTATCCCAAGCTTGTTTGGCAGTCTTGCATCGCATGACTTTTACAAATGCAGAGTTTGTCAATCCACACAAAAATGCATTTAGGTCTTTTGCATTACCCTCATATTGGTCTAGTTCCAATGTGTCTGTAGGTAGGTCATCTTCTATTTTATAATCATTTTCAGTTGTTTCCCAAACCTTCACTCCAAGAGACATCATATGGCACTTCATTCTCACAGTCCAGTATGTATAATTTTCTCCTATGAATAATGATGACATGTTGGTGGCTAACCCTTCTTGCTGATACATAGTGGTTTTTAAGTAGGATCTTCCTTCTAGTGGTTAAACTGTGGTGAAGGAACCTACTCTAATGCCAATTATTAGAATATTTGACAATACTAAGAGGGAGGGTGAATCAGTATTGATAAATTTTAACAATTTAAACCACTTTTAATTAATTCATTAACACACATGATCAACACAAATACACAAAGCACAAATTTATCACGGAATCCCAATTGGGTAAACAACCAATACTTCCTATTACTGCAAAAGTATATTTACAAATAGTTTATTCCTACTACTACAGACAAGGATGGTACTACACCCTATTTACCAGCAACTACTGGAAGGAGGCTACAAACCCCTAGATTTATCAGCTGCTACTGAAAGGATGCTATTACACCCTACTTACCAGCTACTACTGGAAGGAGGCTACAACCCCTAGTTTTATCAGCTGCTAATAAAAGGATGCTACTACACCCTATTTACCAGATACTACTAGAAGGAGGCTACAACCTACTTGCTTTATCAGCTGCTATTAAAAGGATGCTTCTACACCCTATTTACCAGCTACCACTGGAAGGAGGTTACGACCCCCTTGTAGGCATATAGCCTGCCCTAGCACCACCCTGCCACCCTAATATATTTTTGTCAATCTTCCATATCTCATTTTCCTTCAATCTCTGTCACAAATACTTCTTCACGTCACTAGTCTCTTCCTCTTCTAGTTTCTACTACAATCTGGATTGCATAGACGATTTCTTTCACTCAGCACTATATCTATAAATACACAGTAACATGTTTTATATGAATGAATCTCTTCACCATTGCGCCTTTTTATTCTTAGCTCGTGCCTCTTCATGAAAACTCAATTATTCACTTTAACAGTTATTTAAATCTATTTAGGATTATCATTCACACCTTTCCGCAACAAAATATTACCAAAATTGTCTATCCACAATGATAATTATTCACCGGAAATTCTTTTGAATTTGACTTTTTCACAATGATATCTCCGCAACAAAAATCCTTTCACAATGTCCTTTTCACAACAGATCCTTTCTACAACCATCTTGAGCCATTGATCCATTGTGAACTCTTTCGTGTCTGTCAATCTGATATCAGAGTGTGGATTCTAGATTGTGGACATGTGTTTTGACTTTTCTCAACAAGTCCTTCCGCAATTTACTTTCTGCAACTATCTTTACACAAGGTACTTTCTGCACTATTGAATTCTTGTGGACTATTCCACAGACGTTGCTCTTTATATCAGATGCGAACTACGGATTTTAGGTTTTCCAAATTTCTTAAAAGTGATTCCACAATTTGATTTCCGCAATATTTCTTCCGCATCATCGATCTCATGCAAACTCTTTCCTGGTTGTTGATTTTAGATCAGATGTGGATTGTTGATTGTGGATTGTGGGTTTTACAAATTTCTTAAAAATGATTCCGCAATCTTTCTTCCTCATTGTCGATCTCTTGTGCATTCTTTCCTGACTGTTGATCTTGTGGATTGCGGGTTCATAAAATCTCAAACATTACTTCCTCAATTCCATTTCCATAAATTTTCTTCTGCACCGTCGATCTTCTCAAAATCGGCTTTCGCAATTTCTCTCAACTGATCAGGGCCATTGATTTCTTTGCAGGTTCACTCCAGGTCATCGATCTATGATCAAATGCGAATTGTGCCATAACATTTGTGAATCATGCTGCAACCATAGATCTACTGCGGACTTTCTTCTAACCATCGCATATGTTCATTGTCGCCTCTTCCAAAAGGTAGGGGGGATAATAGGTCTTCTCAGGATCTAGGCTAGTAACTTCTCTTGGATTCCAAGAACCTAGATCCCCCACAATACCTTTACAATACGTGTCGAAAAACCATAGTGAGGCCAGTGCATATAAACACATACAAACTCAAATGCACTACCAATGTGGGATAAATCCCAAACGTCAAATCAATCTGCACCATCGATCACCTGATCGGACGGTTGTTGAGTCTTCGTAATGAATTCTGTTGTAGATCCTCATCTCCTCTTCCACTTGCATCGACTTACCACTACTCCTTGAACTACCATCTATTGCATATCCTCATATCCTCTACCTCTTAATCGATTCAACTGCTACTTATCAAACTAACATCCGACTTTGTAATTCCTTTATCTTACACTGAGTTTGCCTTGTCATCATGTTCACTAGTTATTCTTTTGTTATTGTTGAAATCATTTGACATCAATTGACAATGCACCTAATGGATCCTTTTTCTTTCACTAATTTCATCCTTCTACTATTTCTATTGGTTATTCCTTTGTCATTCATGGACTCCTTTGACATCAATGACAACTATATTCTCAACAAGGTCCATTTCCCAATAGGGAAAATATCCCCCTCAACCAAATTCTATACCACCCCCTATGGTAGTGCAGTATCCACCTATCCCTTTTGCATTAGAACCCCCTACTACTATACCACACCCTTATTTTGGGTAGTTATAGTATGGGCCCTATAATCCTACTTATTCCAATACCATCCAAGCAATAGCGGTACCCCCACCGCAAATGACGCATCTAGATCCTACATCCACATCATATGGAGAGAAAAACACATATATCCCACCACAGGGGTATAATCCTTATTAACCATTTCTATGTCCTCTTGGTTCTTCCCCTATCCCACACATGGGGGTCAACTTTGTACTACCTTCTTTCACCCAACAAGCTCAAAAATTCGAGCAGTTGAACACCTCCAATCCCCGCGATTCTCAAAATCAAGGGACAAAGAAAGGAAATAAAAAATAGAACTAGCAGCAAGGACAAGGGGGAAACCCCCCTCAACAACAAAACAAAAACCCAGGTAACCAAAATGTGGTGGATAATAACAGACATTCAGTCCACTAGTGGAGCCTCCATCTTCCAAATACCATTATGGTACCCCTATTGACGGAAAAACTCATCCAATGCAGAAAAAGGTTGTTTCCCTAATCTGAATGGTTTAGATCTAGAACAAAACACATTACAACACAAAGAAACTTTCCCTAGAAGCATAAATTACTTGAATTAACTACTATTTTTCCTTTTAATGGGAGGATCTAAAGGTCTGAACTTTTTGTGCTTGAGCTATGCAGTGAATGAACTTGCAATAGACACAAAAGGAAAAATACAACATGAGAGTAACAAGATAATCTATGTTTCTATATCAATGACCAAGGAAAAATATAATAAACAAAGCATTATGATTAGATATATAGTGTTTATGGGAAAGAAAAGATGTTTGTATTAAAATCAAACAGGGAGAGATTGGAACCAAGCCTTGGTGTTGGGAGCTTCTATCAATGGAACCTTGCCTCAAGCTTCACCTTGCCTCTAATGACTCCAAGAAGGTATGGGATTTTTTGGTCAGAGTCTTGATACTATTACACAATCTTCCTCCCCTTTCCCATCAGGGGTAAGCCACTATTAAAATTCTAAAATGGATAGAATAGGTTGATGATTCAAAGGAGAAGGTTGTGGGATTATCCCAAGGATAGGGGAACTTGATCTCCACCTATCCATATTGTTAGGAATAACATTCCACGAAGGTTATTTTGGGAAAATTCTCGAAACTTATTCTTTTTACCTTTTTAAGTCGAGCACCACACTTTTCATAAGGGTAACAAATGGTGTTAAGGGGCACCTCCTATTGCAAGAAGAAAACAAGTGGAAGCATCGCTCCTTTCTAGTGAGCAAAGTGTGTTTCCAACTTGAGCATCGCCATTTTTCCATTGACAAGGCGCAATGGTGGCTTAGACCAAGGGAAAATAAGGGAATAGACCTACTTTCTTCATTTTTTCACTTCAGTCCTTAGGGGATTAGGGAAAACTATGGGATATTCATCTCATAACATCATGGTGATGAGATTTAGGTGTAACATAATTCCCCCCAAAGTATGAGGCTAGAGGGAAATGATAGGAAAAATAATTTGATAGAGTAGGTTATGACTTAGAGGTGAAGGTCCAAATGTTAGAACTCATCAACAACCAAGATCATTATGTAGTGCTTTTACACTTTGATACATGTCCCAAATGACTCACAACATGGTTTTCGACAAATACAATGCAGATCCACATGAGATATAACAAGTCATGGCTATTGAAATAGAGCGTAGATCCATGTGAATAAGAATCAAGCTTGGGCATAGCTACCAAACATACAATGTCGATCAATGTCATACAGACACAAATCTAAGTACAGCCATGAACATACAGTGTGGATCCATGCTACAACTCATATAAAATATTCCATCACAAACTGGGAGGAGGAAAAATGCTTAATGAACACCCAGGGTCTTCATCCTGTTCTCAAGAAAGTACAATTCTATCCATGTGAATAAATGTATTGAAGTCAAACATACCAAGAAACCACTTGATTATTGATCAATGATGTGAACTGTTAACAAGTGCGACGAAAATCACCATTAATGTCAATGATTCCCAAGGTACCCTAGCACATCCCTCTAAATATGAATAGATGAACTAATGTCGAACATTCGGTTGAATCTATCGATCAAAGGCCAATGATGAAACCCTATTGTCGAAACCAAGGAAACCTGTCATTGAGGCATGCAAATCTCAAGGTAATAACTTGTTTCTAAGACTAATTCTAGGAAGATGTGTTAATGTTTCTAGGAATAGTATCGTCGAAGGAAATCCATGATGAATCCCACATCAACGACACAAAACTCAGAACAAATTTTGTTGGAAATTGAGTATGAAGTAAACACGCAACTGACTCAAAGGTAACAGATGCAAAAAGGTATGTTTGACTATAGAGGGTGATTATTCTACACACAAATTTCCTTTGAACAATGAACGACACGACTGAAGACTTGGTAGCATTGACTTGACGACGTAGATACCATGACACAATGCAATGATGGACGACACATTCTTTGAAACGACTCAAAGGAGTGACATGACTCATAAAATTGGATCGACTCAAAGACAAGCTGAATACCCAACTATTTGGATGAATTACAGACAGGTGCCATGTACAAAGGTGACTAGAAAGATACCATTAATTAAAATAAAACACGGTTTCCCTTCCCTTAATTTCACCATCATGAACGATGAGTGCATCTTTACTTTTCAACGAGCTAGAAGAGGGTAACAAACACTCATTATAGCTTATCATAAGATAAGTGTTGATCCTAGTTTTGTCGTCATTTTTGGTTGTTAATTTACATGTTTGACATATGTTTTGTTACCTTTTGGCATGTTTTTTGTCATGCATCTCACTATTCAGACCAGGTATGAATATATTTCAGATTTATGTAAATTATGGTTTTTTTCTATTATTTCACGATTTTATTAGTTAAATTGATGATATTCAAAGATATGTTAATGTGTGAAATCATTATTGCAGACCATAGTCTTCAACAAGAAACGAACAGACAACGCATCCACCCTAGATATGCGTAGAGCATATCCAGCTCACTATTCATCTCACCGTTCACCACGCTGTGCCAACCGCGCACTGTTGATGATAGATTCTCAAATGTTAAAGCATGGAATGGTCTGCAAACTGCCTATTGTCCATGTGTCTAGGTGGCAGCATGATCCTCATTCTAGAAGACTCGCCAGCGTGCTCCTCTACTCGACACAACGCCACCAGTCCATGCCAAAGAGAACATTCATGCCACATCACGCACGATGGAGAATTCAGTGCACGAAGGAGAAGGAGGAACGCTATGTGTTGGCATGTGGACAGTTGATTGCAGTAATGGTTGACTAAATTTAGAGAGCGATCGACCACTAAACGATCGACCTTCTCACCTCTGTAAACAATATATATATCAGCCTCCACGCGAGTGCTTAGCTAGCGAATTTTCATATGTAATCAGTCAATTTTAGAAACTCTGCAATACTGTTCTGCACTTTAATAGAATTTATGTTCATGCTTTATGTGATTATGTTCGAGTAAGAATTTAGCAAGTTGCTACCATGATTGCTGAGAGGGCCCCACATCAACCAGTAGTTTCTGTCTTGTGTGTATTTTCTTTATCTCCTTCATGTAACTAGTATAGTTTCATTTCCATCTTAATTACTCTAATCGTTCATGTCATTGTTTTTGGTAGCATAGATCACATTATAATGTTGTGTTGTTAATGTAGTTTTATTTCCATAGTTGATTAACTAGTTGTGCACATAGATTTGTTTCTAGTTTACTTTCCAGCTTTCCTTTCAACCTTATGTTTGGTTTCATTGTTACAATTAAATAGAATTAAGTTAGTTTAATTCTATAGGTTTAGTTTTGTTGTAGTTAGGTTTGATTCTCTCAGCTTTTATCTAAGTCTTAGATTTAGTTGAATCACATTTCAATTTGTTTTATTCTATGATAGGAAGCAATTTCTTTTTATAACTATAGATTCATATAAGTTATCTTTTTAGAGTAGATTCAGTTTTATTTACTTCTGTAAATTCATTTGGTATATTTAAATTTGTTGAAAAATACAATAGATAATGTTGTCTTTATAATTATGAATTAGTTTAAGTTACGTTGTTGTTGAATTTGATCACTAAATAGGGTTGCTTATCATTCCTTATGCATTTTTGTTATCATGTGCATGAATCAATTGATCTCGAAATCATTTAGATTAACCATTTCTTGAAAATTCTAGTGTTTTCTGTATGCAAACTATCATTTAGACATCATGTTCCGCCTATTGTTCAGACCTACCTTCCAGTCTATTATCCATCCCTTCATTCAACCTTTAGTGTTTTTAATTTGTTTTAAGCATGTTTCTTTAGTTTTCTGATTATATTTTGGTTGTGGTAGTTATATAATAGTTATATTTATTGTTAAAGCCTTAGTTTAGACTCTTTAAAGTATTTATTAAAGTTTTATTCTTATTTTTCTCTCCTTTCACCCTATGTTTTGAGTTATGTCTTATGTTTTGGTTTATTGTGGTTTCTGATTTATTTCTTCAATATTATTGTGATGCTTTGTAATTATATCTTTGGTTTGGATTGATTTCTCCTTTTGTATATAGATTTTAGGGTTAGATATGTCAATTTTAGGAAAGTACACTAGCACTTTGTAGATCGGTTATAGTAGTACGACCTGTTTCTTTCACAGTGCAGTGACTGAATAGACTTAGAGAGTAGGACTTAAAAGAGTTATCTTTATTAAGTTTTATACTTGATTTATAATTAAATCTTCTTTATTAAGTTTTCTACTTGCTTCACAATTAAATCTTCTTTATTAAGTTTTCTACTTGCTTCTTTTATTAAAATCTTCTTTATTAAGTTTTCTACTTATTAAGGTCTATAAGCTAGATTTTCTTTACATTTGAATTGGTTATTTATGAAGGTAATCTTTAAAAATGATCTTGTCTCTTAGTATATTAGTTGTTCATAATATATTTTTAATTAAGAATTATTTGGTTATGGAATAGATCATCATGTTTACCATTACCTGTAATTGGACTTTCCTTAGTTTGCACATATTTGTAGAAGTTAAGTTCGATTTGATTCCATTAAGTTTCTTTCATTTGAAAGCCATTTTGACACTACTCCTCCTCAAGTTCCAATCATAGTAAATTCATATCCACAAAACCACCAAGGAGAGTGGAATTAGACAATTTATTTTTACCATTATGTACATTTGAATAGCTTAAGTTGTTGAATTTGTAAAAGTGTCTCCAGTTGCTGTAATTTTGTTATAATGCATTGTGTAATTAATCTCTAAAGTTGTTCATAAATCTTTCTTAGATTAAGAGGAGGAATAGTTAAGTAAAAAGAAATTTTATTTTCTTAAAGTTTACTTGTTTATATTTTATCTTTTACTATTCTTCTATAGAATAGAGTAATATAGCTTGATACTGCTCTAGTCTAGCACTCTGTTTGGTTTAATTACCTTTCTAGTTGAATTTATTGGAGTTTGACTTGGTTTTTCATTTTGAAAGATATTTCGATCTTTTCTTTGTTAAAATATTTCTATGACACCTTAGGAACCCCTCTACCTTCGCATATACTTTGTGTCAACTTGAATTTTACCAACCTCGGTTGATAATTAAATATTAGGTGAATTAATTAAGACATTATAACACCCAACATTTTTGGCGTTGTTTCTGGTGAGTTGTTTACTACGGTAAAATAAGTAGAGTTTATTTATGAAGTTTAGTACTAGGCTGGTGGTGAGGGAGTGGTAATATAAGAGGTAAGAACCTGCACATCTGTTATAACAGTCACCCCCAAATCCAGCAGCAGTAATATTAGTAGTATAGGTTCCCCTTTAGCTTAGTTTTTCATGAACAAACCTAGAGCTTCTAGGGGTAGATACATTAGAGCTAATTCTCAAAACCTTATTAAAATCCCTACTAACCTTTACGGGGGATGAAATACCCCAACTACTAACTCAGCAAAAAGGTATCGGAGAACCCACATAGGAATTAGTTCTTCTTGGAGACCTAAATATTTTATAGGAGAAACCATAGATGAGGAGGAAATCCTGGCAGAAAATCCTAATCTAAGAAAAGACAAGAAGAGGAACGAGCAGCGATGAGCATTTTCTGTCCAACGTGCAGAACTAAACATCCCCAATGGGAATTCCCATTAAATAACATCTCTGTATATCACATTTGTACGAAAGAGAATCCAACATATGATTTCCCATCGTTACCAGGGTTAGAAGCCATATATAAGAGTGGGGATGTTGGTGAAACATCCAGGAGGCCTCCTTGGAAACCAAGGGATTCGACACCATATCCGAATTTGTCACCACAACCTCCACCTTATTACCAACCACCTCAACAGTGGAACACTACAAGTTGGTAGCATTGGCCACCCCAGTATCCTCCCCCTCCTCATTTTACTCAGCAACAGTATTGGCCACAGGGGTGGAGGGTAAAATCATACCCCCAACCACCACCTGTCCCTGCACCTAATTATCTGTATCCTGATCACTCATCCAATACCCAGCAATTTTTAACAGAGTTTGTGCCTCCAGTTCCCCTTATTACACAACAACCTCATCATTTTCAAAATACAAACCCTCCATGGCCTACATTGTTACCTACACAACCGATACCTAATCCAAATAATAAGCCAACTCAAGCTCTTAACAGCATTGAGTTGCAAACTCTTCCATCCTATGTTATTTCAACTATACCTGTACATGAGATACAATTACGATCTAGAAGAGTTGTAAATGATAGACCCAAATCATCGGTCATCATTCATGAAGAAAATGATGAAGAAGATTCAAATGAAGTCATGAATGATGCTATTCTATGGGATGTGTATATTCCAAAGATCCCAGTGCATACCCATCCTTAGCAAGAACCCATTTAGGAACAAAGGATTCCTCCATTTTTGGAGTGACTAGCAATAGAAAAACCCGTAGTTCATCCTGAGTATGACATTATGAATGAATTAAAGAATAACTGTGTCAAAATTCCTCTATTACAAGCTATTAAGGACATACCAATTTATAGTAAGGTAATTAAGGAATTATGCATTAAGCGCCTAGGAAAGAAGCAAAAATAACCCCTCACAATTCATGTTATAGGAGAGATGTCTAAATGTATGACAGACCAATCTCGAATTGTGAAATATACAAATCCAGGGGCCCCAGTAGTGACTGTGACTGTAAATAATACCACTGTAGATAATACACTTATCGATTTAGGATTTTCCATCAATATGATTACCACCAAATTTTTAGAAGTTTTACAGTTTCTTCAACCTACCCCTTTAATCCTAGAACTAGAAGACCTTACCCCAGTAAGACCTTCTAGAGTCCTGGATGACATTATTGTATCAGTAGCTTAATGGGAATACCCCCTCGACTTTATGGTCGTAGAATCAAAGTATCCTTCTAAAGGACATCCTATTATATTAGGGAGACCATGGTTAGCCACCGCTAATGCCTTTATAGGATGTAGGGACGGAGAAATGACCATTTCAAATGTGTTGTCTACACAGAGACTCATCTTATATCCCCCAGCACAACCTGTAACTGAAACCTTATGGTGGTTAGATTTCCCCTTTGCGGATGAAAATATTGAAGATCTCTTATTTCCTAGTGACTGTTCCTGGGCACTTCAGAAGAAAACTATTGAGAATATATTAAACCAGTTTGTCTCTTCTACAACTTGTATATATTTTCCGCAGTATTTTTCCCAACCCGATCAGATCTTTGGAGATGAGTTTCAAGAAAATATGGCTCTCTCAACATTTTTAGAAACACCATGTGTCTTTTCAATTGAAGAGAACATAGGGTCTTATATTGTACCTTGTGAAGTTAGCCCTGGAAAATTTTTACACATAAATGCAAGGTTAACCAAGATTCAACAAGAACAATTGCTTAAGGTCCTTAAAAACCAATCTAGAGCATTTGCATGGGAATACACTGACATGAAAGGTATACATCCTGACACTTGTATTCACCATATCTACATGGATCCAACCATTCCACCTGTGAGACAACATCAGAGGAGGATGAATCCTGCTCCAAAAGATATAGTAAAAGAGGAGTTACAAAAAATTCTCAATGCTGGTTTCATCTATCCTATCTATGATAGTAAATGGGTGTCTCCTCTAGTCGTAGTCCTAAAGAAAGTCACAGGGAAGTGGTGTATTTGTGTTGATTTCAGAGAGTTAAATAAGGCCACTCTTAAACACTATTTTCCTTTTCTCTTTATTGATCAAGTGTTAGATACCCTATCAGGAAAACAATACTTTTCCTTTCTTGATGGGTATAGTGGATATAATCATATTTTAATAGCACCCGAGGATCAAGATAAGACCACTTTTACATGCCCTTGGGGAAAATACGCCTATAGAGGTTTTCCATTTGGCTTATGTAATGCACCTACCACTTTTCAATGTGCAGTTTTAGGAATTTTTACTGATCTTATACACGACTGTGAAGAGGTGTACATGGATGACTTTACAGCCTATGGTAATAACTTTTAGGAAGCCCTTGAAAACCTCGAGAAGTTTCTGATTCAATGTCAAGAAACAAACCTGGCCCTTAGTCATGAAAAATTCAAAATGTTGTTAACAGAAGGTATAGTCTTAGGACATCATGTTCCTTCCCAAGGAATCAAGCTAGACCCTGCTAAGATAGAAGTGATTATTGGCCTCCCCTCTCCAAAAACTCAGAAAGAGGTGAGAATATTTCTGGGTCATGCATGCTATTATCATCATTTTATTGAGAATTTTACTAAAATAGTTGCACTGATGTTTAAATTGCTTACAAAGGATGTAGAATTCCAATGGACAGACTCTTGTCAAAGTGCTTTCAAAGTCTTAAAAGATAAATTATCGGTGGCACCAATATTGAGGGGTCTCGACTGGTCCCTTCAATTCCATATATCCACTAGTGCCTCTGATACGGCCATAGGAGGAGTCCTAGGCCAAAAATAAGGCCTATAACCTTATGCCATCTATTTTATCAGCAAGAATTTTACCCCTGCTAAGCTAAATTATACCGTTACTGAAAAAGGATTTTTGGCAGTAGTCTATTCTATTAATAAATTTTTCCATTAAATTACAGGGTACGAATTTTTTATGCGTAGGGATCACTCTGCCATCATATTTTTAATGACTAAACCAATTACTAATGGTAGGGTGACTCGATGGCTTCTTTTATTACAATAATTTAACATTACTATTATTGACCGACCGGGTAAGGAGAATTTAGTAGCATATTTCCTTTCCCGTATTCAACACGAGGACGATACTAAACCCATTGACGAAACTTTTCCTAATGAACATCTATTAGTTGTATCCGTTCAAACCCCTTGGTTCGCAGATATTTCCAATTATTAAGCAACTGGGAAATTACCAAATCACTTGTCCCCACCCGAGAAGAGCCGTATTATAGTACATGTTGGGGCGCGTACCCTAAGGATTATTAGTTTTGGTAACTTCACGGCTGTTGGTAAGCGGAGTTATGGGCCAAAATAGTCTTCGGGGTGTCAGGGGAAGTTAAAAATCCTTTTTTGTAATAAACCCTTGGTTGAAATCCAGGGTTTAGGGTTTTGGGTGCCCATGGTTTAAGACCATGGTTTTGTAAAAATGCGCAGTATAAATAAGCGCTTGTGTAAAGAAGATAGGTTAGGTTTTATGATGTAAGTAAGATTAAGGCGAAGCTAAGGTTGATTTTGTAAGGAAAGGTTAAGTCCCAGCTGTGTGCGTGGACGACCTCTGCAGCTGTGTGCGCAGAGGGTTTTTGTAAAGAAGATTGTAAGGAAGACCTGCAGCTGTGTGCACAGGGACCTGCTGCTGTGTGCACGGCTTTTTTAGGACTAAAGGGATCTGCAGCTGAGTGCACAGATCAAACTGTGGTTTTGTAGCAAGTTGAATAGAACACAGTTTGTGGACGTAAACCCTACACTGGGGGTGAACCACGTTATATCCGGTGTTGTGGTTTCTTGTGTTGTTTCTGTTTCTGTTGTCTTGTATGCATTGATAACTGTATACATTTGATAATATTAGATCGCTGCTAATATTTAGCTTCACTGTGAATTCCCTGTAGTGGGTTGAGCAAGTCACGACTGTTTATTTATCTGGGAAGTTATATGTGAATGAATGGTAAAGCTTTATGGTTATTAATTAATAAGGTTGTTAAAGGCTAAGGTACAGTAATCCCCCTCTTTGCTTGCAGAAACCTAATTCTGCGGTACCCCATAGCTGTTTCGGGTGAGACTGCAACCTGCGTGTAGGTTGTTGCCGAAAGGGCCAACACTGTGGGTCTTTTGTTGGTGTGACACTAAAGGATTAAACCTGGGTCTGCCCTACAAATTGGTTCTGTTTCCGATTGAAATCAGTACCTGCTCAAGAGGGGTTTACATTGTACCTCAAGGGCTATGTTCTGGAGGCCCTCTGTGAAGGAAATCAGTGATTGGTTTGCTAAGATCTGTTCGAAATTTGCGCAGCAAGAGAACGCCAATCCGCGGTGTAGTGCAAGTGAATTTTTACAAAGGTATGTTTTTTGTGATGCTTATGAAACTTTTTTTGGTAGTATCCACATAGAGTTGCACCAGTGGTTGTCTAGGTTAACAGAGAGGAGGACAAACTTTCAAGCTCGACAGATTCCTGTGTGGACCCCCGCAAGGGTCAATCTTGTGCAACACGTGAACAACGAGGTATCCCGCGCTGTTGACTTCTGGACGATGCGAACGTTGGAAGCCTTTGTGACAGAGTTTGCCATTGACATGAGCACCTCTTTCAGTGAAGCTGAACGGCAGTTTTTCAAAGGTCCCCGTGGTAAGTTTTTAAATTCCTTAAGCTTGAATATTAAAATACTATTGGTTGAAAAAGGTATATTATTATTTGAATCAGACTGTTAGTTTAGTAGTACTAACATATGTTTGCAAGTGAGAATACCTTCGACGTGCAAAGTGGGTTGCCGCGCAGCGAGAAAAGGTACAAAAGAGATTTTGAGTCCTACTCCTCAGGTCAAACCACCGCACCTCCCCCTGTAAACCCTCAACACCCAGACCCTGAAGAAAACCATTCGGTAGGAAACCCTCCCGTCACCCCACAGCGTTGCTTTGTTACCCCTAAAGTTCAGTTGCAGTGTGACAGGAAACCAAGTCCAAGTATTTCGGCCACAGGTCAATCTGCCCCCGTAAACCCCCCCCCCATCCACGTCTTGTCCCCCTCCCACCCCCCCCAGAACCCCCATGGCTCACCTAGCTGATGACACCAAGCTGCCCATCTTCAAAGGAACGGGATCAGAAGAGCCAGAACAGTTCTGGTTTTTATGTGAGGCCGTCTGGAACGCGAAGAGTATTACAGGCCTGGATGTGAGAACCGCGTAGCTCATTACTTCCTTTCGCGACCGGGCTTTGACCTGGTTCATGAAATTCTCCAGTAATCAGCACCCCACTTTGGATGAAATCAAGGCCGCCATCACTAAGGAATTTAAGAAACCGAAATCAGAATCGCAGAGCATCACTGAACTCAAAGAGATTCAACAGTGACGCGGCGAATCAGTGTGGGACTTTGATCAGAGATTCAAAGTTCTACTGGACCAAGTCAGCTTTACCATTAGTCCTGCGCAGCACAAGGAATGGTTTATCGCCGCATTATTGCCGCATATTAGAACTCCTCTCATGCAACAGAAGGTTGCTGACCAGCAAGAGGCTCTGGAAATTGCAATGAAGCTAGAGACTGCCCCCGTCGGAGACGATTCTGGTATTTCCCAAATCCAAGCGCAGCTGGCAGCGATGGCTCTTGAGCTTCGCGATATGAAGAAAGCTAAAATCAGTCGAGAGGAGGTCTGGTGTACGGAATGTCGGTTTGAGGGTCATGATAGGGACCAGTGCCCCGTGGCCAGAACCTACCTAAATACGGGCGCGCCCAACCAATTCATTCTCGGTGTTCTATATTGTGAAATTTGCTGAACCTCTGGCCAGCATCACCCTGAGCACTGCCATCTTCTTCAGAGATATGTTCAAGTTCCCAAAAACCCCTACTGTCAGTTCTGTAAGTCCATAGGGAATAACGAAGAAGAGTGTCATAGCTACGACCTTATGCGAGAGCGCACCTTTGACACGTACCGAGTACACAATGAATCCCAGAGTAATGATGGTTATGGTTATCGCAGCGGCGCATCCGGAAGAGGTGCTTTTGGTGTTCGCGGCCGTGGTGGGCTGACCGGAAGAGGTAGAGGCTAGGTTGTGTGTTACAATTGTAACCAAGCTGGCCACTTGGCTTGCAACTGTCGGAATCCCACTACAACCTATCGGTATTGCCGCACGATGGACCACGTGATTGAACAGTGCCCCCAGCTCCTTGCAAAGATTCAGGAGAACAGCCGTGGCCCTACCCCAAATATTCAGCTGATTTTCGTTGAGCAAAGACCTGCCGCAGCCCTCAATGTGGTCACCCGGAGTGGAGCTACGACGCATATTCAAAATACGCCAAAGCAACCTGTCGTGGTGTGCGCACGTAAGGCCTCCATGAAAACCTCAGTCCTTGACCCTGCGAAGGACCAAGCCCCAGTCCAGGAGGCCCAGTGTGATATTGTTGACCCTGGCACCGTAGACGTACTTGCGCGGCAATCTCAGCAGGCTTCGCAGCCACAAGAGGCCTCGACGGATAAAGTAAGTACACTATCTTCTTTCTTGCAGAGCTGTATGAAACTCTTGCGGAATCAGAATGCTTTAAAAGAGCTGAAAAAATTTCTTGCTGTCACAGACCCTTAGAGAGGAATTGATCAGGAGAAAACTGTTAGTCGTGTCCGAAGAACAGGAAGGGAAATGAGATTGAACTTTTAGGTAGGGGAGTATGATATGACTGATGTCATTCTGGATCTTGGATCAGATGTTAATGTCCTACCCAAGCAGACCTGGGGGCAAATGGGAAAGCCTTCCCTGGTTTGGTCACCTATACAACTGCGACTAGCTAACTAGCAAAGGATTGTACCTCTAGGGAGACTTCTTAGTGTCCCAATAGACATTGATGGGGTCAGTGCTCTAGCAGATTTTGAATTTATTGAGATCATTGATGACAGCAACCCTTATCCAGCCTTGTTGGGAATTGAGTGGGCCATGGCCAATGCTGCAATCATCAACCTCAAGAGGAGACAGATGACCTTCGAAGGAAATGGTCTGCGCGTTATTATACCCCTCGACCCATCCCAAGGAGAAAGATATATAGAACCACTCAGAGATGAAGGGGAACAGGATACTCTAGACCACATCTACAACATTACAGCCAAGGACACAGATTATGTTGAGCCTGATGATGATGGTGTAATGGATTGGAAATGTGATAGCTCCTGCATGTCTGATTCAGACGATGGTCTGAAGAATTGGCAGAATCGACTATACGAGCTACATGGCCATAGATGCGCGCAGATCACTCAGTCTCTTAGATGCCTTAGTGCACAGCCTAGAGAGTTGCCTGCATATGTTGGGATGACAGACCCTGGAGAATTTATTGCACCTATGTCAGAACGAGTACCTCAGTCACAAAACACCCAGAGTCTGTAAATAGCACTAGAAGCTATGGCAGCATGGGGGACCGATCCTACAAAGTCTCACCCCAGTCGGGGAACCTACCATAAATTCCTGCGCCCCAGATTCATAAGCCAAGCTCAAGAGGTGCGAAGTAAGTTCAAGGGGCCGAATATCCTTCAGGGACATTTGAGGCAGAACTATACAGCAAGGGAAAACACACCTCACAAGGAGTGGGTGCATAAGTTCGTGCATATCTTGGACCCTATAGCGAAAAATGGGCATATGGAGGTTGAGCTCCGCCACGATACTGTAAGAGGGGGTGATCTTGTTGATAGCTTTTTGATCACATTTTCTATTAACAAAATTCGTCTTGTTTTAGATATAGCTTTCCGATCAAACCACGACAAGGCAAATGATGATCACCCAAGAATTGAATACTACACCAAGGGGCAGAGCCCAGACACCAGTCCCTCAAACCTAATAGTCCTGTCGCAGATATTACCAAGTCGGGTCGAAGGGCACTATTGTGCCGAGGTTGCTTATTGTCCTGAAGCTTCAACCATGATTCTGCCGAGGCCCAAAAACATAGCAAGGCTCAAAATCCAACCATTGGGAAGCAGCCAATTTGGCGGTGGTAGAGTTTTAATTGCTTTAAATGACTGTACTAAGACCAGTACCAGCAATCGCGCTCCACATGGACAAGATTTTCGTCAGACTTGGTGCCTTCAATGCACTGTCCTGCCCGATTTGATTGATGGCGTGTATAAGAAGATGCCTAAGTTAGGAAAAATTGCATCCTGCATTTCTTCAAGATTTCTGAGTGAACCCATGACCACCGAACGCGAGATTGACGCTTTGGTCAGAGAATTCGAGCAAGAGGGTCTGATAACCTGCTCTAATCGGCCGCCTGCCCTAGCTCACTGTGAAGACACTTCCCCAACACCACCACAGCCGATGTAGACATGGTCTGCCAGGAAAAAGTCTAGAACTGAAGTTCGCACCAAGCGCAACCAAGACCGGCAGCAGCAAACAGGGCAAACACCAGCAGCTCATCCTATGGAGCCCTTTGGTTCCACACAGGCCCCGGCTGGGGGAAGGGCGAATATTCCACCACCATGGCCACCATATCTACCACCTGTTCACCCAGGTACCGCATTACCCCGTTGGAGAAAGCAATTTACATTAGCCACACCCTCGCTGCCACAAGGAGTGCAGTTGATAGGAAGTATGACAGGGAAGATTGATCGGCTTAAGTACAGCGATCACGACACCAATGACCATGGCAAGTTCCCACAGTTTGAACCAGAAGAATACTTGCACCGCGTCAAGTACCTGAATCATAGGGTCACACTACTGGAAGTGAAACCATGGGCTGCGGGCCTGGACAGAGCTGGCCTACTCAAGATACTTGACATTCCCCATTTCGGTCGCGGCATACATGTGACTGTAGCGGCCAAACAGTTACTAGCGCTGGTGCATGATGCCTATTTATGGATAGGGGAGCAGAAAATTCCTATTGACGCCGCCCTCATCCATAAGATCACAGGTTTACCCATGGCAAGACCTGATCCGGGAACTGAATTTCCATCCAAACATGACGATACAAAGCTCGCGCAAACCATGAAAGAGCGGTTTGTCCTGACAAAAGGGAAACAGGGGTATCACACTTCTGCGATTCAGGAGCAGCCCATTCGATTTGCAGCTGAACTCTTAGCCTGCAAACTCATACGAAAATGCAGGCCAACTGAAGTACCTGCTCTGGTTATCCGGATTGCTATGAACTGCACTGAGGGGTATACTTATAATTGGGCCGAATATCTTGCGAAGGAGTTTCTGGAGGATGCTCGCGATGCACAAGAAAAAGGTAGACCTTTTCATTATTCCTGGCTTTTAATCCTTATAGCATTAGTTGGGTGGAAAGAACCCACTGAAGCCCAGTTTGTAGAATTAAACCCCGGCACGCCAGGGGCAGCGAGGTATGCCTCCCTATGGATATCCTCAGATAAGGAAGCTCAGCAAATGACGAACACTATGTTCGTCTTCTATGCTATGAGTATTCACTATGAGATTGTGCGAACACCTCGACTTACCAACGAAGTGTTCTCTCAATACGAGGGCATTGCGCACTTTAGTGCCGATATGCATCATGTTTTCATTCAAGCTAGTGCAGATCCACAACGGAAATGCTTCAAATTACCATATGTAGTCACCGAACCAGATATCAGGTGGATAGTTCAGCACTGGCCGGCCGAATGGCTGAAAGATTTAGGGAAAAAACCCTCTATTCCGGTTCCCCCAGCTACCAATATTGGCGTAGGTACTAGTCAGGCGCAGCAGCAAAGCCCATTGGAAGATAGCGAAGACCTAAGTGATTCGCAGATGGATGATGATAGCCAGGATGGAGATGGCAGACAGGATGAATAGGATGGACAGGATGAGGAGTCGGTCAAGACCATATCAGATCCTAACCCACAAACGAAGCGCAAGTCACCAGAAGGAGCCGAGGTAACCAAGCCGCAGTCCCGCAAAAATGCCAAAGCGTCGAAGGACAAAGATATTGAGGAAGAAGCCACTGTTACACTGGATGCGCTAGAGCACGCTCTAGAACAATCTACGACAGCGCTTACTAAAAAATGGTCAGAGTTTGCGGAACTGCATCTTACCGGGCTCTCAGGTATCACAAACAGGGTATCGGAGCTAAAAGAGCTAGCAGCAAAATCAGCGCACAGTACTGCAACAAGTAGCACTACAACAACCACACAGCAGGATGTTAGGCAATGGCCACCCAAAGATCACCAGGGACAGGTATCAAGCGCAGCTCTGATACAGCTTGACACAGATTCCCGACCCCAGCCAGATACAACCGCAGGGCTTGATTATACAAAGATGTCTATATCAGAGTTGCACCTCTGCCAGCTCACGATTACAAAGGAGATCCATTCCCAAACCCAATTGTCCCAAATCCAATTGGAAGACACCATCAAACAAAACAAAACCTTTGCAGCACACCTAGAAGAAATCGCACAACAAAAGAAAGAGGCTGAACATACAACAACTACGTTGATGCGAGCACTGGACAAGGCATGTCGGAGTCTTTCTAACTCCAACATACAGGGAGTCGAGGAACTAGAGCAGAGAATTGCTAAGCTAAGAGACTATGCCCAGCAGTCCCGCAGCGAGGTTGAAAGGATGAAGATAGATCACCAGCACCATATTGCAGAACTTCAACTGCGCATTCCTCTTGAGACTCCACCAGAGTTCCGAGAACAGGGCCAGCAGGACATCAAGGCTTCAGCAGCAAAAATATCAGATAATGTGGCCAGTGTCGCAAAACTAACGGAAGACAGCATAGAAGCATGGGCGAACCTACAGGACCATCCAGATGTAGGTAAGATCCAGGAAACCATCAAGTTGCGCCAGGATGAATTAGATGCAGTTAGAATAGAAATCAAGATGCTGCCACCTATGCAGAAGATGGCTAAAGTGAAGCAGAGCAACGAACCTCAGCAGGTAATCGAGTCCTGCAGGACGAAGGTAACACTGCTGGAGAATGCGTTACAGCCCCTAGTTGATGAAGCATTAGAATTGAGCAATACTACGGAAAGCCAGCTCAAACTTTTGAAGACCTATGACACTTTTGCGTAGGAAAGGGCTGACACAGACTCATATTCAGTATTACAGGAATTGGTGGAAAATGAGAAAGCCACTGATGATATACTACATAATCTCACCAGTCTCTTCCAGATCCTCGCGCAGAAGATTCTCCCACCAGAGTCCTCGCAGAGTGTCCCGGGACGGGCCACTAGTGAGTCTTAGGGGCCTGTTGGGGTGCGTACCCTAAGTATTATTAGTTTTGGTAACTTCGTGGCTGTTGGTAAGTGGATTTATGGGCCAAAATAGTCTTAGGGGTGTCGGGGGAAGTTAAAACTCCTTTTTTGTAATAAACCCTTGGTTGAAATCCAGGGTTTAGGGTTTTGGGTGCCCATGGTTTAAGACCATGGTTTTGTAAAAATGCGCAGTATAAATAAGCACTTGTGTAAAGAAGATAGGTTAGGTTTTATGATGTAAGTAAGATTAAGGTGAAGCTAAGGTTGATTTTGTAAGGAAAGGTTAAGTCCCAGCTGTGTGCGTGGACGACCTCTGCAGCTATGTGCGCAGAGGGTTTTTGTAAAGAATATTGTAAGGAAGACCTGCAGCTATGTGCGCAGGGGCCTGCTGCTGTGTGCGCGGCTTTTTGAGGACTAAAGGGATCTGCAGCTGAGTGCGCAGATCAAACTGTGGTTTTGTAGCAAGTTGAATAGAACACAGTTTGTGGACGTAACCCCTACACTAGGGGTGAACCACGTTATATCCGGTGTTGTGGTTTCTTGTGCTGTTTCTATTTCTGTTGTCTTTTATGCATTGATAACTGTATAAATCTGATAATATTAGATCACTGCTAATATTTAGCTTTGTTGTGAATTCCCTGTAGTGGGTTGAGCAAGTCACGACTGTTTATTTATCTACGAAGTTATATGTGAATGAATGGTAAAGCTTTATGGTTATTAATTAATAATGTTGTTAAAGGATAAGGTATAGTAATCCCCCTCTCTGCTTGCAGAAACCTGATTCTACGGCACCCCATAGCTATTTTGGGTGAGACTTCAACCTGCGCGCAGGTTGTTGCCGAAAGGGCCAACATTGTGGGTCTTTTGTTGGTGCGACACTAAAGGATTAAACCTGGGTCTGCCCTATTGCCCAACAGTACATAGTTCTAACTATTCCTGGGTTGATAATGATCTCTTTTGTACTAGACAGATATCCTCCATGCATGCCATTATTGACCATGTGGAGGAAATTTTTCTGATAAGCGGACAGCATACAAAGTGCTGCACTCTGGTTATTATTGGCCGAGTATTTTTAAGGATGCTTCCAAATATGTTAAAGGATGTGATAGTTTCCAAAGAATGGGTAGACCTAGGTCTTCTGATCAGATGCCCTTACAGCCTCAGGTCATGATAGATCCATTTGAGAAATGGGCTCTAGATTTTGTAGGACCTATTTCTCCCATGTCTTGTAAAAATAAGTATATCCTAGTTTGCACATACTATGTTACCAAGTGGGTAAATCTAAAGATTTTTTTAGGGCCATAGAGAAATCGGTAGTAGAATTCATATATGAAGAAATATTCACTCGATTTGATGTACCCAGAGAAATTGTTGCATACCAAGGCTCTCAATTCACTTCTAAGTTAATGAAAGAACTCACCACGAAGTATGGAATTCGACACTATAAATCCTCACCTTATCATCCCTAGGTCAATGGCCAGGTATAATCAACCAATAAAGTATTGGAAGCCATCTTAACCAAAACTATTCACTTACATCATAAGGATTGGGCAGATAGACTCCCAGAGGCTTTGTGGGCCTATAGGATAACATGGAGAAACACTACCGGACATACCCCCTATGAGTTGGTGTATGGAAAACAAGTTCTTTTACCTATTGAATTTCAAGTTAAAATATTTCATATGGAAGCACAATTAGGCATGAATTTGGATGAATCATAGAAACAACGAGTGTTACATATTAATGAGTTAGATGAAATTAGATAGAATGCACTCCAAAGAACAATGTTAATACATAATCAACAGAATAAATGGCATGATAAGTTTATAAAGCAAAAACAATTTAATAGTGGGGATTGGGCATTGCTATTTGACTCAAGATACAAAAATTTTAAAGGAAAATTAACTACTCATTGGATGGGTCCATATGAATTAGTTACAGCTTTCGATAATGGGTCAGTAAAAATTAAGACAATTGATGGTTCACAAATTTCATTTGTAGTAAGTGGACACAGACTTAGACTTTACCACCAACCAACATCTAAACAGGATTTCGTACATAATGTCTTACAGCAGAGAGAAATGGAATTGGTTGAAGAGGAATTCATTCCTCCTCCTAATGGTTAAAAGTTATTCCGGGTTGTCATTACTTATATATATGTAAATATGGTTGTGTTCGCCTGAATAAGTAAGAGTCATTTCTAACAAATTAACTCCATTTATATAGATGTTTCATTCCTATGATCATTTGTTGCAGTTTTTTCAAATTAAAGCGGAAAGACTCTTTTTCCTTTTTCTTATGAATTTTGTAGATGCTTTGTTAAGACTAAATACGAATCATTTAACAAGTGGTGTTGTAGTTTGATTACAAATATTTTATCTCTATAAGTAGCTTATGAAGTATTATTTGAAAAAGGGTAGTGCTTTAAAAGATTCATGATATATCTTAACTCTTTCTTTTTGGTTACTATCAAAATTGAATTTTATAGTACAATTGAAGAATTTATTGTATATCATCCTTAACCACTTATTCTATGATTTGTTATGCTTTTATGTATGGTATTTTGATTCAGACATGTACATTTCTGATTTAATAAGAACAGTTGCTTGAAATACCTATTCTAATTATCATATTCTTCAAATTCTTATCCTATACCTATCGACTACTAGTTCATCCTATACTTATTATCAAAACTTGCCTCTTAAGCATTTTTGTGGTAACTCGGAAGTAAGTGAAATTTCTGCTTGTGGGGAACATTACTTATCCTTTATGAAGAAGATAGACTGAAAGGTAAAAGAACAGCTTTAAGTTATTTTCTTTTGACATGATCCATAATTAAGGCCATTATAAAAATTACTTATAATCTTTGTTCTAAATTTGGATTATGTGTTTAGTAGGCTTAGCATGCTCTAGTACCAACCAAATTCCATATACTCAAAATCATTATATGAAGCAAACTCGTCGGGGTACTGAACAGGCCTGCTAGAAGTGGGTCAATGCTAAGTAATATCTAAAAACAAGGAAGCTCGGTAAATGCAAGTAAACCCATCCGGGTACTGAACATGCTCGTTAGCAACGGGGCTATGCTTGCATGGTACCAAGATAAACCCGTCGGAGTACTGAACAGGCCTGCTGGAAGCGAGGCAGTATCGAGTAAAAGAGATCTGGTTAATGCACTACTTTGTACATGGTTCGTTGAAAAATATAATATTAGAATATATAAATACATATGTAGGCCAATTGTTTATTATGTCATTAGAGATTGGTTGTAAGTTGGGCTTGGATCCGGCCATCTAATTCAATCAATACCTAGGATATGATTATCCTAGAAATGGAACCCATAGCTGTAAAATCTCACAAACTCTAGTGTAAACTCAAAATATTCTTAAGATGACAAGGCATCCTTACAATGAGGCATGGATGACTATTTTTTCCCATGGAATTTCCAATTATACTATCATTATTCACTTGATCTTTCTGAGCACTGTTATTTCTGATAAATGTACATATCTAAATCATTTCCATTTTACTAGTTCATTTTCTTTTTCGTGCAAAAATTATCACAGCATGATAAGACCCTGTATTAAATTACTTAGTTTTTCTTGTATGGCTTGAGGACACACCATATCTTTGGTTTGGGGGAGGAAGAGTATGCTATGAAGATTATACTATTTTTATTTTTCTGACTATTTATATAAAAAATTATTTATCTCTGACAAATGACAAATGTTTTCAGGATATTTAGCAGCAATCCGATCCAGAATAAAGCATGTTTTTACAGAAAAAAATCTATGTGAAGGATCATATGCAGGACCATATGAAGGGTTGAATGTTGGTCTGAATGAAATTCCAAATGAAGATCTGAATAAAAACTATGATATATAGAAATAGTGATTATGTCGTGGTGTTAGCTTAATTTTGTTTAGGAAAAAAGTTAAAATTGGTTGAGTCATACCATGATCATGAAGTCACATCTACAAGGTAATTATGAATAACCTCGATCTATGATGTTATATGTTTGTGATCTCGTTTTACCCCCATATGGATTCTATATGACCTTATGACCTTTTCAGTCACCATGACTCTGCCATCACCCCTATCCTCTTACCCACTCGCATGCGTGAACTATCAAATAGTCGATCCTATTGTTAAATCAAGCTTATTATGGTTATGAATGTGGTTTATGCATTGTATTAAGTCATACTTTCAACCTATCCAACATTTTACCATGGACATGGTTGAACTAATTGCAACCTTATGAACTCATTAAAATAGGCGTTCTTGATGGCACACGTCTCAATATCGGCCATAATGGCACGATCATCTAAACGTGCTGAGCCTTTTGCGTGATCGTTTGGTTGATTGAATGAGGCACGTTTTAAATCGACTTTGTGTGAACTTCTACTCTATCACTCTCACTTACCGTTATCCCTGTAGAGTTGTGCTAGCCACCTTCTTCCAATACTCCCTGCAAAATATGTATCCTAGCCTCTGCTTGAAACATACCAAATCGTTTTGAGCCTGAGAGCTACCAAGACTTATTTCAAATGCCAGAGTTTTGGGAGTGCCGAGAGGTCTTTTTTTGTGCTAGTTGGAACTCGTTCCTTCACCTGCTGCAAGGGTATGATGAAAAAATTTCACTACTTTTCACGATGGGTTTCGATGGAAAGAAGGCGAGGGTTGGCCATCTCGCCTTCCCAATAACTGAGGAGTCTATCGCGCTCACAACCAAGCTTCCTAGAGAAGGCATTCGATGGCATAAGCATTGGTTTCTTCTGCGAACATCCCACAACTTCGCCCTTAAACCAGAATACCGACATGTCACATACATCAAAGGTTTCCATCGCAACTGGATTAAGCCAGAGTACATCAATCCTTTGAATTTCATCATCCATTTGATCCCTTGCGAAGGTAAGTTCAATGTATTTAAATCCTACCATATCTATTTGCTAGCACATTTTGTTGATCAGAAGTTTCTTAATTTCTGTTTCTATTTTCTTAGAAGTCTAGAGAAGATGTTGAGCCAGTTCAAGAAAAATACCATTATTCCTAAGGGAATCATGTATCACCATAGTTTGATTAAACTCTTGATCTTAGATCAGCTTAAAGAGTGGAACCAATATTGGGATACCTTTGTGTTTAAATTTCTTAACCCCCATCTAAATATCCAAAAATGTCCTCGACATATCCATAATCGTGATTCTAGTCAATCCCCATCTGTAGAGAAGAAAATCCCCAATGTTTTCCATCTCAACGAAGACTCATAGGAGGCAAGTCCCTCCACTCATTCCACCCCTATTATCCCTATATCTGCTAAGTTTGTACCCTTATCACAACCTCGCACCAGAGACTAAAAGGAAAAAATTATCCAAACCACGGTACAACCTGATATTCAAACTAGTCATCTAGACGGTATGATCAAAGCATATAAACCTAATCCAAACTCACCTCTATTCACGTTGGCCCATGTCTCAACCAAATTGTTGAAGGATGTTGATCGTGAAAATGTCCCTGCACCTACATGGGATATGAGTCCAGACAGGAACATTCCTTCTGTTGATATCGATCCACCACTGGGGGAGATGAGTCCCCCACAAGAGTCTAAGCAACCTGCAGAGCCATCTACTCTACATCAGCCTACCGTAGATCAATTAACTCAGGAGTTGGCTCAATCAATAAGTCGAAATGAAGAGTATGTTAAGATCACCGCAATTCTTTGACAAGAGAATAAATATTTGCACTTGCAGGTCAAGACCATCGAAGAGCTTAACAAGGCCATCAATTCATCACATAGGTCTCAACAGGAGAGGAGTGCTATTTTGAAATCATAGGCTCAAAAATTGAATTTTAAAACCCTTGTTTCGTCAACCAAGTCGAAGACAGCTGCTAATGCAACTCAACCTTTTTCCTAATGCATCATTGTTTTTCTCAGTGGGACCTGGAATTTCTATGGTTTGGGGGAATGTTGATCCTAGTTTTGTCATCATTTTAGGCTGTTAATTTACATGTTTAACATGTGTTTTGTTACCTTTTGGCATGTTTTCTATCATCCAGCTCACTATTCAGACCCAAGTACGACTAAATTTCGGATTTATGCAAATTATGGTTTGTTTCTATTATTTCACGATTTTATTAGTTAAATTGATGATGTTTGAAGATATGTTAATGTATGAAATCATTATTGCATACCATAGTCTTCAACGAGCCAACGAACAAACAACGCATCCACCCTAGATATGTGTAGATCATATCCAACTCATTGTCTAGCTCATTGTTCGGCCCGCCAAGCCAACCATGCGCTGTTAATGGTAGATTCTCAAACATTAAAGCGTGGAACAGTCTACAAACTGCCTATTTTCCATGCATCTGGGTGGTAGCATGATCTTCATTCTAGAAGACTTGCCAGCGTGATCCTCTGCTCGACACCACGAACCCAATCCACGCCAAAGAGAACCTTCATGCCACATCACGCACGATGGATAATTCCACACACGAAGGAGAAGGAGGAACACTATGTGTTGCCATGTGAACAGTTGATTGCAGTAATGGTTAACTAAATTTAGAGAGCAGTCTACCACTAAAGGGTCGACCTTCTCACCTCTGTAAACAATATATATATCAGCCTCCACGCGAGTGCTTAGCTAGCGAATTTTCATATGTAATCAGTCAATTTGAGAACTCTGTAATACCGTTATGCAATTTAATAGAAGTTATGTTCATGTTGTATATGATTGTGTTCAAGTAAGCATTTAGAAATTTTCCAACCTAATTGCTGAGAGGGCCCCTCATCAACCAACAGTTTCTGTCTTGTGTGTATTTTCTTTATCTCCTTCCTGTAACTATTATATTTTCATTTCTGGCTTAATTACTATAATCATTCATGTCATTGTTTTTGGTAGCATAGAACACATTATAATGTTGTGTTGTTAATGTAGCTTTATTTCCAGAGTTGATTAACCGGTTGTGCGCATATGTTTGTTTCCAGTTTACTTTCCAGCTTTCCTTTCAGCCTTATGTTTAGTTTCATTGTTACAATTAAATAGAATTTAGTTAGTTTAATTCTGTAGGTTTAGTTTTGTTATAGTTAGGTTTGATTATGTCAGCTTTTATCTAAGTCTTAGATTTAGTTCAATCACATTTCAGTTTGTTTTATTCTATGATAGGAAGCAATTTCTTTTTATAACTATAGATTAGTATAAGTTATCTTTTTACAATAGATTCAGTTTTATTTACCTTTGTAAATTCATTTGGTATATTTCAATTAGTTGAAAAATGAAATAGATAATGATGTCTTTATAATTATGAATTAGTTTAAGTTAATTTGTTGTTGAATTTGATCATTAAGTAGGGTTGCTTATCATTCCTTATGCATTTTTGTTATCATGTGCATGAATCAGTTGATCTTGAAATAATTTAGATTAACCATTTCTTGAAAATTATAGTGTTTTCTGTATGCAGACTGTCATTTAGACATCCTATTCCACCTATTGTTCAGACCTAACTTCCAGTCTGTTATCCAGCCCTTCATTCAGCCTTTAGTGTTTTTAATCTGTTTTAAGCTTGTTTCTTTAGTTTTCTAATTATATTTTTACTGTGGTAGTTATATAACAGTTATATTTATTGTTAAAGCCTTAGGCTAGACTCTTTAAAGTATTTATTAAACTTTTATTCTTATTTTTCTCTCCTTTCAGCCTATGTTTTGTGTTATGTCTTGTGTTTTGGTTTATTGTGGTTTCTGATCTCTTTCTTCAATATTATTGTGATGCCTTGTAATTATATCTTTGGTTTGGATTGATTTCTCCTTTTGTATATAGATTTTAGGGCTATATATGTCAATGTTAGGAAAGTACACTAGCACTTTGTAGATTGGCTATAGTAGTAGGACCTGTTTATTTCACGGTGCGGTGACTGAATAGACTTAGAGAGTAGGACTTAAAAGAGTTATCTTTATTAATTTTTCTACTTGCTTCATAATTAAATCTTCTTTACTTCATTTGAAATCCATTTTGAGACTACTCCTCCTCAAGTTCCAATCACAGTAAATGCATATCCACAAAACAACCAAGGAGAGTGGAATTAGACAATTTAGTTTTACCATTATGTACATTTGAATAGCTTAAGTTGTTGACTTTGTAAAAGTTTCTCCAGTTGTTGTAATTTTGTTATAATGCATTGTATAGTTAATCTCTGAAGTTGTTCATAAATATTTCTTAAATTAAGAGGAGTAATACTTATGTAAAAAGGAAGTTTATTTTCTTAAAGTTTACTTGTTTATATTTTATCTTTCAGTATTTTTCTATAGAATAGAGTAGTATAGATTGATACTACTCTAGTCTAGCACTCTATTTGGTTTAATTACCTTTCTAGTTGAATTTATTGGAGTTTGACTTGGTTTTCCATTTTGAAAGATCTTTCGATATTTTCTTTGTTAAAATATTTCTATGACACCTTAGGAACCCCTCTACCTTCGCATATACTTTGTGTCAACTCGAATTTTACCAACCTTGGTCGATAATTAAATATTAGGTGAATTAATTAAGACATTATAACACCCAACAATAAGTCCATTCTCATATGTTTTCTAAACCTGAGAAAGGAGGGATTTGTTTTCAAAAAGAGTCTTTCGGTGCTTAGTTTAATGAATCCAATGAAAGAAAACTCGGTGTTGTTCATGTTTAGATAGTCTGAACAGAACTAAAGAAGACTCCAAAAAGTTCTTTTTCATAAATTTTAGTCTCTGAGGCTCGAAAAAGTATAAAATAATACCTTTGAGAAATCTTCTAGTCAACGAGTTGGCTAGAGTGTACATTTTCCGTAACTAGTCTAACTGAACCAAAAAAAGGGGTAAACTATCATTGGAAAGAAGACCTTTCAAGTACTTTTACAAGCGTGAAAGTGACAAGTTCACTCGACAATATTTTCATACTTCGAGAGTTAGAAAGAGCTTAAAGATAACTTCACGAGGGTTCCTTTTTGTGAAGCGATTAATGAGCCCAAAAAGTGATAAAAATAGACTCGAAACCTTTGTCCTAGCGTTTAACAAGCACGACTATGGTTTCAAGAGCGCTCTTTTCAATTTTGTAGAAAATGAAAAACATGGAAACAAAACTCTTTTGTAACCAGAAATGTTCTTCCATAAGCCTTGTAATTCTCAATAATAGATCATCAAGCATTAATTTGACCAATATTAAGCAATATAGGACCATTTATGGGAAAAAATAATAAAAATTACTAATAAATAATCCCAAAAAAAGAATAAATATGGGTGAAAAGTAAAAATATTTTACCATTTGTGTTTTTACCCAGCATTGGTGAAAAAATCCCCTTTTGAGGTCAACTTTGGCGCGTTGATTGTCAGATCTACAGGCGATCATTCAAAATTTCGACCGGACCAGGTAGATCCTCTCTCCCCTACCTTCATCTTCACGGTTTAAAATTTGGTTTTTAGGTTGTTTTCAGGTTTTTTGGGTCATTTTCCAAGGAGGAATTGCGCCATGGCAACACCGCACCTTTCCTTTTTGGGAAAAGCAGTGTTGACTCAACACCACACCAATTATAAGATAAAATTGTAGTGCCACCGCTCTGTCTGAAAAGACAAAGGCAGTGGCACAATCCATCTCAAAACCCTAAGATTTGAAACAAAAACAAATGAAATTAAGGTTTGAAAATGGTTGGGAAAGGTTTCTAATTCCTCATTTTGGTTGTTTGACAAGGTGAGAAGGCCAATATGGTAGTGTGGAAATACAGAGAGCATGAGATGGATGATATCTATGATGCCAATGACCATGGCATGGTAAGCGTGCTTCAGGAGTGTGACCTCCTACAAAGTGCTCAATATAGGGCCCAAGTATGATTACTGGAGCATTTAATTAGGATGTGGAATCTTGAACAGCGGCATTTTGAGGTGGGATCTCATATGCTCATTTTGGGGGTAAAGGATATCTAATTCCTCATAGGGTTATCCAATATGGGAGCACCCATATCATTAGATGTTCCATGAGGAGGGGACATCACTACCCAAGGCCTCATCATTCAGTATTGTTTTCCCAGGACACAAATGAGTGGTAAGAATATCCCTATAAAAGATGTGATGTACCTACCATTGAGGACAGTTTTGTTTACTATGCAGCGAGTAGCAGGAAGAAATGGGGAACACCAAGATTATAGGGCACATATATTGTATTCCTTAGATGCAGTGGTACCTACCATGTTCAACTGGGCATAATCTCTACTGGTGGTCTTGAAAGACCAACTCACCAAATGTCGAAGAGGTGAGTTGAAGCAGTTTAGGTATGGAACCATCTTAGTATCATTCCTTTTGGACAGAGACCCATAGTTGAGGCCCCAAGTGGCCATCAATGAAATCATGGAGAGAGATCCATGTATGCTATGGTGGGTTAAGTTGATATCCCACCATGGTGGTGATGGGCCTAGGGTCAAGTACGGGGCATCGTTGTTCTGCTGGTTGGATGACCAGTTGTTGATGATTGAGGATTATGCATATGTGGGTTTCAACTTCTGTGGTGAGCCAAACTTAGCTCTTCCTGAGGGAGAGTAGTGGGTTGATCTTGGTAAGAAAGACACTATAATGCATGTTTTTCTATTTTTAGGATTTTATAATTTTTATATGTGATACAGAGACAAGTTTTCCTACTGTGCAGATATTGGGGCAGCCAAACCATGAGTGTCTTTGCCTATTGACAAACGAGCGAGGACCAGATTTGTATGTCACGAGGTAGATGAATAGATGTTGGAGGTCAAGGAGAACCTCCATAGGCTTACCCTAGACATCCATGACATGTATGAAGATGATCTCCCAAGTAGGTTCTAACAGCACACAATTGGTGTGTTGGGACGTTTTGTTCGCTTTCTATGCAGAGTGGCAAGGGCGATTATGTGCTACCACAAGCATCACTAGGGATTAGTAGGATATGTAAATATTGTCTTTTACTTTGTTTATTTACAATTTTACATGTTATTTTCACATATCAACATGTCAAGAATGGAAAATATTCCAACCCATAATGTAATTAGCAAGCGATTCAACAATTTAATTGAGATATCTTGGGACATGTTGAGAGGTAATGGACTCAAAAAACCATTCAAGGAAACAGACCCTTCAAAAGAGACAAAGGATTACTGGGTTACGGATGGCATATACATAGTTCAATTGATAAAACACTAGCGGAGAGTCCAAATAGACAACCATGTTATCAACACGAGAGGAAGATTCGATCAACAATCCTATCACTGCATGATATTCAATGATATTGTTAGTAGTTGGACCTATGCAAACCCCTCCTGAACTAACTAAGTCATGGGCTTAGGAATAGAGTACCTAGGATGCTGAAGCAAGATACAGGGTATGGCAGCTAGAACCATCCACAAAACCATAGTAATAAGTCATCTGCAGAGACAAAAACATAACATGAAATAAGAAGTGACGGACAAGATTCAAAACCCCATCAAAATAATCAAAACACACCAAAAGTTAAATATACACAAATGTACAATGTACTAATGCAAAATTTCTTAAGCATAGTGCATTTTAAGTAAATCCCATTGTGAGGCTTCCTGAAAGGTATACCATTTTAATCCACTAGCTCATAGGCCCCTTTCTCTAAGACTTTACTTACAACATAAGGACCGTACCACATCGATATAAATTTCCCTTTTCCCAATTTTTCACGTTTTTGATCATATGTTAGAACAAGATCTCCTTCGTTAAAGCCATGAGGTTGAAATGACTTATCATATTGAGCCTCGATATGCTTCTTATGCGACTCATTAGCTAGAGCAGCATATCGTCGTGTTTCATTAAGGTTTGTGAGATAAATGAAACGTTCTTCTTAGGCTAAGGTATTTGGAAAAATTTCAACAGCTAGTTTCAAGGATGGGATTTCACATTTAATAGGTAAAACAACTTCTAGTCCATAGACTAATTGAAAAGGCATGAATCTGGATGTTCTTTTTATAGAGGTACTATAGGCCCATAGTATTGAGAACAGAGTCAAGTTCCAATTTGATTTGTGTTCTCCCACCATCTTGCAAAGCATAGTTTTTAAAACCTTGTTAATGGATTTGACCTGGCCATTAGCTTGTGGATAGTAGGGAGTTGAGTTTTCATGAAAAAAACCCATCTTATTTCTTAGCTCATTCATCATCTGATTATGGAAATGATATCCGTGATTGGTAACTATGGCTTGAAGAACCCCAAACCTAGCTTTGACAAGATTGAAAAGGAAGAGGGTGGAATAATTCCCATCCTCTACATATCTAGGCATCGCCTCTACCCATTATGTAATGTAATCAACAGCTACAATGACATAACCATGCCCCATGGTTGAGTTGGACTTACAATGCAAAAAATATATTCCCCATTTGGCGAAAGAGACGATGGAAATGATGGGGTGTAGAGGAGAAGGGTGGGTGTACATTTTTGAATAAAACATCTAATAGTGTGGGAATTTCTTAACCGCTTCATGACAATCCTTGAAGATCGAGGGCTAGAAATAGCCAGCATGAAGGAATTTCTGGGTTGTAGCCATCCCAGAAAGATGACTGCCACATGCTCCAGAGTGGCAATCATTTGTAACCTGTTCAGTCTCTTCATGTGTCAAGCATCGTCGCAACACAAAGTCAATACCACATCAATATAAGGTGTCATTGATGATGAGACAGTATTTCACATGGTGTTGGATGTGACGACGATCATCTTGAGACAGATTGGACTGAAATCATTGAGTCTAGAGATATATGATAAGATATCCATACTAGAGATTGGTCGTGCTAATCAAGAACAAAAACACATCGAGGAGTGAGTCGGTGAGATTAGTATCCATCGTACAATGGGGAAGGTTACACATTAGCTCTGCAAAGAATAATGAATTTTTAGAAGTATATTTGGTGAAATCAAGATCAAAATCCTACAGGATGAAAATCCAACGAGAGTATTTTCCCTCCTGTACCTGACGGGTCAGAATGTCATACATGGGGTTTAGGTCTAGAAAGAACAGTAGTTGTGTGAAGTAGAATATAGTGACGCCTTCATGGCTATGACTGTAGCCAAATCCAACTTATCAACATGTGAGTAGTGGGTTTTGAAGTCTAAAATACTCTTACTTAGATAGTATATCACATGTTCCTCTTTGTTCATATCTTCTTACACTAAGACCATACCAAGAGTAGTAGTGGAGGTTGTGAGATATAGCAGACAGTCTTTCGAATAATCGGGGGGATAAAATACAAGAGAATGTGTAATTGCATGTTTTAAATTATCGAAATCTTGTTGAGCTAGAGCATCACGGATGAATGGAGTGTTCTTTTTCAACAATCGCATGTATCCATGCATCTTTTCTGCAAAAATGCAAACAAAATAGCGCAAAACATTTTGCTTCCCTTGCAAACTTTGAAGTTTTGTTATATTAGTTGGAGGGGGTAAGGCCATAATGGCAGTGGTTTTCAAAGGATCGGTATGAATACCATCCATGTAAACAACAAATCCAAGTAGACGTCCGGTATCCACACAAATAACACATTTATGTGGATTGAGATGAATATTATAATGATGGAATCTAAGGAAATTGGCACTAATATGTCCAGAATGATCCTCTCGCCGTTGTGAATGGGTAGGTAGGACATCCAAATAGGGTTCCACTATATGCTTGATATCATGGAAGGCATATGACATGGCTCGTTGGAACATGGCTCCAACATTTTTCAAGATGAAAGAAAATTTATAGTAGGTGAAGGTTCCCCATGGGAAAATGAATGTCACCTTATGTTGATTAGCAGGAAGTATCTCATTCTGGTTATAGCTAGAAAATCCATCCATAAAGGTGAAAATGACACTTCTAGCACACTTGTTGATGATATGATCGATGTAGGTAGTAGAGTAATTCTCCTTGGGACAATCCTTATTCAAATCCCTAAAATCTATGCAAACCCTAGTAGTTCCATTTTTCTAATCGACATGAACAATATTAGATACCCATTTAGTCAATGTCACAAGGTAGATGAAACCAACCTTCAAAATCTTTTCAACTTCAACTTTTATAGCTGCAGCTTTTCGAGGGTGGACTTGGCGTAGTTTCTACCTAATAGCTTTTGCAGGTGGGTAAGTCTTGATCTCATGGACAACAATCGATGGATCAATCCTAGGAATTTCCTCATAACTCCACGAAAAAACATTCCGAAATTCTTTGAAAAGGGACAACTAAACTTCAATTTCCACTCCTTAACAATTATGTCCTATGTGGATATGTTCAGTAGTTCCAGGATTCACCGATATGTCGATGGGGATAGTCTGAGTAATGTTACATAGATTCCCTTCAGAATCAATGCCTTTCAAAATCATGGGTGATTGAGGATGTTCGACGATATTAGAAGTAATGAGAGATACAAAATCAGGTTCTACCGAACTAGAATTAGGAAGGAAAGAGGATCTGTGATGATGATATTCCAATATAGATTCATCCCAACTCTAATCTCCATAATGGACTCATCTGACAGGAAATTATGTACAATATAGTCGAGAGTAGGGAGAGGGGGGATTTATCCAATAAGGAAAATATGAAGGATCTGATGCTACTAAATGGTGGACATCGATGTATGCATCAAAAGTGAATTGAAAGGAAGCATATAAGGATTAATAAGGAATCAGAGAACATGTTTCAACAATTTATTTTCCTTTTGACGTGTCACTGGCAGTAGAGGATATCATGTTCGCCGTAGAAATTTGAGTGATATGAGGGGAAGAACTAGATGGAAAGACTCCCATAAGAGCAGAGTCAATCAGAATCTCAAATTCTATTGTATGATACAAAGGGGGTGAATTCCCCAACAAAGGAATATTATTCACTACCATGGAAGTGACATTCGGGGAGCAATAATCAAGTTGATCGATGGTCACAATCTTTCTCTGGTGAGGAAACTCGAGAAAATGAAACACCCACGAGGCGACCGTCGTCATGGAATAAAACCAATTCCTCCCTAATAAAAGTTTGTAATCCAACAATGATTCAACCACCTCTACCTAAATAGATGTAATGTCCCTTTTTTTTTTAAATTATTAAATTACCAATTTTTCACTTTTTCCCCAATTTCGACCCTTGACTAGTTTTGATGTCTAGATCTCCAAATTGACCCAAATGCTCCAAAATATTCTAAGAAGGTATATGTAATGTCCTAAGTCTGGTGTACATACCTGAACACTTTAATTCTGTAATTTTTCTTAAATAATTCTGAAATTTAAGGGGTTCACACAGAGCCTTCTCAGATTGGCAAAAACAAGGGTTTCTTTTGGGAGATTTTGCAAAGGACAAGAGTGATCAGTGGGAAGAAAAAAAAGAGATGTCAGACATTTAATTTACTCTCCCCTAACACATTTATATCTGGTACCATTTAGGTTTCAGAATCTGCACCGCGGAAACCTACCACCACGCTTTTGGGCAGCCAAACCGTGCAACTAAGGAGAGTAGTTCTGCCTGTTTCAACCAGAGGCTTCGGGAAACTTGCAGAGGTTTTTTAAAGACATAATTTAATATATAAAAATTTATTTATACATTTTTTTTATTTTCTAGAAATTTTGAGGTGTTTTGGGTGAATGTGGGGATTTCTGGCAATTCTGGTCAAGAGAAACCCTGCGCAGAGGAGGATGAAAAAGGGTGGTATGACCCAAACCAAAAATGGTTCTGGAGATTGATATGGAAATTTAGGACTTTTAATAACCTATAGGAACTAACAGATCTCATTTTTATTTTACAGAACCTATTTTGCATCAATTTCAGTAAAACTAGTTATTAAAAACTAGTAATTTAGCTAGGGTCTTAAAAAAAATTATTAAATCATCTTAAATACAATTCTGTGAAACCTGAGATTTATAAAAGAGATAAATATGATCTCTATTAACATGAATAATTATTTCAATCCCTTTCCCGTCATGAAATATTCATTACAACACTCATATTCACTCAATTCCCCCATACACTGATAAAATAGGATCCTTTTATGAAACTGAGATAATATTCTTCAGGGTATGAGATATATCGACCTGATAAATGTAATGTTCAGAATATATTGACAGTACATAACAGAAATAACATTATTTACTGACCATTACAAAGAGGCTTCGAAAATTAAGGGGCAGGAGGCCCGAATCATGACCAGCAAGGGGCTGTGAGCATAAGTGAAGCATGGGATTCACTAGAGCTCGAACTGAACTTTATGGAGGCTGTAATATACTTCTGAAATAAGCTTAAATGGCTGACATTAGTTCTCCATATACCTGCAATAGAAAGAAAGGGAAATGGAAGAGAAGGGAGGAGGGGTTTGGGGATCATCACCCAATGGTCTGAGGCACAACACTCAGAGAGTATGCTCACATAGCATCACCACAATATCAAATCATCAAAACTGAATCGATGGGCTTGAATTCACCTTTTATAGAATTCTATATGACCTGCTTAGTAAATTGATGCCAATGGTGACCTGTGAGAGCAAGTCAACCCCATGGGTGACCTAACCCTAGCCACAAAAGCGCCCCCTTTAGGCAATTAGGAAAGTAGGACCATGTGGAATTGTTTCCAAGTCCAAATAATCCTTCACAATTATAAACTGTGCCCTCCCTTAGTTGAAAGATGCCTCTTTTGAGTTATGATAACTTTCTGCTTTTCCTGAGTCATAAGGAAACTTTTTCTTTCCTTCAAAAACTGTCCTGCTTTTCCCTCTGTCTGCTTTTTCTACTTTCAGGCAACTTCCCTTTATTCTCCTACTTTCTTTTGTCATGGACTTTCTTATTTTTACCAAGGCAAGTTGACTATCTTTCCTCAATGTTCCCTCTTGACATGGCAGCCTTAATTTCACATCATTATTGTGCATAATAAATAAAATTGCTGAACTAAAATTAAATGCATGCCTTAGAACAATTATTAGCAATATTTTTTTTCCTAGGAATAATAATTAATGTCAATTTCAGACCCTAGGAATTTAATCATGGTCAACACTTTTAATGTCCCAAAATATGGGGACATGACAGTCCTCCCCTCCTAAATCTGCTTGTCCTCAAGCAGAAGCACTGCAGAGTGCTACAAATTTGTTCATCATGTAGGAGAACTGGAGCATGAATCCATTGTTCAAAAAGGTTGACTTTCTCCATGAATCCATCCTATAAAGTTTCTCCAAAACGAGCAATTCCAGGGTCCCATTGCTTGCATTGCACCCCCTTTAGTAAGAATGCCTTCCCACACAACTTATCAAGCCAATTTACGCCTGGATCCCATTTCCTCAACTGTAAGTATCCAAACATTAGAATCCACCATACAAATTTATCATCACAAGGAATGACATTCATGCTCTGGAAATCATACCACTGCACTGAAAACTTGAAATTCTCAATGAAAACTTGGAAATCTGTCAGACTTCCCCACCCAACATAAATTTCCTTATGTGCTTGATGCACACTAGCATTGAATCTCACAATTATGTTGCTGCAAATACATAGGTGTGAGTCCCATGCCAATCCCAATGAGTATAGGAATCATTCAAGTAACAAGGATGCCCAAACTGCTCACAATAAGATGATGCATCATAATTATCTCCACAAATGCAAGCAGAAAAAATAATTAAGTGTCCCATCATCCAATCTGAGAGGGTACTGACACTCCAACCAAAAGTTCCATGTCAACACTTCCAATGGCTCAACTCTCTGCCACTGGTCATAGGGTACAAGAATCCATCCAAATGTGTGTATTTCCTCCAACAAGACCACTTGATGCAAGATGTTTTTCTCATCAATTCCTCTTGGCAGTTTGATTGCTCAACTGCCTTCCACTGCTCATGAGAAGAAATTTTTCTGCAAGAATGCTCCATGTGTGACATGTAATCTTCCACCCAATCCACATGTGGTTGAATGGCAACAAGTTACAGCAATATGTTCCTATGTGGATGATGTGAGGGTGATGGTTCATTCCACAAGTCATCATGAACAACTAGGAAAGCCTATAGCTCTTCCTGTTGCACCACCAAGGAAAATTCCTTCTCCCAAATTTCATTCTCTCTTGATGAAATTGTGGTTATGGTCTGTATTTGAAAATGGTTGATGATTTGATATTGTGGTTATGCTATGTGAGCATACTCTCTGAGTGTTGTGCCTCAAACCATTGGGTGGCCAATAAATCACCTTTGAGCTTGTAGTTCTCTTCTTCATATATACAAATACTTTCTTCATCATGCAGTGATGCTTCCCGCAATAACTCAACAAGCTCAAACGTGTCATTTTTATCTGAAAGCAATTGTGAGAAATTACCTTTGATTGTGGACATTGCTTTCTAGATATTCTCCATGGATTCAAAGGAAGATTGGTCTTCCATTAAATCAGCTTCCCAACACATCTTTGACACTAAAGCATGAGTGTCATGGATAATTTTTAGGGCCTCTTGGATCTTTTGTTCATCCATCTTCAATGACCCTGCAAGAAGATGAGGTTCTTGTAGATGTTCCTCCTCTTCATTTTCCATCACCGGATCAATTTCATGCAGTGCACTTGAGGTTTTGAAATCTAATCCATATGTTGTTGCTGTAATATATTCATATTTTAAGTCAAAAACATAATTTGGGATGCAACTTAAGTGCTCATTAATCCTTGGTGCACCAGAAAGATATTCTCTCAAAATTTCATCCTTCATATTGCATTCATTTTTTACACCAGAATTCTGAACCTCGTCACTAGGGGGCTCAACCATTCTGAAATATTCACTGGAAGTGGCTGCCATATCAAACTTACAAAATGACACATAAAAATCAGAATTTACTAACTCTCCATGTGTTATGTTCTCCTCCTTATGTGGTGGAATTATGATGGCTTGTTCACCCACCCATTTCTCTGCTTCACACCCTACTGAGATGTGCTCAATTTTTGCTCCCTTGTGAGGCTCAAGGGGTGACTGTAAATCTGAATTATGTTTATCTTTTGGATCAGATCCAAAATATATCTCACCATCATCAATCTTCCCCATCTCTTCTGCACTTATCTTGAAATCAACCACAAACAAATTTGGAGTCATTTCACCTTCCACGTTACCAACAACTAGATGTTGGACTGTTATATCTTTAGTTGTGCATGGATATTCTCCATCTCCTTCTGACAAAGGATTTGGTGACTCATAATCCTCATGGATGCTAAAAATAGGCTTATCTCTCTTTGGGGAAAACCCAAATAATCTCTCAAAGAAACCATGTACTGATGGCTCTAATGAATCTTCACTTTTGGTCCTCTTTTCTTCCCCTTTACTTGGAGAAGTGGAACAACTTAGTTCCTTTCTTGATGGATTATTGGTATTCAAATAACCAACATGTGTTAATATTTTTGAAAACATAGACTCTCCATATTTATTTCCTTCATGCTGAGAGACACTACTACTCCCTCTTCCATGTTTGATTGCCAACTACTTGGCAAGGAATTCTCTAGTCTCTTGATGTGACTGAATGATGCTTTGGGATACATAATTCAGCCCTTTCAACATTATTTGTATCAAAATTCTTAAATCTTCTTGATCATCCATTTTTGAATGCTCTTCTTCATATAACTCAAATTCTAAATCTCCCATGAATAGAACTAATTCCACAACTGCAACTTGAAGATACTATTGAGCTGCTTTTCCACTAAGAGTTACTTTCCACAAAATAAGACAAGGAAAGTGCTCTGATATGTCCCACTATGATGTCCCAATTCTGGTGTGCATACCTAAACACTATCTAATTCTGTAACTTAAATTACAATTTTTGAACTTTGAATCAAACCACTCAGAGCCTCTTCGGACAGGGAAAATCAGGGGTTTTTTCTAGTAAATGTTGTAGGCAAGAGGAGTGAGTAGAGGGAAGAAACCAAATATATTTTATACATAAAATTTCCTCTTCCCTAACACATTTATATCTGGTGCCATTTAGGTTTCAGAATCCGCTATGTGGAAACCTACTTCCACGCTTCTGGGCAGCCAAACCGTGAAACTAGGAAGAGTAGTTCAGCCTTTTTCAACTAGGGGCTTGGGTAAATTGATTATGGATCTGATATAAAGTTATATTACAGTATACAAAGGTTTATTCAGGTAAATAACAGATTTGGTAATTTTAGGAAACTAGTCCCTTGGACTGCACTCTAGGCTTGGGTTCTGGGTCTTCCAGACATATGGAGAAGGTTAATAAAACTCAGTTTCAGACATGGAAGCTGTTCAATGTGAATTTAATGAATGCTCAGAAGTAAAAGAAATAAAATAAAAAATGTTTAATTCCTTCAACTCATTCAAAATCTAAAGCTAGTCATTTTTCAATGCATTTCTAGCTAGGGGGTGGAAATGCTTCTCCAGAGTAAATCAGATATATTCAAAACTCTGTAATACTTGCAAAAAGGTAAGAATACATTATTTCAGAGAATTAATGACTGAATTAAATCTCACGGTAGTTTCATATATTTACTCATTAATTTATTCTTCATTACAAGGCTAGAAGACTAGAATTGGAGGTAGACATTGTAATGGAAAACTATTAGAACATTACAGAAACTTTGGAACTATTAGGAGACTAATATTAGGGACTGATAATAACCTCAATTAATGGCAGATATCCATCTATCTCTCTTCATCACTTCATATCATCAATCTCTCATAAAAGGAGGAAATCATGAAGATAGCTCTGATATTCGAATGGAGGAGTGTCCCAATCACTCTAATGTGCTGCACTAAAATGGAAATGGCTTCAGAACCTACAATATCACTCCATTAATGGATGAGAGTTGATCCATATCTCCAATATAACCTGCAATGAGAAGGGAATAAGAGGGGAGAAGGAGAACAGGGGACTTGGGGCACATCACCCAAGAGACTGAGGATCACCACTCAGAAATGAAGCTTAAGCTCCAATCAATTACAAAAATACATTAACCAAACTTGTATGTACAGTCCTCAAACACAAAAAAAAATATAATGCACCTCATGTTCATGTGTATATAATGTATCCAATTGCTTCAAATTAAATCCTTGTGGCTGCCCACATGCCAAGGCAATGTCGGTCACAGGAAAAAATTTATTGCAGAAATTAAATTCTTCATCTCCCACCTTCTTCACTTTAAAGGTGTCTCTATCCACCCAATCAATGGATGAATAAGGAATTTTATTTGTTGATCCATAAGTAATGTGATTAGCCATCTTTATGGTAGAGAAGAACACTTCATCCTTCCTCTCAACCTCAATGAGTGCTTGGCTAATATTCTCTTCCTCGTAGCTTTTTACAAGCACCTGCAAATCTAAGTGCATCTCATGATCCACCATCTCATGAGATTCCTCCCTCTGTTCAAGAATGAAATCATCCTTGTGAATATGGATGAATGGTGTGTAGGAGGGTAGGTAATACCTTTTCAACTTCTCATGAAGTTTCTCTATCTCCATCTTGGATTCTTGGAGTGCACATTGAGTGCTCTTCAAGGAATCTTGGGTGGTCAATAAATCTTGTGTGAGCTTGCAAATTTCTTCTCCATCCTTAAAGGATGCTCCATGCAACACATCAGCAACCTCAATAAAATCATCTCTATCAGAAATCAATTCTAAGAATTCTCCTTGTATTGTAGACAATGCCTTCTGTATCTCCTCCTTGGATTCAAGAGAAGATTGATCTTCCAATGAAGCAGCTATCCAACACTGGTGTGCCACTAAAGAATGTGTGTCTTGGAGAAGGTGTAAATCCTTTTGAATATTCTTTTCATCCATTTTCAAAGGCCAAGGAAATGAGTGGGGCTCTTGAGGAAAATCGCCCCCTTCTTCTTTTCTGCAATTTTCTTGCTGTGACTTGTACTTCTCTTTATGAATCTTTCTTTTTGTTTTCCCACCTGCAAGAGTAGATGGCCCATAGATCTCCACAATGGTGATAGTGGGATTTTGATTCTCAATGAGTTCAAGCTTCTCCTCTGATGTGGATGCAACTTCATCATGTTGCAAGAGAGTCCAAAATTCATAACTTTTTGCATCCCTTTGCACCACATTTTTCTCCTTCAAATTTCCTAGTTCACACCTAGCTGGTGGGGGTTTGTCTTCCACTTCATTGGGAAATTCAAATAATGAAATCAGATTTGATATTTCCTCTTCTTTTGGATCTGATCCAAAATATTCCTTCACCATATTATCATCATTGACAATATCACCCTTCTTTGCACTGATTGTGTGATCACCAACAGGGAAAATAGGACTGAATTTGTCTCCCTCACAATTGGCCTTCCTTTTTCAATCCTCAAATGCAAAGGAAGAATTTTTATCTTTATATCGATCAGATGGTTGCAGGTGTATAGGGATGCTACAAAAATCATAAATTTTATCATCCATGTTCTTAACATTACCATCTTTCTGTACGGCTACTATGGTGGCCTGCTCTTCCACCAAAATTTCTGCCTCACACCCAAGCGGTGTGGCCTTGTTTTCATCTTCATTATGTGGCTAAGAAGGTGACTGTAAATATGATTTGTGTAGCTCTTTTGGATCTGATCCAAAATATGTCTCACCACCCATACATGAGCCAGAAACTTGAGCAGTGATCCGGAGATCACCCACCAAGAAACTTGAATTGCATTCATCTTCAATCTCTTCTTGGAGTAATGGGAAACAAGCAAGATCTTCTGGAGCATCTTCTTTCAAACAACTTGAGGTTTTTCCTTCTTGAATGGTAGTATGATAATTACTGTCAGATAATATTCTTGAAGAAAATCCAAAGAATCTTAGAATGCTTGAGCGTGTTGATGGATTTGATGACTCTTCACTTTTGCTTTCTTCTTCCTCCTCATTGCTCAGAGAGGTGGAACAACTTTGTTCCTCTATGGATGATTTGTTTCTATTGAAAGAGTAAAAATCTACATTCTTAGGCTCAAATCAAAATTTGAAATAAAAATAATATTTGAAAGGAATGGATTTACAAATCACTTCCCCCAAGGAAAGATACTCTTTGTAGTGGTGGGGCAATTTTTTAGCTGCATCTATCATCTTTGCTAAATCCTTCTTAGGATTAGCCATGGGTAGTTCCAAATTTATTTCTTCATACTCCATATGGTCATAAAATTAACCATCCTTGTCTCTTGACATTTTCAACCCATCATTAACATAGATCACCTCTTCTTCTTCAACAAACTGATCAAAGTCACCATCTTCAACTACTGGCACAACCCTCATGGTTGCAACTTTAATTGGTGATCTGCAAAATTAGTCAACGGAGAGCCTTCTTTCCACAGGAGTGGAGGAAAGTGCTCTTATACCACTGTACTATCCTAAGTCTAGTTTACAGGCCTAAACACTTTAATTCTATAATTTTTCTTAAATAATTCTAAAATTTAAGGGGTTCACACAGAGCCTTCTCAGATTGGCAAAAACAAGGGTTTCTTTTGGGATATTTTGCAAAGGACAAGAGTGATCAGTGGAAGAAAAAAAAGAGATGTCAGACATTTAATTTCCTCTCCCCTAACACATTTAGATCTGGTGCCATTTAGGTTTCAGAATCCACACCGCGGAAACCTACCACCACGCTTCTGGGCAACCAAACCGTGTGACTAAGGAGAGTAGTTCTGCCTGTTTCAACCAAAGGCTTAAGGAAACTTGCAGAGGTTTTTTATAGACATAATTTAATATATAAAAAATTATTTATATATTTTTTTGAGGTTCTGGAAATTTTGAGGTGTTTTGGGTGAATGTGGGGATTTCTGGCAATTTTGGTCAAGAGAAATCTTGCACAGAGGAGGATGAAAAAGGGTGGTATGACCCAAAAAAAAATGGTTTTGGAGATTGATATGGTAATTTAGGCCTTTTAATAACCTACAGGAACTGACAGATCTCAGTTTGAGTTTACAGAACCTATTTTGCATCAATTTCAGTAAAACTAGTTATTAAAAACTAGTAATCTAGCTAGGGTCTTTAAAAAAATTATTAAATCATCTTAAATCCAATTCTGTGAAACCTGAGATTTATAAAAGAGATAAATATGATCTCTCTGAACATGAATACTTATTTCAATCCCTTTCCCATCATGAAATATTCATTACAACACTCATATTCACTCAATCCCCCCATACACTGATAAAATAGGATCCTTTTATGAAACTGAGATAATATTCTTCAGGGTATGAGATATATCGACCTGATAAATGTAATTTTTAGAATATATTGATAGTAAAGAACAAAAATAACATTATTGACTGACCATTACAAAGAGGCTTCCAAAATTAAGGGGCAGGAGGCTCGAATCATGACCAGCAAGGAGCTGTGAGCATAAGTGAAGCATGGGCTTCACTGGAGCTCAACCTGAACTTGATGGAGGCTGTAATATACTTCTGAAATAAGCTTCAATTTCTGACATTAGTGCTCCATATATTTGCAATAGAAATAAATGGAAATGGAAGAGAAGGGAGGAGGGGCTTGGGGATCATCACCCAATGGTCTGAGGCACAACACTCAGAGAGTATGCTCACATAGCATAACCACAATATCAAATGATCAAAACTGAATCAATGGGATCGAATTCACCTTTTATAGAATTCTAGATGACCTGCTTAGTAAGTTGAGGCCAATGGTGACCTATGAGAGCAAGTCAACCCCATGGGTGACCTAACCCTAGCCACAAAAGCACCCCCTTTAGGAAATTAGGAAAGTAGGACCATGTGGAATTGTTTCCAATTCCAAATCATCCTTCACAATTAGAAACTGTGCCCTCCCTTACTCAAAAGATGCCTCTTTTGAGTTATGACAACTTTCTGCTTTTCCTGGGTCATAAAGAAACTTTTTCTTTCCTTCAAAAAATTTCATGCTTTTCCCTCTGTCTGTTTTTTCTACTTTTAGGAAACTTCCCTTTATTCTCCTGCTTTCTTTTGTCATGGACTTTCTTATTTTTACCAAGGCAAGTTGACTAGCTTTCCCCAATGTTCCCTTCTAACATGGTAGCCTTAATTCCACATAATTATCATGCATAATAAATAAAATTGCTGAAATAAAATTAAATACATGCCTTAGAACAATTATTAGCAATATTTTTTTTCCTAGGAATAATAATTAATGTCAATTTCATACCCTAGGAATTTCATCATGGTCAACACTTTTAATGTCCCAAAATATGGGGACATGACAGTATATGACTGATATTAGGACTTGAATATGTTGTTCAAGGATGATTTCTGACCCTCCAACTACTTCTGAAAACTTGTTTAATATTCTAGTCAAGGTAGGAGTTTTGACTAGTAATTTGGGGTTCTAATTCCCCCACAATGAATACAAAAATGGATTCCCAAATGAACTCAAGACAACTAGAATTTATGAATAGAAGCAGAGGACCTGTAAAGGACATAAATATGAACTCATGTTCATCACCATTCAAATTTTAATGTCTTCTATAACTCCCTTAAATCATATTCAAAAAGACTAGTTTCAACCTTGGTGGAAATGATAGGCTTCCCATGGATTTGAAATTGCAAGAGGAGGATGCCATGTGGCGCATAAATTCTAGCTTTTTTGGACCCATAGTCTCCATATGTCTCCATACTCCACTTCCACTTCAATTTTCTCTTGTATTTATTTATTTAGCTCCTTTCTTAAATATTTATGTCACTCTAATTTTCAAACATCATTCACTATGGGCCCTTACTCCAAATCCCAAAGATTCCACCCCCAACCTAGGAAACTAGTAATTTTTCTCCTTAGAATCCATTTGACAAACTCTAATGAATATGGAAAATGTGATTAGTCCATTGCGATTCAATGCAAAATTTGGGACATGACAAATCCTCCCTTCCCAATTTTGTTTGTCCTCAAACAATTTCTAACATGGGTGTTGAAGAACCTGCTTTCTGTATGATTCTTTGAAGTTGCCATTAAGTTTCCCAAATTTGAGTCTTTGATATTCCATGAATATTTGAAAGAGGAACCACCATGCTTGCTGCTGCACTACTCTGATCAAAATCACTTTATTAAGTGGGGAACCATCTCCCATATTGCTTGTTTCCCCAAAAAATTGAAATCAATGGGACAAAACAAATATCCCAAGGTCCCATTGCTTGTATTGCACTCCAACAATTAAGAGTGCTCTCCAACCCATACCATTAGGAAAGAGAATTTTGGGATCCCATTTTCTTGTATGCATTCTTCCAAACATCATGAGTACATAATATATATCATCAAAGTACATAACAACATAGTAAAAATGTACATCAAGGAAGTGCCTAATCAAAAAATAATGAAAGTGCTTATACCTCCAAGTAAGTAGATCACCATTTTCCAAGTTCATACAAGCTTCAAGTGACCAATCAAATATACTCCAATGACATAGGTGGGGATCCCATGTCCTATCATTTCTGCTCCAAAAGGATTTGATATGCATCAAAATATTCCTCCATGTATTCTTTCATCCAAGAAGTGAATGAAGAATCTCCACTCAAATCTGAACCAAATAATGAGCAAAAAAACAAGGAGACTTCAAATAAATCAAATCAGTCTCACCCATACATCCATGAATGAGTGAATCATAAATATATAACAAGTTATATGGTTGGAAACAAAAAATTTCTCCACTCATAAATCTATTCACCCCAGTGTTGGATGAAGTTCCTCCAACATCAAATCAACCAAGTGCTGAGAAAGCAAAACCATGAGCCTTCAAGTGACTCAAATGCATATCATGGGAGAATCCATGTAGATGTGCATCATCATAAAGTAAAAAAGGATTATTCTGAAATTGTGAATAATAATGTTCTCCAACCATGTCATCATAAAAAGTAAATCTAGGAGTTCCATAATCCTAATGTGGCACCATAAAAAAGAACCCTTTCACCCATACTTCATTGAGACTAATGTTGCAAAACATGGAATTTTAGGATGTAGGAGAATGAACTAAATCACCCAAATGATCAAAAAGTGCAGAATTTTCTTCATGGGAAGGATTCATATGGGTAGTATCATGCAGCTCCTTCAAAAGTGTGAAACCTTTGTCATAGATTGGTCCCAATGTAGAGGAATCGTGCTATTCTTTAAAAATTGCATAACCTTCATCAAGAGAAAATTAAAACTTCCTCTTCCACCACACCAAGTGTTTGTATCTCTTCAATTTAATATTCAAACACATCAACTACATTCAAATTTCCACATTTTGCATCATCCACCATGTCATGAGAATCCTCCAAAAAATCCACCATTTGACAATCTGAAACATAGGAGGAAAAACAAGTATCTTGCAACTTTTCAAGAAGTTGCTCATTTTGAATTGTGAGCTTATGATTATCCTCATTATTATTCAATTATGCATCATGTAAAAATTCATTAAGCTCAACCAATTTGTTTCTATCAAAAATCAAAGACACGAAATTACCTTCAATGTTGCACATTGCTCTTTGAATCTTCTCCATGTCTTCAAGGAAGGATGGATCCTCCAACAAGAATTTGACATCAATGATTTAGTGTCATGTAGTATTCTAAGGGCCTCTTGGATCTTATTTTCAGTCATATTTAAGAACCCTTCAATAAAATGAGGCTCTTGCAAATGAACCTCCTCATCTTCTTCCTTCTTGCTTGGACCAACTTCATGAAGATCAAGTGGTGATGGGGAAGTTGATCTTGTTTCTTCTTCAACTGCTACAAGGTCTTCATTTTCATGTTTACTATAAATTTTTCTTGCAGTAAAAATTTTAAATCTTATCTCTATGTCACCAACATATAGTTGTGAGCACCCATCAGTAGGTACTCCTTCATAGTTCAAGCATCCATGAGTAGATGCTCTTTGTTTCATTTCCAAGGTAGAATGTGTCTTGAAATGATATTCAGTATTTTCAATAGAAAATTCTTCATACTCATGTGATGTCTCTTCATATTTTTTAGATTCACTTAGGAGTGAATTTCATTCCTCTTCATGTACTACTTCTTCTACTTCTCCTATTTCAGAACTAGGTGGTTCATGGGTCTCCTCCTTTTGCTCCTTCAAGCAAGTCGATGCGTTTTTCACCTTGGTTTTCTTAAAATCAATATATTTTATCCAACCTTGGATATCCAACAATTCAAATCCTTTCATAATATTCTTGTTCATGTCTTCAATTATAGGTTCCATGATTTTTATATGCTCCTCACCATCATATGAGATTCCCTTTTCATCCCTAGTCATTGTTTCCTCTTCAACAAAAGCACTTTTGGGTTTCAATATCTAATGGTGGTCCCTAAATTATTTTCCTCATAAATATAAAACCACATCAGGTGCCAATATCATTCTCTAATATCAAACCACATCAGGTGCCAATATCATTCTCTGATACCACTATAATGTCCCTTTTTTTTAAATCTATTAAATTACCAATTTTTTACTTTTTCCCCAATTTCGACCCTTGACTAGTTTTGATGTCTAGATCTCCAAATTGACCCAAATGCTTCAAAATATTCTGAGAATGTATATGACTAATATTAGGAATTGAATATTATGTTCAATGATGATTTATTGCCCTCCAATTACTTCTGAAAACTTGTTTAATATTATGGTCAAGGTAGGAGTTTTGACTAGTAATTTGGGGTTCTAATTCCCCCACAATGAATACTGAAAATGGATTCCAAAATGAACTCAAGACATATATAATTTCTGAATGGAAGCAGGGGAAATGTAAAGGAAATAAATATGAACTCATTTTCATCACCATTCAACTTTTAATGTCTGCTATAACTCCCTTAAATTAAATGCAAAAAGACTAGTTTCAACCTTGGGGGAAATGATAGGCAAACTTCTCCAAATGCTATGAAACTCAACAAAATAACTACAAATGATTATGTAATGAAAATTAAACTCATATAATCCATAAATAAAATTCCATTCATCCATAAATGATCATTATTTTACTTATTCATTCAAATCTATCAACATTATATTGGTTCATAATAAGGTAGTGGGGAAATGGCACTGTTTCTTCATTGTTTAACATTTATACATGAAATATTTTGGGTATTTAGAAAGGAGAGTATTATTAGATTTTAAATACATAAATAATGTTCTATTCATCCATAAACCATCAGTATTTTACTTATCCATTCTAATCGAGCAACGTTACATTGGTTCACAACAAGATAGTGGGGAAAAGGTACAATTTCTTCATTGATTGACATTTTTACATGAGATATTTCAGTATTTAGACCTGAGAGTCTTATTGAATTGAAATAAAAATAATTTACATAATAATATAAAATAATTGGGAATTATAAGATTCTCCAAAGATATCAATAGCTCACCCAAATTGCAATCCCTTCATGAGCAAGAATATGCCATAAAAATTGGAAATGGTTGAGAGAAATTGCTGCAATAGAAGGAATAATGGCATACCCTGTAGCTTACACCTTAAAATAAAACTCCATTAAATATTCATTAAATACCTTATTGGCCTCTCCAAACACCAACTTGGATGGGAATCTTTCACCCTCAAAATTGGCTAAGGCAAGAAAACTAGCCATCCACTAGCTCTCACAATTCACAAATGAAAATTTCTCAAATGAAAAAAACCTCTTCTTTTGGTTTATTCTTGTATTTTATAAACATCCTTAGCCTTATAATTTTACCAATCCATCCACAAACTCAGGCCAATTCGAATTTGGGTGTGTGCTCAATATTTGTCATGTGTCCTCCCTTTCCTAGCCTTCCATCTTCCCCCAATTTGAGTAGGAACCCATTGAGCTTCGCCAGATCACATGAGCACCCTCTTGGATGCTCTATTTAGACCTGACATGTCATATATTTCATATTTCATCCTTCAGATCTGATTTGTGTCATAGGTATCATAGCATCTTCATCATTGTTGTCATAGATCTAGGGAATCTATTCCAAGTGTCTCACTACCTCCAAAATGACTCTTCCTCTTCCATGTAAGTTACATTTCCTTTCAAACTAGACATATGATGCATATGTACAATTGTATTATCCTTATAACTCATCCAATAACATTTATTCTTCCCATGGATTCAAAATTGCAAGAGGAGGATTCCATGTGTCACATAAATTCTAGCTTGTGTGGGCCTATAGTCTCATTTGTCTCCATACTCCACTGCCACTTCAATATTCTCTTGTATTTATTTATTTAGATCCTTTATTAAATATTTATTTCATTCTAATGTTAAAACATAATTCATTTCCCCCCTTATTCCAAAGCCCAAAGCTTACACACCCAACCTAGGAAACTAGTAATTTTCCTCCTTGGCAATTATTTAACCCTTAGCATCAATTTGACAAACTCTAATGAATATGGAAAATGTGATTAGGCCATTGTGACCCAATGAAAAATTTGGGACATGAAATTAGAGACAATATTCCCCCCTACATCAATACATAATGCTAGTAACAAGTCATAGGGATGGAACCCTCGTCCGTCAAAAGCTTTCAACATGGTCGACAAACGGTTAACCTCAAGAGAACCAATCGCTCTCCAACAAGACATAGATATTACTGAGGTGGAGGCTCATTTTTCTAGTATAGTAAGATGAACCTTCCTACCATTCACCTTGGGCATGATTTGAAATGTGAGATGGTGATATATTCTTGGTTTAAAATTCTCCAAATTAAAGCGAATCGTATTAGAATTCTCCAGATCTAGAGCCCCGAGAGATGACAGCAAGTTTTGATGTTGCATAAGAAAAGTTTGGAGTACTTCCAGAGTGGACATGGCATAGAGTTACTGAGCTAAATATTCAACAATATTATAGAATTGGGCAGCTAAAGTGCTAGGATTAAACATTGCTTTCTAGATCATACTCTTAGGAGGACGTAAAATTGTGTCAGGGATTTGTTTTTCGATGGTAAGAGGGATAGTATAAGGAGGTAGAGAAGGAGAAGGATTAGTAGAAGGATTATTCTTATAAGAAGCACCTTCATCCTTTTCCTCTAGAATTTTATCATATGTCTACGTTCGCGTAGTTAATCCAACTATTTCAGCGGACCTCATCTTGATTTATTCCATGGAAGAAGAGGTACAATGCAAAGACACATGGTCTATCAATTGCTATTGGGATGGGAAACGGTCGGTCAATACTATCGGTGCAAGATTATTATTCAAATTTATATTAAACTCTTCACGTCTAGGACATTCCTTAGTGAATTTTTTATCTCCACACAAAAGGCAGGGATACTTATCTTTCCTCTTTGGTTTCGACTCATTCTCGGGAGTCGCAGTCTTTGGGTTCTCCTGTTAGTTCCCATAATTTTTGGATTTCCATTTACACTTATTTTTATTTCTAGGTGATTGTGAAGATTGAACCTCATTCAACACAGCGAAAATAGTAGTAGTTGAGGAGTTTGCAAGAGAATAATTTTGTTGCTTGGTGGGTTTCACTGTGGATGAGGATTGGATTGCACCTATGACACCATCCACAGGAGTTTCGGAAGGTGGATTGCAAGGATCAATGACAGGACAAGGGACGTGAGGGATAAATTCATACAACATCCCCAACTGGGAATAAACCAAGTCCAATCACTATGCACAGCTAATAGCATATTCCTCGGTAACAGCACCTCCCATAGACACATCTTTGGCAATAGGGGGAAACAATGAATTTGTGAACCAGTCAGCTAGAAACTTATTAGATATCGACATCTCCTCCACTTATGAATATGATCAGATATGTGGGTGGAGGTGGTCTGACAAACAGAAGTCAAGAGATCGGTACCAGTCTCATAACATATTGGTAGTTGAAAGTGCGTAAGAAATGTTGTTGCCAACAAATTAAAATCCACAAACGAATGTTGTGGGAATTCCATGTACCATTTTGTGGTTGTGCTAGTTAACGTCCATTGGAAGAGTCATAAAAAAAAGGAATCACCCATTAAGGAGTTAGTTGAACACATAGTCGTTCTCCTTCCGTCGTTGCGACTCCCAAACCAGCTAGCTACCCGAAGTCTAAAGCGCTCCGATCTCCGATGTTAGTCGCGTGTCCGTAGTCTTTTCTCTTTCACCATTATGGCTCCCAAACCAGCTAGCTACCTAAAGTCTAAAGCGCTCCGCTCTCCGATGCTAGTCGTGTCTCCGCAGTCTTTTCTCTTCCGCTGTTGCGGCTGTGAAAATCTTTCATCTTTCGATGTCGACATCCTTTCGATTTCCAATTGAGACCTTTCCCACCCATATCTTAGGTCTTATCTTTCCTAACTCCGATAGGGTTAAGTGGTTTCACAGTGCCCATCACTTTTAAGACCCGCTCATGCAGTGGTGAATGATTTTACCCTTTCCGGTGTGAGTATTTTTAGCCGCCGATGAGTTTGTCGTTTTCCATTGTGGATAATGTCTGTCGAGCCTATAGGTGGACGAGGTAGTGGGGTCAGCATTTGTTAAAATTCTCAGATCAAGTGGTACACCTGGCCATTTCTTGTGGATTAGTCATTTAGTTCGTTTAATTTTGGCGTTTTATTTTAGAATGCAATCTCAGTGAATGATGCACATTGATTAACTGCAGAAAGATCCAAAAGACTTTTCATATTACCACGGTGCGAAGGTACTGATAGGAGACAAGATATCAAGGGGCACGGGCAAAGTAAAAGACAAAATTGAAAGAAACAAAGGCGCAAATCTGAAAGGTCCATCAGTTACTCAGCCGATAATGATCTTGCGCAGAAAAGATGAAAAGAGGGATATGAAACGTTCGAAGAACCGAAAAGTCACACATTGGGGGGAACCCAAGTAGTCTACTGTTTTTGTTTAAATATTTGAAAGTTAGAAGTTACAGGGGCTTTTTCCCTCTCAAAAAACTTGTAAACTATTGCTTGTAAGAGGAACTATTTCGTTTTACAAACCAGAGACTGTAAAATTTTGCCTGTTGGAGAAAGTGCTAAGTGGAATGTATCAATGTGATTAAATGAGCAATGTTGAATGTGAACTATTTTGTTTTCAACTGTGTCTCATTAGCTGTAAGAGTGTTCTAACTTCCTGAACCTATGTTCTTGTTTGAATGTTATTCAGTATATTTTATGATGTCTTCCACCATGAGTAATGGGGTTTTAACTGCTGATGAGCTATCTTATCATGTATACTTTTATTCATGTTTATATGTTTGGTTATAATAACAGCTATCTGTGATTTTCCATAACACATGAACAGTATTGCATTACTCATGAATTAATCGAGCTCTCTAGAGATAGTTTAGTTAGTATCTAGTTTCTTGCATGATTTGGATGCTTGTGAGTTCTAAGATGAGAGGTAAGAACCTGCACATCACATTGTGACTACTCTTTGCATCTTTATCACCCTGCATGTTTAATTAGGCACGTGCATAGCATACATTAAGTCAAAAATACAAAAAATACGGTGGACCGGGCTGCAACCGGTAAACCCTTTTGTTACTTGACCCACGGTAGCCGGACCGCAAACCGGACGGATTCCCCACACCAAACAGTCATGGGCTAGTTGGGAACGTTGACTAGGGAGAATCACTTGTTGTTGTTTCCTGCGAATTTCCAGGCCTCAGCAGTTTCTAGCGCTAGAATGAGGGTCACCATTGCATGGCTAGCCGAGGAAACCCGTTTTCTCGAGATTATTCCACCGGTAACAGTTCTGAAAGCAGTGGGCTTCATAACCCAATTTCGGAAGAAAGGAGTAAAGAACATTTGTTTTCTGTTGACAACGAGGTTGTTAATAACCTGAGAAGACACACCAGGGCATATGTGAAGAATATTGGAGGATTTCCAATCATCCCTGAATTGCCCAGAAGAGAATATAAAAGAAAAGATCGTCCTATATTGGATGACTCAGTGTTGGTTGGGGATTGGGAAGAACTTGTGGAAACAGCCTTATAGAAAGTTGTACTACCTTTGAATCAAGAAGGCCCAGATACTCCTCATATTTCTCCTGCTCACACTCCTGTTTGCTCACCTCCTCACTCTCCACCCAGACTCATGGCAGGCGTTAACGCCAATCCACCACCAAACCCACCGAATCCACCACCTGCCTAGAGAGCCATATCACCTTTAAATATAACACCTCCATTACATGATTTACCTCAAGCCTTTGAGAAGATGCTGCCCAAATTCGACCCAAGTGAGAAGATACTAGTGGATGACCACCTGCAAAGTTTTTACTTGGCCATAGAAGGGTTAAGGGCGGGGGAGCATGAGGATGTAGTTTGCAGACTTTTTCTGCACACCCTTAAAGGAGCTGCAGCATCATGGTATTTCGGGTTGCCTGCAAACTCTATCCCTAATTGGGATACCTTTGAGAGAATTTTCAGAAGAAAGTATGTGACTCAAAAGACTCATGCAGCCCTCATGAAAGGACTATGCGCCTTGAAGAAAGAGAGAAAGGAGAAGGTGCACAGCTTTACTCAAAGATTTGCAGCATACCTCAAGAATTTTTCTGAAGCTAACAAACCTTTGGACAAGGTCCTGATTGAATATTATACCTCAGCTTTAGGCCCTGAGTTGGCCATGTTTGCCAAAATAAGAGCCAAGCCTACTTTAGTGGAAACCTATGAAGAGGTGGAAATAGTGGAGGCTAAAAGAGAAAGTATCGAAGATTATCCCGAACAGTCAGGAGAGAAAGGTGTGGGAAGGAAAGCCTTATTGTTTACTAAGCCTAAGGAAGAGAAATCACCATATTTTGAGAGTATGGCAAAAATGATGCAGAAGCTTTCTAACAAAATCATAGACTTGGAGAAAGAGAAGGAAACTCAAAAGTTCTACAAACCCTATTACAAGAAAAGAGAGGATAACAATCAGTCCCAAACTCCTCCACACAATTCTGCATCTATGAATTTAACAGAGGTAGGCATGGACAATTTTTGCACTTTCCATCAACAACCACACTCTAAAAAGAATTGTCCTCAATGGATAAACTCAGTAACGTTGGTTATGAATCAGCTGTTGGACTCTAAATTAACAGAGGATGGAGATGAAGAAAGAAAAGAGAGTACCACTTCAATGAAGGAACAAGAAGAGGAAACCATGGTTTTGTGGAATTCTGTTTCGTTATTTGATGCTGAAGAAGAAAAGAATCAGGGCTACAAGGACGTCATGGAAACGAACGTAACAACAAGGAGCCAAGGGTCGATTAAAGAAGACAGTCTCATACTCCAAAAGATCAAAAGGCTGCAGAAAAATGTTAAGAAATTTCAAAATAATTCTACAGCTGATAAAATTCCTGAATTCACCATTACCAGCCAAGATCCTAAGCAGAATGATACACTGGCTAAGCCAAATGAGAAAAAAATGAATGTTGATAAACCATATCCCATTGAACCGCAGATGGATTATGACATTGTGGAAGACATAAAGAAGATAAAGGCAAACATTTCACTATTTGAAATGTGTAAAGTGTCATAGCAAAAAGAAAGATTATTGAAAGCGCTTGAAGCATCGGATGAGAGGCTGCCCGCTGACAATCGGCCTAAAGAGGAAGAAGAAATCAGAGAAACCAGCAGTGGAGGTAAGTCTAAAATCAAACATCCACCTTTCCTCCTCACTTTCGAAATTTTTAATCACAATGTACATAATTTCCTGGTAGACTCAGGGGCATCGGTTAACATCATGCCAATATCAGTTTGTAAAAAGATAAATGGGAAGCCTAAGCCATCCATGTGGAGGGTCATTCAGTTGGACAGGACGAATGTAAAGGTAATTGGTGAGATGGAGGATGTCCTAGTCCACCTGGCGTCAAATAATAAAGTGTGCCAAGTTATTCATATTGTGGTGGCCGATATACCAGACACTTACGGTCTTGTTCTAAGTAGAGATTGGTGAGCCAAACTAAATGGATATTTTGCCTCAGATTGGTCGCATCTGTGGTTGCCATATAAAGGAAGTCCGAACCAAATTAAGATTTTGTGGGAGCCTCACATGAAATACAACGTCACTCAACTGGAGGGGAAGAATGAACCAATGGATTCTGTGTTGGGAAATTATTTTATTGAGTTGGAACCGGGAAATTACCAAGCAGAAGAAGCCAGAAACACATCAGACACCCAGCCTAACCTCCTTCGATTTTCCCAGGCTGATGAAATCGACTGTAAAATAGTAGACTTAGCAGTAGGAATAGATTCTCGTGCAGTAGGTAGCGATTTCTGGACTTTGTTTTTTGATGGCTTTAAGACGTTAGAAGGGTCAGGGGCCGGCTGTGTCCTGATCGAACCCAAAAATAATAAACATTTTCTTTCATGTAGATTAGAGTTTTAATGTACGAATAATATGGCTGAGTATGAAGCATTGGTGAAAGGTTTGAAGAAAGCAATCGAATTAAAGGTAAGTAATCTAAAAGTTTTTGGAGATTCTGAAATAATTGTTAAACATATCCGAAATCAAATACATTATGTTTCCCCTCGCCTAAAAGCTTATCAAAATGAGGTATGGGATCTGCCCAAATGTTTCAACGCATTTAATATTGTTTCAATTCCATGACTTAAAAATGCAGCATCTAACTTGTTAGCCACATCAGCCGCTAGACTCGTACCTACCAATAATCGATGCTCTGTTGAATTGTTTTTCAGGCCCTCAGTACCTGATATGATCACCAATCTACGATTATTCAACGACGATCAGTAGATCATAGAATGCTTAACAAATGACGAGGTATTTAAAGGAGCAATTATAGACGATGAAGAACATCAGGCTGAGCTAAAGTATGATAATTTCATCCCTAAAGGAGTTAGAACGTTAGAAAGAATGTTCAATTTAAATGAAAAGTTTAGAAAACCAACCAACGTGAAGACTCATAGCTCATCTCTATAGTTCGAGCTGATAAATTTAGGGACTGAGACGAATCCTAAATATGTGAATCTTGGCAAATGTTGTTCATCAGCAGAAAGAGATAAGTTCGCCAATCTGTTCAAACAATATAAAGATGTTTTCGCCTGGACATACGAAGATTTGAAGACATATGACACCAGCATCATCAAGCATGTTGTCCCCATCAAAGCTGGTGTCAAGTCGTATCAGCAACCTTTAAGAAAAATGCACCCAAAATTGGAACCGCTGATCCAGAGTGAAGTTAAGAAATTGTTGGATGCTAGAATCATTTTTAAGGTCAGACACTCTGAATGGGTCTCAAATTTGGTGCCAGTAAGGAAAAAATCTGGAGAAATCAGGTTGTGCGTGGATTTCAGGAATTCAAACCGTGCTTCAGACAAAGATAACTATCCTGTTCCACCCATGGAGCAACTGCTACAAATGGTCTTAGGGTCTGAACTATTTTCGTTACTAGATGGATTCTCGGGCTACAATCAAGTATTAGTAGCTAAAGAAGACAAGTTGAAGATGACATTCAGGACCAAATGGGGAACTTTTGCTTATAGAAGAATGCCCTTTGGACTTATAAATGCTGGAGCCACATTCCAAAGGGCTATGGACATAGCCTTCCACGGTTTGATTGGACGTAGTGTGGTGATATACCTCGATGATATTACAATCTTCTCAAAGAGGAGAGGAGAACACACGTTCCACCTAAGGCATATTTTTGAACGTTGTCGGAAATATGGCATCTCACTCAATCCCAAAAAATGTGTGTTTGTTGTTATGGAGGGTAAGCTGCTTGGTCACATAGTTTCAAAGAAGGGAATCTCTATCGATCCGGAAAGGATCAAAGCCATTGAACAGATTCCCTTGCCCCATAATAAAAAGGGGATGTAATCATTTATGGGAACAATAAACTTCGTGCGAATATTTGTGCCTGATTTCGCTCAGATTGTCAAGCCTCTGCAGCAAATGGTGAAGCAAAATGCACAATTCAAATGGACTAAGATTGAGAAGAGTGCATTCATCAAAATTAAAACCGTTGTTGCACACGCACCCTCCTTGAAAAGCCCAGATTTCGACAAAGATTTTATTCTATATACTTTTGCATCTAATGATTCACTAGCAGCTGTGCTTACTCAAAAAGAAGATGGTGGGGATGAATTCCCAATAGCTTTCATGATCACTGGTCTACAAGGGGCTGAATTAAATTACCCAGTGATTGTTAAACAAGCTTATGCAATATTCAAAGCAATGAAACAATTCAGGCCCTACATATTAAAAAATAGAACCAAGGTGATCATCCCATACCCAGCTGTGAGGTCCCTTTTTGTACAGAAAGAGTTAGGAGAAATAAGGGGCAATTGGGTAATAGCTCTTCAAGAGTATGACCTCGAATTCAAGCCAGCTTCCATAGTAAAAGGGCAGGGATTGTGCAAACTGATGACTGAAAATGGGAACAATGACGAACATGCCTAGGAAGACGGGGCTGAATCACATTTGATGGATCTATGTCCTTTGTTCACAGCTCCCGATTCTTGGTATAGGGACCTTGTGCATTACCTACAGGCAGGACTCTTGCCAGAACATTGGAATTCTAAGCAAAGAAGAGCGTTGTGTCTTAAATCAGCTTCCTATCAAATTGTTGAAGGAATATTATTTAGAAAAAATTATGACGGAGTTCTGCTTAGATGCTTAGAGAAAGAAGATGTGAAGAAAGTAATGACAGATTTGCATGACGGGCCTGCTGGGGGACATTATTCAGGAGATACTGCAGCCCACAAAATCCTCAGAGCTAGTTACTATTGGCCTACGCTCTTCAAAGATGCACATGCACATGTCAGGAAGTGCGATATTTGCCAAAGGTGTAGTGGAAGACAACCCAAAGCGGCAGCACCCCTAAAGCTAGTGATGATCATGGAGCTGTTCGAGCAATGGGGGTTGGATATTATTGGAGAAATAAAACCGAATTCCTCCCTACAACACAAGTACATTCTGACCGCGACCGATTATTTCACTCGCTGGGTCGAGGATGGCCCGCTGTGTAAAATAAATGAAGACGCGGTCATCAGCTTCCTACAAGATCATATCATGACCAGGTTTGGAGTTCAAGTTTCGTTAGTCTTTGATAATGCTACTTACTTTTCATTAATTAAATTAACTGCTTTTTCTCATGATAAAGGGATAAAATTGTATTATTCTGCGAATTAATATCCACAAGGAAATGGCTTGGCTGAATCCTCTAACAAAAATCTGATTAGAATTTTAAAGAAGACTGTAATAGAAAACCAGAGGAGTTGGCACTCAGTGCTACCAAATTCCCTTTGGGCTGATAGAGTCACCCCCAAGTCTTCGATAGAGTGTCTCCATATACCCTTGTGTACGTTAAAGAATCCATTCTTCCTCCCAATATCATGCTACCTTCTTCCATAATAGCTCAAGAATCTAGATGGTCGGATGATGATGTTTTGCAAATAAGGATATATAACCTCCTGAAAGTAGAAGAGGCTCGATCTAAAGCCAAAGAGCGCTTTAAGCAGTAGCAAGAGGTAGCAAAGAGATGGTTTGACAAACATAAGGTAGGAACAAAAGACTTTGAGGTGGGAGATTTAGTTCTCAAGTGGGATCACCTCCATGATGAGAAAGGAAAACACACGAAATTCCAGCGGTTGTGGGTAGGTCCTTTTCAGATTGCGACAAAACTTGGCCGTTCCACTTATAAGTTACAAGATCTGCAAGGGTGGGAATATAACTTGCCAGTAACTGGTTTAGTTCTCAAGCCTTATTTTTCTTGAGTTTCATTTTTTTTCTTCTATCTTGTATATAAATAATCTAGCTTGGTTGCCTTTTGAGCCTTTGAGTCATGTGTTTTGGTTTTGTTTTAGTTTAAATTTTTGTTTGATTTCAGTAAAAGAAGCAAGTTTTGGTTGCATGGAGAGCATTAGAATTATAGACTAACTAATCCTTGATTATGAGACTGTGTATCATGGCTTTATGGGATAAAATTTCTTCTAGTTTAGCAGTTTTCCTAAATGGCTATGCACGCATTGAAGTCCTGCTTAATCCCTATAAAGTAACTCAAGATTAAAAGGTCTGGAATACTATTTCAAGGCTCCATCCATCTCACACTTAAAAAAAATTCCTAGGGTGTGACAGCAAAAGACCCATGGAAAGGAAGCAAGGTAAACAGTATATTATATATAAATGATCCCATGCCAAGAATTGAAAGCCAAAAGGCTATGAAGAGTCAAAACTCTTGAGAAAGCAATGTGTATCAAAACAAAGTACTAAATCACATGAGTATAAAATTGCCAAAAGTTCCTCTCCGTCTATGAGCTGAAAATTACATACATCTCTCACACAAAAGGACACTATGGATAGAGGAACCTGAATAAAAAATTCAGAAAGAAAGGCATGAGGAGGACTCAAAAAAGGACAAAAGTCCAAAAGCACAAAAGAGTGCAAAATGGCATGGGAATGAGGAACAAATGAAGATTTTTGTTTATCAGATGTTACGATCCTGTGGTGTCCAAGTTGGAAGCTACCCGAAGACAAAGGTAAAAATGAAACTCATACTCCTGGCCTCGAAAGAGTTGTCTTGACTTTCAAATCTTGGCTTCCATTTTCCTAAATTGGACTACCCGCAATGATTAAAAGTACATATATTTTCCATTTGGGAAATCCATACATCTAGAAGAATTCAACATGGTGGTTTATTATTGAATAGTCTGTTACTTAAGGGAGAAATTGTCCCGAGATTTAGTTTCACCAGGTAGTCGCCAATTGTTGCAGCTGCAACTGTTCTCCCCAATTTTTTCAAATTTTGGTCCCCTCCTCATGATTTAGTGTTGCTTTAAATTGTTGGACTCGTGAGCCTATTTGGTCATGCTTTAATTTTGAGTGATGCTGAAGATTAATGCTCATTATGTTTTTGGAATTTCCTGGTGTTTGAAATTTGTTGTGGGTCGCAGGGTTTGGGGCTATTCGCCAAATCGGACCTTCTATTCTGGTAAAACTGTTGTCTTGGAGGTGAAACAGTTTTAACCTTTGCTAAATTATTGAGTTTTCAAACACTCAGCACTTGTTTTTTTAGTTCGATCGGAGGCTGTTGTCCTTTTTGCTTCCGCCGTTGCGGCTCCCAAAGTGGCTAGGCACCCGAAGTGTAAAGTGCCCCGCCCCTCGATGCGTATCAGTATTTTAGTCGCTTTTCCATAGTCATTATCCTTTCGCCGTTGCGGCTCCCAAACCAGCTAGCTACCCGAAGTCTAAAGCGCTCCGATCTCTGATGCTAGTCACGTGTCCATATTCTTTTCTCTTCCGCCGTTGCGGCTCCCAAACCAACTAGCTACCCGAAGTCTAAAGCGCTCCGCTCTTCGATGCTAGTCGCGTGTCCGTAGTCTTTTCTCTTCTGTCGTTGCGGCTGTGAAAAGATTTCATCTTTTGATGTCGAAATCCTTCCGACTTCCTATTGAGACCTTTCCCACCCGCATCTTAGGTCTTATCTTTCCCGAATCTGATAGGGTTAAGTGGTTTCGTAGTGGACATCACTTTTAAGACCCGCTCATGCGGTGGTGAATGATTTTACCCTTCCGGTGTGAGTATTTTTAGCCACCGATGAGTTTGTCATTTTCCGTCGTGGATGATGTCTATCGAGCCTATAGGTGGACGAGGTAGTGGGGTCAGCGTTTGTTAAAATTCTCAGATCAAGTGGTACACCTGGCCATTTCTTGTGGATTAGTCGTTTAGTTGGTTTAATTTTGGCGTTTTATTTTAGAATGCAATCCCGGTGAATGATGCACATTGATTAACTGTAGAAAGATACAAAATACTTTTCATATTGCCACGGCGTGAAGGTACTGATAGGAGACAGGATCTCAAGGGGCACGGGAAAAGTAAAAGACAAAATTGAAAGCAACAAAGGCGCAGATCTGAAAGGTCTGTCAGTTACTCAGCCGATAATGAGCTTGCGCGGAAAAGATGAAAAGAGGGATATGAAACGTTCGAAGAACCGAAAAGTCACACGTTGGGGGGAACCCAAGCAGTCTACTGTTTTTGTTTAAATATTTGAAAGTTATAAGTTACAGGGGATTTTTCCCTCTCAAAAAACTTGTAAACTATTGCTTGTAAGAGGAACTATTTCGTTTTACAAACCAGAGGCTGCAAAATTTTTCCTGTTGGAGAAAGTGCTAAGTGGAATGTATCAATGTGATTAAATGAGCAATGTTGAATGTGAACTATTTCATTTTCAAGTGTGTCTCATTAGCTGTAAGATCGTTCTAACTTCCTGAACCTATGTTCTTGTTTGAATGTTCTTCAGTATATTTTATGATGTCTTCCACCATGAGTAATGGGGTTTTAACTGCTAATGAGCTATCTTATCATGTATACTTTTATTCATGTTTATATGTTTGGTTATAAGAACAGCTATCTGTGATTTTCCATAACACATGAATAGTATTGCATTACTCATGAATTAATCTAGCTCTCTAGAGATAGTTTAGTTATTATCTAGTTTCTTGCATGATTTGGATGCTTGTGAGTTCTAAGACGAGAGGTAAGAACCTGCACATCACATTGTGACTAATATTTGCATCTTTATCACCCTGCATGGTTAATTAGGCACGTGCATAGCATACATTAAGTCAAAAATACAAAAAATATGATGGACCGGGCCGCAACCGGTAAACCCTTTTGTTACTTGACCCACGGTAGCCGGACCGCAAACCGGACGGATTCCCCACACCAAACAGTCACGGGCTAATTGGGAACGTTGACTGGGGATAATCCCTTGCTGTTGTTGCCTACAAATTTCCAGGCCTCAACACTCCCACTAGGGTGGTTTGTGTGGTGGAGTGTGTACCAAATATAGCAATTATGGGAGCAGGAGGAGCATTAGCTACAACTTGGCTAGAAGCAATATTCAAGGGTCTACCGAGGAGGTGACTTGGTAGGAGGTAAGGGAAATATATTCTAGGGGTAGGAGTCAACTCCATGGTAGAGACATTGGTAGCACTAGTTGAATCAAATTCAAATATGGCTTGTCCTCGATTAGTTTCCCAGAATGGAGCAACTGGATCGAACATAGTAGCAACTAGACCGTCTGGGCTATGTATAGAAAAATATGGGGTTTGGGAAGACATTTGTTCCACTATGGGTGGGAGTGAATAATCAGTGATCGAAACATTGATAGGGAGAGAAAACTCTCCTTGTTCTTATGTCACGTTGACTCCTTCCAATCCTACAAGAGAGCCACTTCCTGCTTCAGATTTAATGTCCATCTCTTGGTCCATAGTAGATCTGGTCATAGGGTTCAATGGATATTCAAGTGAAAATCCTTGTATCTGATGAGATCATCTCCAAGGGAATTCATCCAGTTTTCTAGGTCAAACTGTTTCTAAAGAACCTCTAATAAAAAAAACAAATCAAACACTACTCAGACTAAGGTAGCAAAAAAATGTGTGAGAGGAGTGGATTTGAAGTCAATATCCTCAGAGTATTTGTCATATCATCACAATTTCTATATACAGTAGGGTCCAACAATATAGCGTGACGAGGAGAATTGGGACCATGCCCTTTCCTAAATAACTGACTACCTAGATAGTACGTGTGTAGTAATCTCCGCGAGAAATGTTCTCGGTGTATTGTGATGATAAGACATCAAAAAGGATTTGCTTGGATGGTCACATGATCCCTATAGGTGTCTCTCGATATAATCAAGGTACGTGGGATCTCCAATCCGTAGTAGTGTTCTCTAATGGAAATCCATACCAAAGGGGCCTTCCTATATACCATCGAGTACATGAAGTACCTTTCAATATACCTCAAGGGTACAATAAAGGTTGCTCGATATACCAACAAGTACATGGAAGAACCACACAGTCCTCGGGATGCAATGCAGGCATATAATGACATCTCCTATGTTTAATGACATCTGAACATGTCTCTAACCTATCACACTTTGCTAATAAATTTTACCCTAGGATAATGCGTTTATTTTATCTTGAATGGTTAGGTGGATGCATGAGGTGAATATCTGATCTAGTGAACCATGTAGGGATGAGGATTGAGATATTTCACTTTATCTTTTAGTGGTTTCCCTACCTAAGAGAAGAGAAGAGGTTCATTTTTTTTCTTTTAACACACAAAACAAATCCCAAAAATGAAATCAAACTACTATTCTTCCTTTTCAAACTTCAATCGAAACAATGTCTTCTACTTTTAATTGAAAAGAAATTCAAGATCTCTAGTAACGAATCAAAAAGATCACTAAAACTTTCACACAAAAGCCTTCAAATTCTCTTAATCAAATGCAAAAATAAACCCAAAAGCAAGGAAAAAAAAATTTTCATTATAATAAAAGAAAATTACAAAATGGAAACTTGAGAGTCTAAAACAACTAATCAAGAGTCCTGTCCTACAATATATTTATGGATTTTTTCAAAATTTTCGGTAAAAGACAAGCATACATGAACTTTTTACAGCTAGCAAATAATAAACGAAGAAAGACCTTTTCTTTTATTTCTTAAACAACAGAGATCATAGGTCTATCTAGAACAAATTCTTTTCAATCATGCCAATTCTTTAACCAAATATGACTACGGATCTTTTTAAAGACCAAATTCAATCACAATTTATTGAGAAGAAAACAAACGAAGAACAAAATTACTTCCAAAAGCTAGATGATCACGGTAACTATTAGAGATATACCTAAAAAAAATGAAACATTTATCAAAGCATCAAATATCAAGTTGGGTTGTAAGACCTTACCCGGTACTGCGCATTGCAGGGTTTCCACAGAGCGGTGTCTGTTCAGCACTGCACCCTGTAAACAATGATAGAACGGTCGCATCACCTTCTGCTAGCGGATAAACTGCGGTGGAACCATGAGTTGCACAAGGGAAAAGAGTGTTGTTCGCAAATTTTTATACATCCTAGGTGTAGTGGCCCAATGTGATATTTGAATACATAAAAACGTGAAGAAGAAGTTAATTAGAGTCCAAAATACAAGTCAAAATGTATATTGGAAGACTCAATAATCCAGTAATCTAATGGATCAAAGGTGTGTAGAGGCAGATCTATCAATTTAAAAGAAAATATATCAAATTACAAGTATATATATGAATTGAAAATGAATATGAATATTTCAACTTAACAAAGGACTAGGAATTCGAATCATCCCCAATATGGTTGCCACTTTTGTTGACGGAAAATATTAGCCAATGTGGAAAAAGGTTGTTTACCTAGTCTGAATGGTTCATATCTAGAACAAAACACATTACAACACAAAGAAATTTTCCATATAATCATAGATTACTTGAATTAACTACTCTCATACCTTTTAACGGGTGGATATGAAGGTCTGAACTTGTTTTTCTTAAGCTATGCAGTGAATGAACCTGCAATAGACACAAAAGGATAAATACCACATGAGATTAACAATGTAATCTCTGTTTCTATATCAATGTCCAAGGAAAAAGATAATAAACAAAGTATTATAATGAGATATACATTATTTATGGGGAAGAAAACAATATTTGTATTAATAATCAAATAGGGAGAAACCACAAACAAGCCTTGGTGTTGTGAGATTCTACCAATCAAACCTTTTCTCAAGCTTCACCTTGCCACCAATAACTCCAAGAAGGTCTGGGATTATTTTTCCATAGTCTTGATACTTTTACACAATCTTCCTCCCCTTTGCCATGAGGGGTAAGCCCCTATTTAAAGGCCAAAATGGATAGAATGGGTTGAGTATTCAAAGGAGAAGGTTGTGGGATCATCCCAAGGATAGGGGAACTCTATCTCCACCTATCCATATTGTTACTAGGGATAATATTCCACAAAGGTTCCTTTGAGAAACTTCTTGAAACTTCTTCTTTTTACCTTTTTAAGTCTAGCATCGCACTTTGCATAAGGGTAACAAGCAATGTTGAGGGGAACCACCTATTGCAAGAAGGAAACAAGTGGAAACACCACTCCTTTCTAGTGGGAAAGGTGTGTTTCCATCTTGAGCACCACATTCTTTCGATTGACAAGGTGCGGTGGTGGCATTGACAAAGGGAAAATAAAGGAATAGACCTACTTTCTCCATTTTTTCACTTCAAGCCTTGGGGATTAGAAGAAACTATGGGATATTCATCTCATAACATTATGGTGATAATATTTAGGTGTAACAACCCCCCAATAGGAGCACAAGGGATGTCAGTCATGGATCAATTAACTCTCCCTAAGCTCACTTTGGGAATACCTATGTGGTACCTTACACCACCTTACCCAAAGATGGCCTTAAAACTTGTATCACAGTATGAGTTTGTACTGGTTATACCAGCTACACCATTTGGACCACAAATTGAGCCAACCATGCCCGCGATCAAGCCACCTCTTATTGTCACAAAACCCACTACTATGGGAATAAGTCAACCCAAGTTGAAATCCCTCATTGTGACTAAACCTATTCTCGACCCGTCATCGGCGCTCTCTAATCCTAAAGAAGGGGCACACCTTAAACAAAATTTAAATCCCTCATAATGACCAACACTCCTACAGTGAGGGTCACCCCATCGTGCACCCTATGTGGTAAGCAATTCAATGCAACCAACATGTGCCCAACCTTGCCGAAGCTTAAGAATTTACTCAACACCCCTCTTAGTGTGACACATGCAGCACATACTATAGCAGGGGGCACACCTCCCACCTCATATTTTCCCCACAAAACTGCTAATTCCAAGTCATGACACACCAATAATGTGTTAGACACTGAGAGGGGGGGTGAATCAGTGTAAAGCCAATTTTATAACTTTTCTTAGCTCATCACAATTAAGTACCAATTCATCATTCTATCAATCTCATAATCATTTCATAAACATATTTCACTTCATCATTCACATAGCATAAGCATTTAAATCATCAAGAACCATAACACAAAAGAACACACCACCATTTAATTTTGTAATCTTTTTGTATTAGTTTTGGTCCAGCTACAACCGTGAGGTAAACTCAGCACCTACTAATACAAAGAGCACCTACTCTTCATCCAGGACCCTGCCTCATTTTCTTAGACCCTACTAAGAAGGGTTTGAGGTATCCCAACCTCAAAAGCAAGACAAGCTTGCTTTTACAGTTAAAGCTCACTATCACATCAACTCATATGTTTCTTCAATCTATTATGCTGCTTGTCAATACCGTTGATCATCTACTCAAAACTCTCATCAATATTCCTGCAACACACTTCTCTATCTTCATTGTTCATCAACATCTGCTCTTCAATACTACCAAGTCATCAAAGTCTACTCATCTCTGCTCATCATCTCAGGTTAATCTGCTCATCAATATCTGGTCAATCTACTCATCACTACTGCTCAAGATGCCACATGTCAACATGTATTCTGCTGAGAGTACATTCCATACTACTATAGATGTATCACTGCCATATCATCATCATTATGTCACTAGGGTGTCTACTCAATCTACTTACATCATCACTATGACTGTCATGTTACTAACTTAGGCTGTGTATGCAACCTAGCACTAAGAGCTTCAACCTTGGTTGGTTGAGCCTTCCTTCATGTCACTCAACACTTACCAACTTGTTAACTTCAATCTTGACTGGTCATAAGCTCTGAGTATTCAACCTTACGTTGTATAAACCTTTACTAAGCATACTTTAGATCATTACTACTGAGCAAGAAAGCTGTCATACATACCAAAGGTCATTGGACTAACTGTGTATGTCTTTGAACTGTGCAGACTCCAAGCTATGGATGAGGACTGTGGTCTATGTATCATTGGTCAACTTCTTCAGGACTTGTGAAGAACTTGTCATCATCCAGATGCTTCATCATGGTCTGTCTGCTACCCAAGAATCTCCAAGTCACCATATCTATGTTATCCTAATGCAAGTCATCATAGAATAGAATACATATCATTGTATACTACTTTCATCACTGAGGTATCATTTCACATTAGCATGCATCTTCATGTCTCTAATGTTCATAATAAGGTCACTATGCATGAATATAACTGATATGTCATCTTTTTCATACTCCTCTTGTACTGTTGTTCACACAACATTATCATCCGTATACCACATACACCATTGTATGTTCCTCTTGTACATTCATTGTGTTCACTGTTCATACTTGATAGCATATATCAACATAAAAACACTATACATCTGCTATATAGGTGCTATTATGAACATATCTTGATCAATGTCTGTGAATGTCATCACTTGTTATGTCTTCTATACTTGGTCACATCATCATCACTATCTTCATTTGTCTATGCACATGTCTCTATCATTAATCTATGTCATACTTCCAAGCATATCACTGTCAACCTTCTTCACAAAGAGAATGTCAAAAGTCTTCAAGGAGTGCACTGTCAAAAAACTTCAAGAAAAACACTATCATCTCTTTAGGTGATGGACTAGGACTTCATCTCAAATGAGTCTAGGATGTTAACTTCATGAATGGCTGTCATAAAGCTTTGAAAACAGCCCAATGTAATTTCTTTAAGCATTGTCAAAACCGAACTGTTTTAGGTCTGAAAATGAAGCTGCCTTATCACATATTTTAGGGTTAGATCACACAACTTTTGTTGGTTCATCTGAATTTCACACTACCTCTGTTGCTGCCTTATTTAGGGCTTAAAAAAAAACTTTCTAGTATGCTGTTGTCTTTGTGTATCTCCACCCAAAAAAAAAATATTCCAAAAGTTGCACCTGAGTTCTTCAACGGTTAATGACTTTTACATGGCAATGAACTCTCTAACATTGGACATGTTTATGAAAAGATGCTGCAATTTATGAATTGGTATACCATGCAATAGATTTAGGTCTCTTGTGATTGCTAGAGTAACCCCACTAGCCATCATCCAACAAGAGTATGCAATTCGGGACTGGTGTGTGCTTGTTTAAAAACCCCAGACAAGCCCAATATTTGGACCATCACAAAAAGAAAAAATAATTTTTTGCTGTTCCGAATTGTACCTCTGTTGCTGCCACAGTCAGTGAATTTTTATCTCAGTCATGTCAACTTTCTCAGCTGCTGCCAAATGTTTGACTACTCCCACAAAATTGGACCTTCGAATTTACACAGTAAAACCCTACTGTTGCTGCTCCTTCTATGGCTGCCTCAGTCAAACCTCCGAATTTACATAGTAAAACCCTACTACTGCTGCTCCTTCTGCGGCTGCCTCAGTCAAACCTCCGAATTTACATAGTAAAACCCTACTGTTGCTGCTCCTTCTGCGGGTGCCTCAGTCAAACCTCCGAAATTGCAAAGCCCATCCGAAATTTTTTTGTGCATGTAAAATGAAGTTTGGATGGGTTATTAATACTGGTTTTTCATTGAGCCGACATGTAATAAAAAAAAAATTTATTTTTAATTTAATTTTTATTAAAAAATTGACTGAGCCGACTTCAAGATCCATTAGGTCATTTGTAAATTTTTTTAATTTACCTTACACTAGGGTCAACCCTTACCATATGTAATTTCCATAAGTAAGNTTCGACACAATTTTCAGCACTGGTCTTCTTCTCTGCATCAACTGGATCATCTTCGTCTTTGAGTCATCTTTGTCTTCAAGTCATCTTCATCTTCAAGTCATCTAGATCTGGATCATCTCTCGACCTGGATCATCATAAAATGGCATCACTGGATATAGATCATCACTTGATCTGG